>JAQMYR010000044.1:749361-1069361 GCA_028536675.1 Aphelocoma californica
GGGTTTTTTCACTTAAAGTTGGGTCTGGGTGTTGGGGGGGTTTCTTAAAAGTTGGGGGTTTCACCCCGAGATTGGGTTTGGGGTGCTGAGATCCCCCAAAAATGGGATTTTTCACCCAAAAATTGGGCTTGGGTGTCCTGAGATCCCCCAAAATGGGATTTTTCACCCAAAAATTGGGCTTGGGTGTCCTGAGATCCCCCAAAATTGGGATTTTTCGCCCCAAAATTGGGATTTTTCGCCCCAAAAATGGGATTTTTCACCTCAAAATTGGGCTTGGGTGTGCTGAGATCCCCCAAGAATGGGATTTTTCACCCCAAAAATGGGAATTTTCACCTCAAAGTTGGGCCTGGGTGTCCTGAGATCCCCCAAAAATGGGATTTTTCACCCCAAAAATGGGCTTTTTCATCCCAAAATTGGGTTTGCGTGTCCTGCGATCTCTCAAAAATGGGATTTTTCACCCCAAAAATGGGATTTTTTCACCCCACAATTGGGCCTGGGTGTGCTGAGATCCCCCAAAAATGGGATTTTTCACCCAAAAATTGGGCTTGGGTGTCCTAAGATCTCCCAAAATTGGGATTTTTCACCCCAAAATTGGGCTTGGGGTTGTGAGATCCCCTAAAAATGGGATTTTTTCACCCCAAAATTGGGCCTGGGTGTCCTGAGATCCCCCAAAATGGTTTTTTTTCACCCCAAAATTGGGCGTGGGTGTCCTGAGATTCCCCAAAAATGGGATTTTTCACCGCAAAATTGGGCTTGGGAGTTTTGAAATCTCCCAAAAATTGGGATTTTTCATCCCAAACTTGGGCCTAGCTGTGTTGAGATCCCCCAAAAATGGGATTTTTCACCTCAAAAATGGGATTTTTCACCCCAAAATTGGGCTGGGGTGTGCTGAGATCCCCCAAAAATGGGATTTTTCACCCCAAAAATGGGAATTTTCACCCCAAAGTTGGGCCTGGGTGTCCTGAGATCCCCCAAAAATGGGCTTTTTCATCCCAAAATTGGGTTTGCGTGTCCTGAGATCTCTCAAAAATGGGATTTTTCACCCCAAAAATGGGATTTTTCACCCCACAATTGGGCCTGGGTGTGCTGAGATCCCCCAAAAATGGGATTTTTCACCCCAAAACTGGGCTTGAGTATTCTGAGATCCCCCAAAACTGGGATTTTTCACCCCAAAATTGGGCTTGGGTATCCTGAGATCCCCCAAAATTGGGGTTTTTTCACCCCAAAATTGGGCTTGAATATCCTGAGATCCCCCAAAAATGGGATTTTTCACCCCGAAGTTGGGCTTGAATATCTTGAAATCTCTCAAAAATGGGATTTTTCACCGCAAAATTGGGCTTGGGAGTTTTGAAATCTCCCAAAAATTGGGATTTTTCATCCCAAAATTGGGTTTGGATGTCCTGAGATCCCCCAAAAATGGGATTTTTCGCCTCAAAAATGGGATTTTTCACCCCAAAACTGGGCTTGAGTATCCTGAGATCTCCCAAAATTGGGAATTTTCACCCCAAAATTGGATCCAGGTGTGCCCAAGACCCCCCAAAAGGGTCCCGAGTGCCCCAAGATCCCCCCCAAATTACCCGAGACATCCCAAAACCCCCCAAAAATGATCCCAGACATCCCAAGACCCCCCCAAAATGACCCCAGATATCTCAGGACCCCCCAAAAATGATCCCAGATACCCAAGACGCCCCCAAAAAGGGTCCCAAGTGTCCCAAAACCCCCCCAAAATGACCCCAGACATCCCAAAACCCCCCCAAAAATGGTCCCAGATACCCAAGACCCCCCCAAAAAAGGGTCCCAAGTGCCCCAAGACCCCCCCAAAAAGGGTCCCAGAGACCCAAAACCCCCCCAAAATGATCTGAGGTGTCCCAAAACCCCCAAAATGATCCCAGACATCCCAAGACCCCCCCAAAAAGGGTCCCAAGTGCCCCAAGACCCCCCCAAAATGATCTCAGACACCCCAAGGCCCCCCCAAAAGGGTCCCGAGTGCCCCAAACCCCCCCAAAATGACCCCAGACATCCCAAGACCCCCCAAAATGATTTCAGATACCCCAGGACCCCCCCCAAAAGGGACTGAGGTGCCCCAAAATGCCTCCAAAATGATCCCAGACATCCCAAAACCGCCCAAAAATGATCTGAGGTGTCCCAAACCCCCCCCAAATGACCCCAGACATCCCAAGACCCCCCCAAAAAGGGTCCCAAGTGCCCCAAGACCCCCCCAAAATGATCTCAGATACCCCAAGGCCCCCCCAAAAGGGTTCCGAGTGCCCCAACCCCCCCCAAAATTACCCCAGACATCCCAAGACTCCCCCAAAAAGGGTCCCAAGTGCCCCAAGACCCCCCAAAAATGATCCCAGACATCCCAAGGCCTCCCCAAAATGATCCCAGACATCCCAAGACCCCCCCAAAATTACCCCAGACATCCCAAGACTCCCCCAAAAAGGGTCCCAAGTGCCCCAAGACCCCCCCAAAATGATCCCAGACATCTCCAGACCCCCCCAAAAATGACCCCAGACATCCCAAAACCCCCCCAAAAATGGTCCCAGATACCCAAGACGCCCCCAAAAAGGGTCCCAAGTGCCCCAAGACCCCCCCAAAATGACCCCAGACACCCCAAGACCCCCCAAAATCATCCCAGACATCCCAAGACCCCCCCAGAAAGGGACTGAGGTGTCCCAGGACCCCCCCAAAATTACCCCAGACATCCCAAAACCCCCCCCAAATTGATCTGAGGTGTCTCAAGACCCCCCCCAAAAGGGTCCCAGACATCCCAAGACCCCCCAAAATGATCCCAGATACCCCAGCACCCCCCCAAAAGGGTCCCAAGTGCCCCAAAACCCCCCCAAAATGATCCCAGACATCCTAAAACCCCCCCAAAATGATCTGAGGTGTCCCAAACCCCCCCCAAATGACCCCAGACATCCCAAGACCCCCCCGAAAAGGGTCCCAAGTGCCCCAAGACCCCCCCAAAATGATCTCAGATACCCCAAGACCCCCCCAAAAAGGGACTGAGGTGTCCCAAAACCCCCCCAAAATTACCCCAGACATCCCAAAACCCCCCCAAAATGATCTGAGGTCTCCCAACCCCCCCCCCAAAATCCTCCCCTCACCCCCAATAACCCCCTCCCCCTTTTCCCCTCCCCCCCCCTCCCCCCCCCACAGGAGCTGAGCCCCCTTGGGGTGTCCCCGGAGCCCCCCAGGGGGGTGGAGGACGGGGTGGGGGAGGGGCTGGCGGTGCCCCCTCCCCCCGCCGAGCCCCCCCCCGCGGCCCCGGTGCCGCCCCCTCCCCCTCGCCGGTGGTGCCGAGCACGGAGGATTACGGGGGGGTGCACGACTTCCGGCTGGAATTTCGGGAGACGGGAACGGCCAAATCCGTCACCTGCACCGTGAGTGGGGGGGGGAGGGGGGGGGGGCTGGGGAGGGGTCCTGGGGGGGTTGGGGAGGGGTCTTATGGGGGTGGGGAGGGGTCCTAGGGGGGTGGGGGGGCCTGGGGAGGGGTCCTGGGGGGGTGGGGAGTGGTCCTGGGGGGGTTGGGGAGGGGTCCTGGGGGCTGGGGAGGGGTCCTGGGGGGGCTTGGGGTGGCCTGGGGGGCCTGGGGAGGGGTCTTGGGGGGTTAGGGAGGGGTCCTGGGGGGGCTTGGGGGGGTGGGGAGGGGTTCTGGGGGCTGGGGAGGGGTCCTGGGGGGGGCTTGGGGTGGCCTGGGGGCCCTGGGGAGGGGTCTTGGGGGGGTGGGGAGGGGTCCTGGGGGGGCTTGGGGGGGGCTGGGGGGGGTTGGGGAGGGGTCTTGGGGGGGTGGAGAGGGGTCCTGGAAGGCTGGGGAGGGGTCCTGGGGGGGCTTGGGGGGGGTTGGGGGGGCTTTGAGGGGGCTTGGAGGGGCTTGGGAGGGGTCCCGGGGGGGCTTGGGGGGGGTAGGGGGGCTGGGGAGGGGTCTTTGGGGGGGGTGGAGAGAGGTCCTGGAGGGCTGGGGAGGGGTCCTGGGGGGGCTGGGGGGGGGCCTGGGGAGGGGTCCTGGGGGGGCTGGGGAGGGGTCTTTGGGGGGGTGGGGAGGGGTCCTGGGGGGGCTGGGGAGGGGTCCTGGGGGGGCTGGGGGAGGGGTCCCTGGGGGGGGATTTGGGGGGTTCTGAGGGGATTTGGGTGCTGAACAAGCTCTACTGGGGGGTTCTCAGCGACTCCCAGTCCCTCCCAGTTTCCTCCCACTTCCCTCCCAGTGACTCCCAGTTCCTTCCCAGTGACTCCCACTTCTCTCCCAGTGACTCCCAGTCTCTCCCACTTCCCTCCCAGTGACTCCCAGTCCCTCCCAGCGACTCCCAGTCACTCCCAGTCTCTACCAGTCTCTCCCAGTGACTCCCAGTTCCCTCCCAGTGACTCCCACTTCTCTCCCAGTGACTCCCACTCCCTCCCAGTCTCTCCCAGTTCCCTCCCAGTGATTCCCAGTCCCTCCCACTTCCCTCCCAGTGACTCCCAGTTCCCTCCCAGCGACTCCCAGTCTCTCCCAGCGACTCCCAGTCCCTCCCAGTCTCTCCCAGTTCCCTCCCAGCGACTCCCAGTCCCTCCCACTTCCCTCCCAGTGACTCCCAGTTCCCTCCCAGCGACTCCCAGTCTCTCCCAGCGACTCCCAGTCCCTCCCAGTCTCTCCCAGTTCCCTCCCAGCGACTCTCAGTCTCTCCCAGTCTCTCCCAGTTCCCTCCCAGCGACTCCCAGTCCCTCCCAGTCTCTCCCAGTTCTCTCCCAGTGACTCCCAGTCCCTCCCAGTCTCTCCCAGTTCCCTCCCAGTGACTCCCAGTTCCCTCCCAGTGACTCCCAGTCTCTCCCAGCGACTCCCAGTCCCTCCCAGTGACTCCCAGTCTCTCCCAGTGACTCCCAGTTCCCTCCCAGTGACTCCCAGTCCCTCCCATTTCCCTCCCAGTGACTCCCACTTCCCTCCCAGTCTCTCCCACTTCCCTCCCAGTGACTCCCAGTTCCCTCCCGGTGACTCCCAGTCTCTCCAGTACTCCCCAGTGCTGAACAAGCTCTACTGGGGCGGTTCATAGTTCCCTCCCAGTGACTCCCAGTCCCTCCCAGTCTCTCCCAGTTCCCTCCCAGTGACTCCCAGTCCCTCCCATTTCCTCCCAGTGACTCCCACTTCCCTCCCAGTCTCTCCCACTTCCCTCCCAGTGACTCCCAGTTCCCTCCCGGTGACTCCCAGTCTCTCCCAGTTCTCTCCCAGTACTCCCCAGTGCTGAACAAGCTCTACTGGGGTGGTTCCCAGTTTCCTCCCAGCGACTCCCAGTCCCTCCCAGTCTCTCCCACTTCCCTCCCAGTGACTCCCAGTTCTCTCCCAGTACTCCCCAGTGCTGAACAAGCTCTACTGGGGCGGTTCGTAGTTCCCTCCCAGCGACTCCCAGTCCCTCCCAGTGACTCCCAGTTCCCTCCCAGCGACTCCCAGTCCCTCCCAGTCTCACCCAGTTCCCTCCCAGTGACTCCCAGTCCCTCCCAGCGACTCCAGTCCCTCCCAGTCTCTCCCACTTCCCTCCCAGTGACTCCCACTTCCCTCCCAGTCTCTCCCAGTTCCCTCCCAGCGACTCCCAGTCCCTCCCAGTCTCTCCCACTTCCCTCCCAGTGACTCCCAGTTCTCTTCCAGTGACTCCCAGTTTTTTCCCAGCGACTCCCAGTCACTCCCAGTCTCTCCCACTTCCCTCCCAGTGACTCCCAGTTCTCTCCCAGTGACTCCCAGTTCTCTCCCAGTGACTCCCAGTCCCTCCCAGTCTCACCCAGTTCCCTCCCAGTCTCTCCCAGTTCCCTCCCAGTCTCTCCCACTTCCCTCCCAGTGACTCCCAGTTCTCTCCCAGTACTCCCCAGTGCTGAACAAGCTCTACTGGGGGGGTTCCCAGTTCCCTCCCAGTGACTCCCAGTCCCTCCCAGTCTCTCCCACTTCCCTCTCAGTGACTCCCAGTTCCCTCCCAGTGACTCCCAGTCTCTCCCAGCGATTCCCAGTCCCTCCCAGTCTCTCCCAGTTCCCTCCCAGCGATTCCCAGTCCCTCCCACTTCCCTCCCAGTGATTCCCAGTTCCCTCCCAGCGACTCCCAGTCTCTCCCAGCGACTCCCAGTCCCTCCCAGTCTCTCCCAGTTCCCTCCCAGCGACTCCCAGTCCCTCCCACTTCCCTCCCAGTGACTCCCAGTTCCCTCCCAGCGACTCCCAGTTCCCTCCCAGCGACTCCCAGTCCCTCCCAGTCTCTCCCAGTTCCCTCCCAGCGACTCCCAGTCCCTCCCAGTCTCTCCCAGTTCTCTCCCAGTGACTCCCAGTCCCTCCCAGTCTCTCCCAGTTCCCTCCCAGTGACTCCCAGTTCCCTCCCCGTGACTCCCAGTCTCTCCCAGCGACTCCCAGTCCCTCCCAGTGACTCCCAGTCTCTCCCAGCGACTCCCAGTCCCTCCCAGTGACTCCCAGTCTCTCCCAGTGACTCCCAGTTCCCTCCCAGTGACTCCCAGTCCCTCCCATTTCCCTCCCAGTGACTCCCACTTCCCTCCCAGTCTCTCCCACTTCCCTCCCAGTGACTCCCAGTTCCCTCCCAGCGACTCCCAGTCCCTCCCAGTCTCTCCCACTTCCCTCCCAGTGACTCCCAGTTCTCTCCCAGTACTCCCCAGTGCTGAACAAGCTCTACTGGGGCGGTTCCCAGTTCCCTCCCAGCGACTCCCAGTCCCTCCCAGTCTCACCCAGTTCCCTCCCAGCGACTCCCAGTCCCTCCCAGTCTCTCCCACTTCCCTCCCAGCGACTCCCAGTCCCTCCCAGTCTCTCCCACTTCCCTCCCAGCGACTCCCAGTTCTCTCCCAGTGACTCCCACTTCCCTCCCAGTCTCTCCCAGTTCCCTCCCAGTGACTCCCAGTCCCTCCTAGCAACTCCCAGTCGCTCCCAGTCTCCCACTTCCCTCCCAGTGACTCCCAGTTCCCTCCCAGTCTCACCCAGTTCCCTCCCAGTGACTCCCAGTCCCTCCCAGTCTCACCCAGTTCCCTCCCAGTCTCACCCAGTTCCCTCCCAGCGACTCCCAGTTCCCTCCCAGTCTCTCCCAGTTCCCTCCCAGTGACTCCCAGTTCTCTGCCAGTGACTCCCAGTTCCCTCCCAGTGACTCCCACTTCCCTCCCAGTCTCACCCAGTTCCCTCCCAGCGACTCCCAGTCCCTCCCAGTCTCTCTCACTTCCCTCCCAGTGACTCCCACTTCCCTCCCAGTCTCACCCAGTTCCCTCCCAGTGACTCCCAGTCCCTCCCAGTCTCACCCAGTTCCCTCCCAGTCTCACCCAGTTCCCTCCCAGCGACTCCCAGTTCCCTCCCAGTCTCTCCCAGTTCCCTCCCAGTGACTCCCAGTTCTCTGCCAGTGACTCCCAGTTCCCTCCCAGTGACTCCCACTTCTCTCCCAGTGACTCCCAGTTTTTTCCCAGTGACTCCCAGTCTCTCCCAGTGACTCCCAGTTCACTCCCAGTGACTCCCAGTTCTCTCCCAGTGACTCCCAATCTCTCCCAGTTCCCTCCTACTTCCCTCCCAGTGACTCCCAGTCCCTCCCAGTGACTCCCAGTCTCTCCCAGCGACTCCCAGTCCCTCCCAGTCTCACCCAGTTCCCTCCCAGTGACTCCCAGTCCCTCCCAGTCTCTCCCAGTTCCCTCCCAGCGACTCCCAGTCCCTCCCAGTCTCTCCCAGTTCCCTCCCAGTGACTCCCAGTTCTCTTCCAGTGACTCCCAGTTTTTTCCCAGCGACTCCCAGTCACTCCCAGTCTCTCCCACTTCCCTCCCAGTGACTCCCAGTTCTCTCCCAGTACTCCCCAGTGCTGAACAAGCTCTACTGGGGGGGTTCCCAGTTCCCTCCCAGTGACTCCCAGTCCCTCCCAGTCTCTCCCACTTCCCTCCCAGTGACTCCCAGTTCCCTCCCAGCGACTCCCAGTCCCTCCCAGTCTCTCCCACTTCCCTCCCAGTGACTCCCAGTTCTCTCCCAGCAACTCCCAGTCCCTCCCAGTCTCTCCCAGTTTCCTCCCAGTGACTCCCACTTCCCTCCCAGTGACTCCCAGTTCTCTCCCAGTACTCCCCAGTGCTGAACAAGCTCTACTGCCGCCTGGCCAAGCCGTGCCCGGTGCAGGTGCGGGTGGGGGTCCCGCCGCCCCCCGGCGCCCTGGTCCGAGCCGTGGCCGTGTACAAGAAGTCCGAGCACGTGGCCGAGGTGGTCCGGAGGTGCCCCCACCACGAGCGCTGCGGGGGCGGCGGCGACGGTGAGAGGGGAGCCCCGAAAATGGGGAGGGGGGCCCCGAAAACGGGGAGGGGGGCTCCGAAAATGGGGAGGGGGGCTCCGGAAATGGGGAGAGGGAGCCTGAAAATGGGGGAGGGGAGCCCAAAAATGGGGGAGGGGAGCCTGAAAATGGGGAGGGGAGACCGAAAATGGGGGAGGGGAGTCCGAAAATGGGGGAGGGGGGCCCCGAAAATGGGGGAGGGGCTCCGAAAATGGGGAGAGGGAGCCTGAAAATGGGGAGGGGGGCCCCGAAAATGGGGAGGGGGGCTCCGGAAATGGGGAGGGGAGCCCTGAAAATGGGGAGAGGGGCCTCGAAAATGGGGAGGGGGGCCTCGAAAATGGGGAGGGGGGCTCCGGAAATGGGGAGGGGGGTCTCGAAAATGGGGAGGGGGGCTCCGGAAATGGGGAGGGGGGCCTCAAAAATGGGGAGAGGGAGCCTGAAAATGGGGAGGGGGGGCCTCAAAAATGGGGAGGGGGGCTCCGAAAATGGGGGAGGGAGCCTGAAAATGGGGAGAGGGGCACCAAAAATGGGGGAGGGGGGCCCCGAAAATGGGGGAGGGGCTCCGAAAATGGGGAGAGGGAGCCTGAAAATGGGGAGGGGGGGCTCTGAAAATGGGGAGGGGGGGCCTCGAAAATGGGGAGGGGGGCTCCGAAAATGGGGAGAGGGAGCCTGAAAATGGGGAGGGGGGCCCCGAAAATGGGGAGGGGGGCTCTGGAAATGGGGAGGGGGGCTCCGAAAATGGGGAGGGGGGCCTCGAAAATGGGGAGGGGGGCCCCGAAAATGGGGAGGGGGGCTCCGAAAATGGGGAGGGGGCCCCGAAAATGGGGAGGGGGGCTCCGGAAATGGGGAGGGGGGCTCCGAAAATGGGGAGGGGGGCTCCAGAAATGGGGAGGGGGACCAAAAATGGGGAGGGGGGCCCCGAAAATGGGGAGGGGGACCCCGAAAATGGGGAGAGGGGCTCCAAAAATGGGGAGGGAGGCCCTGAAAATGGGGAGAGGGGCCTGAAAATGGGGAGGGGGAGCCTGAAAATGGGGAGGGGGAGCCTGAAAATGGGGAGGGGGGCTCCAGAAATGGGGAGGGGGACCAAAAATGGGGAGGGGGGCCCCGAAAATGGGGAGGGGGGCTCCGAAAATGGGGAGGGGGGCCTCGAAAATGGGGAGGGGGGCTCCGGAAATGGGGAGGGGGACCAAAAATGGGGAGGGGAGCCTGAAAATGGGGAGAGGGAGCCTGAAAATGGGGAGGGGGGCTCCGGAAATGGGGAGGGGGGCCCCAAAAATGGGGAGGGGGGCTCCAAAAATGGGGAGGGGGGCTCCGAAAATGGGGGGAGGGGAGCCTGAAAATGGGGAGGGGGGCCTCGAAAATGGGGAGGGGGGCCCCGAAAATGGGGAGGGGGGCTCCGAAAATGGGGAGAGGGGCCCCAAAAATGGGGAGAGGGGCTCCGGAAATGGGGAGGGGGGCTCCGAAAATGGGGAGGGGGGCTCCGGAAAATGGGGAGAGGGGCTCTGAAAATGGGGAGGGGGGCCTCGAAAATGGGGAGGGGGGCCTGAAAATGGGGAGGGGGGCCCCGAAAATGGGGGAGGGGGGCCTTGAAAATGGGGAGGGGGGCTCCGAAAATGGGGGGGGGAGCCTGAAAATGGGGAGTGGCTCTGAAAATGGGGAGGGGGGGCTCCGAAAATGGGGAGGGGGGCTCCGGAAATGGGGAGGGGGGCTCCGGAAATGGGGAGGGGGGCCTTGAAAATGGGGAGGGGGGCTCCGAAAATGGGGAGGGGGGCTCCGAAAATGGGGAGGGGGGCCCTGAAAATGGGGAGGGGGGCTCCGAAAATGGGGAGGGGGGCTCCGGAAATGGGGAGAGGGAGCCTGAAAATGGGGAGGGGAGCCCTGAAAATGGGGAGGGGGGCCCCGAAAATGGGGAGAGGGGCTCCGAAAATGGGGAGGGGAGCCCTGAAAATGGGGAGAGGGGCCTCGAAAATGGGGAGAGGGGCCCCAAAAATGGGGAGGGGGGCCCCGGAAATGGGGAGAGGGGCCTGAAAATGGGGGAGGAGAGGGATCCTAAAAATGGGGAGGGGAGCCCGAAAATGGGGGAGGGGAGCCTGAAAATGGGGAGGGGGGCCTCGAAAATGGGGAGAGGGAGCCTGAAAATGGGGAGGGGGGCTCCGGAAATGGGGAGGGGGGCTCCGGAAATGGGGAGGGGAGCCCTGAAAATGGGGAGGGGAGCCCTGAAAATGGGGAGGGGAGCCCTGAAAATGGGGAGAGGGGCACCAAAAATGGGGGAGGGGAGCGTGAAAATGGGGAGGGGGGCTCTGAAAATGGGGAGGGGGGCTCCGAAAATGGGGAGGGGAGACCGAAAATGGGGAGGGGGGCCCCGAAAATGGGGAGGGGGGCTCCGAAAATGGGGAGGGGGGCCTGAAATTGGGGAGGGGGGCCTGAAAATGGGGAGGGGGGCTCCGAAAATGGGGGGAGGGGAGCCTGAAAATGAGGGAGGAGAGGGATCCTAAAAATGGGGGAGAGGGACCCCAAAAATGGGGAGAGGGATCCTAAAAATGGGAGGAGAGGGGCACCAAAAATGGGGGAGGAGAGCCCCGAAAATGGGGGAGGGGAGCCTGAAAATGGGGGAGAGGGACCCCAAAAATGGGGAGAGGGATCCTAAAAATGGGGAGAGGGGCCCCGAAAATGGGGGAGGAGAGGGATCCTAAAAATGGGAGAGGGGAGCCCCGAAAATGGGGAGAGGGGCACCAAAAATGGGGAGGGGGGCCCTGAAAATGGGGAGAGGGGCTCCGAAAATGGGGAGGGGAGCCCTGAAAATGGGGAGGGGAGCCCTGAAAATGGGGAGGGGGATCCTAAAAATGAGGGAGGTGAGAGATCCTAAAAATGGGGGAGGGGAGCCCGAAAATGGGGGAGGGGGACCAAAAATGGGGAGAGGGAGCCTGAAAATGGGGAGGGGAGTTCCGAAAATGGAGAGGGGCTCCGAAAATGGGGAGAGGGATCCTAAAAATGGGGGAGGAGAGGGATCCTAAAAATGGGGAGGGGAGCCCGAAAATCGGAGAGGGGACCCCCGAAAATGGGGAGGGGGGCTCCGAAAATGGGGGGAGGGGACCAAAAATGGGGAGAGGGGCCTTAAAAATGGGGAGAGGGAGCCTGAAAATGAGGGAGGAGAGGGATCCTAAAAATGGGGGGAGGAGACCCCAAAAATGGGGGAGGAGAGGGATCCTAAAAATGGGGAGAGGGGCACCAAAAATGGGGGAGGGGAGCCCCAAAAATGGGGGAGAGTTTGGTTTGGGTTTGGGGTCTGATTTTGGGGTTCTGGGCTTGATTTTGGGGCTGATTTTGGGGTTTGGGGTTGATTTTGGGGTTTGGGGTCTGAGGTCAGATTTTGGGGCTGATTTTGGGGTTCTGGGCTTGATTTTGGGTTTTGGGGTTGATTTTGGGGTTGTGGGGTTGATGTTGGGGCTGATTTTGGGGGTTTGGCATCTGATTTTGGGGTTTTGGGCGTTATTTTGAGGTTCTGGAGATGATTTTGGGGCTGATTTTGAGGTTTAGGGTCTGATTTGGGAGTTTTGGGGTTGATTTTGGGGTTCTGGGTTTAACTTTGGGGTTGTGGGGTTGATTTTGGGGCTGATTTTGGGGTACTGGGGTTGACGTTGGGGCTGATTTTGGGGTTCTGGAGTTGATTTTGGGGTTGTGGGGTTGATTTTGGGGCTGATTTTGGGGTCTGAGGTCAGATTTTGGGGTTGATTTTGGGGTACTGGGGTTGATTTTGGGGTTCTGGGGTTAATTTTGAGGTTGTGGGGTTGATTTTGGGGCTGATTTTGGGGTCTGGGGTTGATTTTGGGGTTTGGTGTCTGTGGTCAGATTTTGGGGCTGATTTTGGGGTTGTGGGGTTGACATTGGGGCTGATTTTGGGGTGCTGGGGTTGATTTTGGGGCTGATTTTGAGGTTTTGGGGTTAATTTCGGGGTTGTGGGGTTAATTTTGGGGTTGTGAGGTTGATTTTGGGGCTGATTTTGGGGTTCTGGGCTTGACTTTGTGGGGTTGATTTTGGGGCTGATTTTGGGGTCTGAGGTCAGATTTTGGGGCTGATTTCGGCGTTCTGGGGTTGATTTTGAGGTTGTGGGGTTGATTTTGGGGTTCGGGGTCTGAGGTCAGATTTTGGGGCTGATTTTGGGGTTGTGGGGTTGATTTTGGGGCTGATTTTGGGGTTCTGGGGTTGATTTTGGGGCTGATTTTGGGGTTCTGGGCTTAACTTTGGGGTTGTGGGGTTGATTTTGGGGCTGATTTTGGGGTTGTGGGGTTGATTTTGGGGCTTAGTTTGGGGTTCTGGGGTTGATTTTGGGGTTTGGGGTCTGAGGTCAGATTTTGGGGTTGATTTTGGGGTTCTGGGGTTGATTTTGGGGTTGATTTTGGGGTTTTGGAGTCTGATTTTGGGGTTGTGGGGTTGATTTTGGGGCTGATTTTGGGGTCTGAGGTCAGATTTTGGGGCTGATTTTGGGGTTGTGGGGTTAATTTTGGGGTTCTGGGGTTGATTTTGGGGCTGATTTTGGGGTCTGGGGTTGATTTTGGGGTTTGATGTCTGTGGTCAGATTTTGGGGCTGATTTTGGGGTTCTGGGCTTAACTTGGGGGTTGTGGG
Organism: Aphelocoma californica; assembly: GCA_028536675.1. Taxonomy (NCBI): domain Eukaryota; kingdom Metazoa; phylum Chordata; class Aves; order Passeriformes; family Corvidae; genus Aphelocoma; species Aphelocoma californica. Next base: position 762,232 of record JAQMYR010000044.1, read on the forward strand.
GTTGATTTTGGGGCTGATTTTGAGGTTCTGGGGTTAATTTTGAGGTTGTGGGGTTGATTTTGGGGCTGATTTTGGGGTCTGAGGTCAGATTTTGGGGCTGATTTTGGGGTCCCCCTCAGGCAACGCCCCGGCCCAGCACCTGATCCGGGTGGAGGGGAACCCCCAGGCCCGGTACCAGGACGACGAAACCACCAAGAGACACAGCGTGGCCGTGCCCTACGAGCCCCCCGAGGTGACCCCAAAAGCCCCCTGAACACCCCAAAACCACCCCAGAACCACCCCTGAACCCCCATAAAAGCACCCCAAAACTGCCCTGAACACCCAAAACCACCCCAAAATCCCCCGAAACCCTAAAACCGCCCCAAAACCACCCCAGAACCCCTACAACCACCCCAGAACCCCCCTAAAAGCACCCCAAAACCACCCCAGAACCCCCCTGAAGTGACCCTAAAACCTCCCTGAACCCCTAAAACCACCCCAAAACCACCCCAGAACCCCTAAAACCACCCCAGAACCCCCCCAAAACCACCCCAAAACTCCCCTGAAGACCCAAAACCACCCCAAAATCCCCGAAAACCCTAAAACCGCCCCAAAACCCCCCTGAACCCCTAAAACCACCCCAGAACCCCCCTGAAGTGACCCTAAAACCTCCCTGAACTCCTAAAACCACCCCAAAACCACCCCTGAACCCCTAAAACCACCCCAGAACCCCCCTAAAACCACCCCAAAACCACCCCAGAACCCCCCCAAAACCACCCCAAAACTCCCCTGAAGACCCAAAACCACCCCAAAATCCCCGAAAACCCTAAAACCGCCCCAAAACCCCCCTGAACCACTAAAACCACCCCAGAACCCCCCAGAACCCCTAAAACCATCCCAAAACCATCCCTAAACCCCCCTGAACCCCTAAAACCTCCCAGAACCCCAAAAACCACCCCAGAACCACCCCAGAACCCCCCTGAACACCCAAAACCACCCCAAAACCCCCCTGAACCCCTAAAACCTTCCTGAACCCCTAAAACCACCCCAAAACCCCCCTGAACCCCTAAAACCTTCCTGAACCCCTAAAACCACCCCTAAAACCACCCCAGAACCCCCCTAAAAGCACCCCAAAACCACCCTGAACTGACCCTAAAACCTCCCTGAAACCCCAAAACCACCCCAGAACCCCCTGAAGTGACCCTAAAAACTCCCTGAACCCCTAAAACCACCCCAAAACCACCTCAGAACCCCTAAAACCACCCCAGAACCCCCCTAAAACCACCCCAAAACCACCCCAGAACCCCTAAAACCACCCCAGAACCCCCCTAAAACCACCCCAAAACCACCCCAGAACCCCTAAAAGCACCTTAGAACTCCCCTGAACCCCTAAAAGCACCCCAAAACCACCCCAGAACCACCCTGAACTGACCCTAAAACCTCCCTGAAACCCCAAAACCACCCCAGAACCCCCTGAAGTGACCCTAAAAACTCCCTGAACCCCTAAAACCACCCCAAAACCACCCCAGAACCCCTAAAACCACCCCAGAACCCCCCTAAAACCACCCCAAAACCACCCCAGAACCGCCCTGAACACCCAAAACCCCCCCAAAATCCCCCCAAACCCTAAAACCACCCCAAAACCCACCTGAACCCCCCAAAACCACCCCAGAATCCCCCTGAACCCGTAAACCCCCCCCAGAACCCCCCTAAAACCACCCCAAAACCCACTTGAACCCCCCAAAACCACCCCAAAACCCCCCTGAACCCCTAAAACCACCCCAAAACCCCCCTAAAAGCACCCTAAACACCCCTGAACCCCCAAAACCCCCCTGAACTCCCAAAACCACCCCAAAACCCTCCTGAGGTGACCCCAAAAGCCCCCTGAACACCCCAAAACCACCCCAGAACCCCCCTGAAGTGACCCTAAAACCTCCCTGAACCACTAAAACCACCCCAAAACCACCCCAGAACCCCTAAAACCACCCCAGAACCCCCCTAAAACCACCCCAAAACTCCCCTGAACACCCAAAACCACCCCAAAATCCCCGAAAACCCTAAAACCGCCCCAAAACCCACCTGAACCCCCCAAAACCACCCCAGAATCCCCCTGAACCCGTAACCCCCCCTGAACCCCCCTAAAACCACCCCAAAACCCCCCTGAGGTGACCCCAAAAGCCCCCTGAATCCCCAAAACCACCCCAACCCCCCCCTGAACCCCTAAAACCACCCCAAAACCACCCCAAAAGCCCCCTGAGGTGACCCCAAAAGCCCCCAAACCCCCAAAATCACCCCAGAACTCCCCTCAAAGCACCCCAAAATCCCCCTGAACCCCCAAAACCACCCCAAAACCCCACTAAAAGCACCCCAAACACCCCTGAACCCCCAAAACCCCCCTGAATCCCCTGGGGTGGATTTGGGATGGATTTTGGGGTGGGTTTTGGGGTGGTTTTAGGGTGGTTTTGGGGTGATTTTGGGGTGGTTTTGGGGTGGCTTTTGGGGTGGGGTTAGGGTGGTTTTTGGGGTGCTTTTGGGGTGATTTTGGGGTGGTTTTTGGGATGGATTTTCGGGTGGATTTGGGGTGGATTTGTGGTGATTTTAGGGTGGATTTTGGGGTGATTTTGGGGTGGGTTTTGGGATGGATTTTGGGGTAGATTTGGGGTGGTTTTGGGGTGATTTTAGGGTGGATTGTAGAGTGGATTTGAGGCAGTTTTGGGGTGGGTTTTGGGATGATTTTGGGATGGATTTTCAGGTGGATTTGGGGTGGTTTTAGGGTGGGTTTGGGATGGATTTTGGGGCGGATTTGGGGTGGGTTTGGGATGGATTTTGGGGCGGATTTGGGGTGGTTTTGGGATGGATTTTGGGGTGGATTTGGGGTGATTATGGGATGGTTTTTGGGGTAGATTTTGGGATAGATTTAGGATGGTTTTTGGGGTGATTTGGGATGGATTTTGGGGTGGATTTGGGGTGGATTTTGGGGTGGTTTTTGGGATGATTTTGGGATGGATTTTGGGGTGGATTTGGGATGGATTTTGGGCTGGATTTGTGGTGATTTTAGGGTGGATTTTGGGATGGATTTTGGGGTGGTTTTGGGGTGATTTTTGGGGCAGTTTTGGGATGGATTTTTGGGCAATTTTGAGGTCGTTTTGGGGGGGTTTGGGGTGGTTTTGGGGGGTGATTTTAGGGTGGTTTTGGGGTTGTTTTTGGGGTGGTTTGGGATGGATTTGGGGTGGTTTTTGGGGTGGATTTTGGAGTGATTTTAGGGTGGTTTTGGGGTGGATTTGGGATGGATTTTGGGATGGTTTTAGGGTAGTTTTTGGGCTGGTTTTTGGGGTGGATTTTGGGGTGGTTTTAGGGTGGTTTTTGGGGCAGTTTTGGGGTTGTTTTTGGGGTAGATTTGGGGTGATTCTGAGGTGGTTTTGGGATGGATTTTGGGGTGGGTTTGGGATGATTATGGGATGAGTTTTGGGATGGTTTTTGAGGTAGATTTGGGGTGGTTTTGGGGTGATTTTTGGGTGGTTTTAGGGTGGGTTTTTTGGGTGGTTTTAGGGTGGTTTTGGGGTGATTTTGGGGTGGTTTTTGGGATGATTTTCGGGTGGATTTTGGGGTGGTTTTTGGGATGATTTTGGGATGGATTTTTGGGATGGATTTGTGGTGATTTTAGGGTGGATTTTGGGATGGATTTTGGGGTGTTTTTTGGGTGGTTTTAGGATGGTTTTTGGATGGATTTTGGGGTGGTTTTGGGGTGGTTTTAGGGTGGGTTTGGGATGGATTTTGGGGCGGATTTGGGGTGGTTTTAGGGTGGGTTTGGGACGGATTTTGGGGCGGATTTGGGGTGGTTTTGGGATGGATTTTGGGATGGATTTTGGGATGGATTTGGGGTGATTATGGGATGGTTTTTGGGGTAGATTTTGGGATAGATTTAGGATGGTTTTTGGGGTGATTTGGGATGGATTTTGGGGTGGATTTGGGGTGGATTTGGGATGGATTTTGGGGTGGATTTGTGGTGATTTTAGGTTGGATTTTGAGGTGGATTTTGAGGTGGATTTTGGGGTGGATTTGGGTTTTTTGGGTGGTTTTAGGATGGTTTTTGGATGGATTTTGGGGTGGTTTTAGGGTGATTTTTGAATAGATTTTGGGGTGGATTTGGGGCTGTTTTTTGGGACGGATTTGGGGCGCTTTTGGGGTGCTTTTTGGGGTTTTCTCTCCCCTCTAACGGGGTCTCTCCCCCTCTCCAGGTGGGCTCCGACTGCACCACGGTCCTGTACAACTTCATGTGCAACAGCTCCTGCATGGGGGGCATGAACCGCCGGCCCATCCTCACCATCCTCACCCTCGAGGGGCCCGGGTGAGCCCCCCAAAATCCCAGCATCACCCTAAAAACCCCCCCAGCCCTCACCCCAAAAACCCTGCGACTCCAAACCCCCAAAAAACCCGCATTTTCCTGCCCTAAAATCCCCGGGTTTTTGGCCCTAAAAACGTGGGATTTCCCCCCCCCCCCCCAAAACCTGGGACGCTCCCCCTAAAAATCCCGGGGGGTTCTGCCCTAAAAATTGGGGTTTTCTCACCTTAGGACCTGAAATATCCCAAAATTGGGGTCTTTTCACCCCAAAATTTGGGTCTTTTCACCCTAAAATTTGGGTCTTTTCACCCCAAAAATCTCCAACTCCTTGTCCCGAAAACGTGGGGTTTTCACCCCGAAAATTTGGGCTTTCCCTGTCCTAAAATCTGGGATTTTTTTTGGCTCTAAAAATGTGGGATCACCCCAAAAACCTGGGATCACCCCAAAAACCTGGGTCCCTGTGGGCTTGGGGTGTCCCTGGGTCGAGATTTGGGGGTCCCTGGGTGTGTCAGGGTGGGGTTTTGGGGGTCCCTGGGTGGATTTTGGGGGTCCCTGAGTGGTTTTTTGGGGTTCCCTGGGTGGTTTTTGGTGTCCCTGGGTGGGTTTGGGGGTCCCTGGGTGGTTTTTGGTGTCCCTGGGTGGGTTTGGGGGTCCCTGGGTGGTTTTTGGGGTCCCTGGGTGCATTTTGGGGTCCCTGGGTGGTTTTTGGGGTCCCTGGGTGATTTTGGGGTCCCTGGGTGCATTTTGGGGTCTCTGGGTGATTTTGGGTTCCCTGGGTGGTTTTTTGGGGGTCCTTGGGTGATTTTGGGGTCCCTGGGTGGTTTTTGGGGTCCCTGGGTGGTTTTTTGGGGTCCCTGGGTGATTTTTTGGGGGTCCCTGGGTGATTTTGGGTTCCCTGGGTTATTTTTGGGTTCCCTGAGTGGTTTTTTGGGTTCCCTGGGTTATTTTTGGGTTCCCTGGGTGATTTTGGGTTCCCTGGGTGATTTTTTGGGGGTCCCTGGGTGATTTTTGGGTTCCCTGGGTGGTTTTTTGGGTTCCCTGGGTGGTTTTTTGGGGTCCCTGGGTGATTTTTTGGGGGTCCCTGGGTGATTTTGGGGTCCCTGGGTGGATTTTTGGGGTTCCCTGAGTGATTTTGGGTTCCCTGGGTTATTTTTGGGTTCCCTGGGTGGTTTTTTGGGTTCCCTGGGTTATTTTTGGGGTCTCTGGGTGATTTTTTGGGTTCCCTGGGTGATTTTTGGGTTCCCTGGGTGGATTTTGGGGTCTCTGGGTGATTTTGGGGTCCCTGAGTGGTTTTTGGATTCCCTGAGTGGTTTTTTGGGGTCCCTGGGTGATTTTTTGGGTTCCCTGGGTGATTTTGGGTTCCCTGAGTGGTTTTTGGGGTCCCTGGGTGATTTTTTGGGGGTCCTTGGGTGATTTTGGGTTCCCTGGGTGATTTTGGGTTCCCTGGGTTATTTTTGGGGATCCCTGAGTGGTTTTTTGGGTTCCCTGGGTGATTTTGGGTTCCCTGGGTGATTTTTGGGTCCCTGAGTGGTTTTTTGGGTTCCCTGGGTGATTTTGGGGTCCCTGAGTGGATTTTTTGGGGTCCCTGACCCCCATTGCCCGCAGGGGGCAGACCCTGGGCCGCCGCTGTTTCGAGGTTCGGGTCTGCGCCTGCCCGGGCCGGGACCGGCGCCTGGAGGAGGAGAACCAGCGCAAGAGGGGCGGGGGCGGGGCCAAGAGAGGTGAGGGGCGTGGCCAGTCGAATTTGGGGCGGGGCAAGTGAGATTTGGGGGTGGGCAAGTGAGTTTTGGGGGTGGGCAAGTGAGTTTTGGGGGTGGGCAAGTGAGTTTTGGAGGTGGGCAAGTGAGTTGGGGCGGGGCCAAGCGAGCAGGGGCGTGGTCAACCAAATTTTGGGTGTGGCCAATCAAATTTGGGGTGTGGCCAACCAAATTTTGGGCTTGGCCAATCAAATTTGGGGCGTGGCCAACCAAATTTTGGGCGTGGCCAACCAAATTTTGGGCGTGGCCAATCAAATTTGGAGTGTGGTCAATCAAGTTTTGGGCGTGGCCAAGCGAGATTTGGGTGTGGTCAGTTCAGTTGGGGGCGTGGCCAAGTGAGTTTTGGGGGTGGCCAGGCGAGTTCAGTGCGTGGGCAAGTGAGTTTTGGGTGTGGGCAAGTGAGTTTTGGGGGTGGCCAGACAAGCTCAGTGTGTGGGCAAGTGAGTTTTGGGTGTGGGCAAGTGAGTTTTGGGGGTGGTCAATTGAATTTGGGGTGTAGAGAGTCAAATTTGGGGTGTGGCCAAGCGAGTTTGGGGCGTGGCCAAACAAGTTTGGGGTGTGGGCAAGTGAGATTGGGGCGTGGCCAATCGAGTTGGGGCAGGGCAAGCGAGATTTGGGCGTGGTCAGTTGAGTTGGGGGCATGGCCAATCGAGTTTTGGGGGTGGCCAATTGAATTTGGGGCGTGGGCAAGTGAGTTTGGGGTGTGGGCAAGTGAGTTTGGGGTGTGACCAGCGAGATTGGGGGATTGGCTCGTTGTGTTTGGGGCGTGGCCAATCGTGTTTTGGGCGCGGGCAAGCAAATTTGGGGCGTGGCCAAGTGAGTTTGGGGTCTGACAGGTGAGATTTGGGTGGGGCCAAGCGAGTTGGGGCGTGGCCAGTTTAATTTGGGGCGTGGGCAAGTGAATTCGGGGTGTGACAAGTGAGATTTGGGCGGGGCCAAGCAAGTTGGGGCGTGGCTAGTTGTGTTTGGGGCGTGGCCAATCGCGTTTTGGGTGTGGGCAAGCAAATTTGGGGCGTGGGCAAGTGAGTTTGAGGTGTGGGCAAGTGAGATTGGGGTGTGGCAAGCGAGTTGGGGGTGTGGCCAGTTTAATTTGGGGCGTGGGCAAGTGAATTTGGGGTGTGGGCAAGTGAGATTTGGGTGGGGCCAAGCGAGTTGGGGGCGTGGCTAGTTGTGTTTGGGGCGTGGCCAATCGCGTTTTGGCCGTGGCCAGGCAGGTTTGGGGCGTGGCCAAGTGACTTTGGGGCGTGGCAAATCGAGTTTGCGGCATGACCAGGCGAATTTGGGGTGTGGCCACACGAATTTGGGGCGTGGCCAAGCGAGTTGGGGTGTGGTCAGTTGAATTTGGAACAGGGCAAGTGAGTTTGGGGCGTGGCCAGGTGAATTGGGGGCGTGGCCAATCAAGTTGAGGGCGTGGGCAGTCAAATTTGGGGTGTGGCCAAGCAAGATTTGGGCGTGGGCAAGCGAGTTTGGGGCGTGGGCAAGTGAGTTTGGGGTGTGGCAAGTGAGATTTGGGCGGGGCCAAGCGAGTTGGGGGCGTGGCTCGTTGTGTTTGGGGTGTGGCCAATCGCGTTTTGGGCGTGGGCAAGCAAATTTGGGGCGTGGGCAAGTGAGTTTGGGGCGTGGCCAGGTGAATTTGGGGCGTGGCCAGGTGAATTTAGGGCGTGGCCAAGCGAGATTTGGGCTTGGCCAATCGAATTTTGGGCGTGGCCTGTGTGGGTGTGGCCAAGCGCGGTGGGCGGGGCTAACGGGGAGGGGGCGTGGTCAAACAGCGAGGTGGGCGGGGCTTAATTGGCGACGAGCCGGGTGGGCGTGGCCACCCGGAAAGGGGCGTGGCCTAAAGGGGGCATGACCTTAAATGGGCGTGACCCGAGTGGGAGGGGCTCAATATGCTAATGAGGGGGGTAGCTCATGAATAATGGGCGTGGCCGTGATGGAGGGGGGGGTCTGGGGGGGTCTCGGGGGGGTCTCTGAGCCCCCCTCCCCCACCCGCCCCTCCCCCCCCAGCCCTGCCCCCCCTGGGTGAAGCCCCCGAGAGCTCCAAGAAAAGGGTCCTGGAGGCCGAGCCCGAAATCTTCTACCTGCAGGTCTGGGGGGGATTTGGGGGGTCCTGGGGGGATTTTGGGGGGGTCTGGAGGGGATTTGGGGGGGTCTGGGGGGGATTTTTGCGGGGGTCCGTGGGGGATTGGGGGATTTTGGGGGGTCCGGGGGGATTTTGGGGGGGGTTGGGGGGGATTTTGGGGGGGGGTTGGGGGGGATTTGGGGGGGGCTGGGGGGCATTTTGGGGGGTCTGGAGGGGATTTGGGGGGTCCAGAGGGGATTTGGGGGGGTCTGGAGGAGATTTGGGGGCTCTGGGAGGCATTTTTGGAGGGTCTGGGGGGGGATGCCCCCAATTTTGGGGGGAGGGGGGCTCTGGAGGGATTTTCAGCCTCCTCGTGACCCCAAATTTTTTTTGGGGTGGGGGGCTCCTTTTGGGAGCCCCTGAGCCCCATTTTTGGGTGGGGTGGGGGGCAGGTGCGGGGCCGGCAGCGCTTCGAGATGTTCCGGATGATCAACGAGGCCCTGGAGGCCACCGAGGGCAGGGGCACGGTGGCCAGGACGTGAGTCCCCAACTGGGGTGGGGGCCGGGAGGGGGCTGGGGGTCGATTTGGGGGAGCTGGGGGTCACTTTTGGGGGGATTCGGGGGGCTGGGGGTGACTTTGGGGGGATTTGGGGTCATTTTGGGGACCTGGGGGTCACTTTGGGTGGGTTTGAGGTCACTTTGGGGGGGCTGGGAGGGGGCTGGAGGTCACTTTGGGGGGGTTTGGGGTGACTTTGGGGGGGTTTGGGGTCACTTTGGGGGAGCTGGGAGGGGGCTGGGGTCGATTTGGGGGAGCTGGGGGTCACTTTCGGGGGGATTCGGGGGGCTGGGGGTGACTTTGGGGGGATTTGGGGTCATTTTGGGGACCTGGGGGTCACTTTGGGTGGGTTTGGGGTCACTTTGGGGGGGCTAGGAGGGGTTTGGGGTCAGTTTGGGGGGGTTTGGGGTCACTTTGGGGGACCTGGGGGTCACTTTGGGGGGGTTTGGGGTCACTTTGGGGGGGCTAGGAGGGGTTTGGGGTCAGTTTGGGGGGGTTTGGGGTCACTTTGGGGGACCTGGGGGTCACTTTGGGGGGGCTGGGAGGGGGCTGAGGCTCGTTTTGGGGGGGATTTGGGGGGCTGGGGGTCCCTTTGGGGGGATTTGGGGTCACTTTGGGGGGGGTTGGGGCCACTTTGGGGGGGCTGGGAGGGGTTTGGGGTCACTTTGGGGGGACTGGGGGTCACTTTTGGGGGGATTTGGGGTCATTTTGGGGACCTGGGGGTCATTTTGGGGGGGATTCAGGGGGCTGGGGGTGAATCTGGGGGGATTTGGGGTCACTTCGGGGGGGGTTTGGGGTCATTTTTGGGACCTGGGGGTCACTTTGGGGGGGTTTGGGGTCACTTTGGGGGAATTTGGGACAGAAGGGGGCCCTGGGGGTGACTTTGGGGGAATTTGGGGTCACTTTGGGGTCCTGGGGTTGACTTTGGGGGGGATTTGGGGTGACTTTAGGGGATTTTGGGACAGAATGGGGCCCTGGGGGTTACTTTGGGGGGATTTGGGGTGACTTTGGGGTCCTGGGGGTGACTTTGAGGGGGATTTGGGGTCCTGGGGGTCATTTTGGGGTCCTGGGGGTGACTTTGGGGGGATTTGGGGTGACTTTGGGGGGATTTGGGGTCACTTTGGGGGGAATTTGGGGTCACTTTGAGGGGGCCTGGGGCTCATTTTGGGGGGCCTCTGGATGACTTTGGAGCCGAGTCGGGGTGAGGGGGGGGAGGGGATTACGAAAACTTGGGGACCCCCAGGGGTCTCTTTAAGGGAATTTGGGGGCTCCAGGATTTTGGGGGACGCTCGGAGGGGGGGGGGGTCCCTAAGTGTCCCCCTCCCCTCCCCCACCCTCAGGACCAAAGGGCGCCGCCCGCGGGGGGAGGGGCCGGTGCCCCGTGGGAAAAAGCTGCTGCTCAAGGGGGAGTCGGGGGACTCGGATTGACCCCGCCCCCTTCACCTGGAGGCCACGCCCCCTTCACCTGGAGGCCACGCCCACCCCTGAAAAGCCACGCCCCCTTCACCTGGAAAGCCACGCCCACCTCCCCTGGAAAGCCACGCCCACCCCCGACCACGCCCACCCCATCCCCTCTTCCCATTGGCCCAACCGCCCAGCGGAGCCCCGCCCGATTCGCTCGTAGCCACGCCCCCCCGCCCTGTCAATCAAGTCACGCCCCTTTAGGCCACGCCCACCGACGTTACGTCATCGATTAACCCACGCCCCTCGGAATCAAGTGCCGCCCTCGCTTTTTAGCCACGCCCACTTTGATTAACATATTCCCATATTAATTAACCACGCTCCCTTGGATATGAGCCACGCCTCCCCCCCCCCAGCCCTGCATGACGTCATCTGCGGTCACGCCCCTCCCCCCCCGCAGGTTTTTTAAGCTTTTTTATACAATAAAGGGATTTTTATACTGCCCCTCCCCCTCCTGAGCGTGGGGGGGCTCCCAGTTTGGGGGGGGGCACTGGGAGCCCAGTTTAGGGTGGGTGTCCCAGTTTGGGGTGTCCCAGTTTGGGGGGGGGCACTGGGAGGCCAGTTTGGGGTGGGTGTCCCAGTTTGGGATGTCCCAGTTTGGGGGGGGCACTGGGAGCCCAGTTTGGGGTGGGTGTCCCAGTTCGGGGTGTCCCAGTTTGGGGTGGTCCCAGTTTGTGGGGGGGCACTGGAGTCCCAATTTTCGGGGTTCCCAGTTTGGGGTGGTCCCAGTTTGGGGGGCACTGGAGTCCCAGTTTGGGATGGGTGTCCCAGTTTGGGGTGTCCCAGTTTGGGGGGCACTGGAGTCCCAGTTTAGGGTGGGTGTCCCAGTTTGGGGTGTCCCAGTTTGGGGGGGGGCACTGGGAGGCCAGTTTGGGGTGGGTGTCCCAGTTTGGGGTGGTCCCAGTTTGGGGGGGGGACACTGGGAGCCCAGTTTGGGGTGGGTGTCCCAGTTTGGGGTGTCCCAGTTTGTGGGGGGGCACTGGGGTCCCAGTTCGAGGGTTGGCCCCAGTTTGGGGGGGGCACTGGTGGCCCAGTTTGGGGTGGTCCCAGTTTGGGGGGGCACTGGAGTCCCAATTTTTGGGGTTCCCAGTTTGGGGGGGCACTGGGAGCCCAGTTTGGGGTAACTGGGAGGGGAGGGGTGTCCCAGTTTGGGGTAACTGGGAGGGGAGGGATGGCCCCAGTTTGGGGTAATTGGGATGGGAAGGGCTGTCCCAGTTTGGGGTAACTGGGAGCCCAGTTTGGGGTAACTGGGAGGGGAGGGGTGTCCCAGTTTGGGGAAGGGCTGTCCCAGTTTGGGGTAACTGGGAGCCCAGTTTGGGGTAACTGGGATGGGAAGGGCTGTCCCAGTTCGGGTACTGGGAGCCCAGCTGGGGGTAACTGGGAGGGAAGGGCTGGCCCAGTTTGGGGTAACTGGGAGCCCAGTTGGGGGTAACTGGGATGGGAAGGGCTGTCCCAGTTTGGGGTACTGGGAGCCCAGTTTGGGGTAACTGGGATGGGAGGGATGGCCCCAGTTTGGGGTAACTGGGATGGGAAGGGCTGTCCCAGTTTGGGGTAACTGGGAGGGGAGGGGTGGCCCCAGTTTGGGGTAACTGGGAGCCCAGTTGGGGGTAACTGGGATGGGAAGGGCTGTCCCAGTTTGGGGTAACTGGGATGGGAGGGCTGTCCCAGTTTGGGGTAACTGGGATGGAAGGGCTGTCCCAGTTTGGGGTAACTGGGAGGGGGCGATTATGGAATGTCCCACTTTGGCGTAACCGGGGGGGGGGGAGGTGGGGTTGAAATCTGCTTTGTCCCAGTTTGTGCTACTGGGAGCCCAGTTGGGGGTAACTGGGACAGCGGGGGGGTGTAACTGGTCCCAGTTGGGGCTCCCAACTGGGAGGGGGAGGGGTTAAGGGGGGGGCGGGGCCTCCCCGGCCTCCCAGGCCCCCCCTCCCCCCCCCATTCCCGGCTCCTGCCAAGGCTCAGCCTGGAAAATTCCTCGTCCCCTTCACTTGACCTTGGAACCACCGGGGGGGGGGGGGGGGTCGGGGGGGGGCTGGAATTTGGGGGGGGGGGGTCCAGGAATTTGGGGGGGGTCCAGGAATTTGGGGGGGGTCCAGGAATTTGGGGATCCCCTAAAATGGGGCCAATTCCCCCCAAAAAAGGACCCCGCGATCCCAAAAAGGGGGGGATCGGAAGGTGGGGGGAGGGAGGCACCATCTGGCCGGGATTAAGGGGGGAGGGCTCGGGGGGGGTCGGGGATGTCCGGGAATTTGGGGGGGGGGGTCCAGGAATTTGGGGATCCCCTAAAATTGGGCCAATTCCCCCCAAAAAGGACCCCGCGATCCCAAAAAGGGGGGGGATGGGAAGGTGGGGGGGGAGGGGGGAGGCACCATCTGGCCGGGATTAAGGGGGGGGGGGGCTCGGCGGGGGTCGGGGGGGTCCAGGAATTTGGGGATCCCCTAAAATGGGGCCAATTCGCCCCAAAAAAGGACCCCGCGATCCCAAAAAGGGGGGGGGATGGGATGGGAAGGTGGGGGAGGGGGGGGAGGCACCATCTGGCCGGGATTAAGGGGGGGGAGGGGCGGGATCAGGCGGGATTTGCCCCCCCCCTTCCCCCCCCCGGGGGCGATGTGGGTCAGGAGGGGGAGGGGAGGGGGTGGCTGAGGGGGTAATTAACGGGGTAATTAAGGGAGGGGTGATTAATGAGGGGTAATTAATTTTGGGGAGGGGGTAAATTTTGGAGAGGGGTTTATGGGAGGAATTCCAGGGGGAGGGTTTATGGTGGGGGGGGTAATTAAAGGTTAATTAAGCGGGGGGTTAATTAATTTAGGGGGGGTTTAATTAAGGGTTTAATTAATGGGGAGTTAATTTGGGGTGGCTGTGGGGGGGTAATTCCAGGCGGGGCAGATTGGGGTGTTTGTTAATTAAAGTGGGGTTAATTAGAGGGGTTAATTGGGTGTTGTTAATTAATTGGGGGGAGGGGAGTGTTTATTAGGGGCTGTTAATTACTGGGGTCGCTATTAGGGGTTATTAATTGAGGGGGCTGTTAATTACAGGGGTCTCTATTAGAGGTTGTTATAGGGGGGAGTTAATTGGGGTGTCTATTAGTGGTCATTAATTAGGACTGGTAATTAGAGGGGCCAATATTAGGGGCTATTAATTGTACATTAATTTGGGGGGGTATTTATTAGCAGCCATTAATCAGAGGCTGTTAATTAGAAGGATGCCTATTAGAGGCCTCTATTAATGACTATTAATTGGGGAGGCTGTTAATTGGGGTTTCTATTAGCAGCCATTAATTAGGAGCTATTAATTAGACAGGTCTCTATTAGGGCTTATTAACTGGGGGAGAATTAATTGGGGGGGGCTTCTATTAGTGCCTGCTAATGAGAGGCTGTTAATTAGAGAAATCTGTATTAGGGATTATTAATTAGGGGGCTATTGGGGATCTCTATTAGCAGTAATTAATTGGGGGCTGGTAATTAGAGGGGCCTCTATTTAGAATTATTTATTGGGGGCTGTTAATTGGGAGGTGCTTATTAAGGACTATTAATTGGGGGGGTCTATTGGAATATCTTAATGAGGGTATTAATGGGGGCATTAATTAGGAGCTGTTAATTAGGGGTCATTAATAGGGCTCTGTTAATTGGGGGTGCACTGGGGATGCTATAGGGGAGCATTAATTAGTGGCCGTTTAAATTGGGTCATTCATTGGGGGCTCCTAATTAGGGGCTTCATTAGGGAGAGGGAATTCGGGGTGTCAATTGGGGGGGGGGTCTTAATTAGAAGGGGTTCACTAAGGAGGACGATTCGGGGTGTTAATTGGGGGGGTGTTAATTAGGGGAGTTCCTTAGGGAGGGGAATTTTGGGGAGCGTTAATTGCGACTCTGTTAATGGGGAGTGTTAATTGGGGGGGGGGGGGTTAATTGGGCCCTGGCCCTTGTGGGAGATTTGGGGTAAATTGGGCCGGTTTTGGTGTTTTTCCCCTCCCCAGTGACGTCATCACCGTGGCCCCGCCCCCTGGCCTGAATGGGGGTCCCCCCTGCCAAGGAGGGGGAGGGGACCCCAGGTCTGGGCACGGGGCCCTGGCAGGGCTGCCCTAATGAGCTCATCAAGCTCATTAAGCACCCCCCGCCCCCCCCCCCGTGGCCTAATTACCACCCCCGGCAGGACCCAGGGCCCCTTGGCTGCCCCTGGGGGGGGGCAGGAGGCAAAAAAGCACCAAAAACCACCAAAATCGCCAAAAACACCCAAAAAAACCCACCTAAACCACCCAAAAAAGCACCAAAAACCAGTAAAATCATTTAAAAAAACCAAAAAAACCACCAAAATCATCCAAAAAAGCACCAAAAACAGTAAAATCATAAAAAAACACCCCAAAAAAACCACCTAAACCACCCAAAAAAGTATCAAAACCACCAAAATCATCCCAAAAAGCACCAAAAAACACCAAAATCATCAAAAAACACCCCCAAAAAACACCTAAACCACCCAAAAAAGCACCAAAAACCAGCAAACTCATCCAAAAACACCCCAAAAAACCCACCTAAACCACCCAAAAAAGTATCAAAACCACAAAAATCACCGAAAACACCCAAAAAAACCACCCAAAAAAGCACCAAAAACCAGCAAAATCATTAAAAAAACACCCCAAAAAAACCACCAAAACCATCCCAAAAAACACCAAAATCATCAAAAAACACCCCAAAAATACGCCTAAACCACCCAAAAACCCACCTAAACCACCCAAAAACCACCAAAACCAGCAAAAAGCATGAAAAAAACCACCAAACCCCAGCAAAAATTAGCAAAAAAACACCAAAAACCACCCAAAAAAACCATTGAAAAGACCCAAAAAACACCAAAACTCGCCCAAAAACCGCAAAAACCCCCAAGAAACCATCAGAAAACACCAAAAATCACCAAAAGCCACCAAAAAGCACCAAAATCCACCAAAACAGCACCAAAACCTGCTAAAAATTCCTAAAACCCACCAAAATCCACAAAAATAACACCAAAAACCGCTAAAAATGCTGAAAAACCACCAAAAACCACCTAAAATCCACTAAAAAGACCCCAAAAGCCACCAAAAAACACCAAAACTTGCCCAAAAACCCCAAAAACCACCAAGAAAACAGCAGAAAACACCAAAACAACACCCAAACCTGCTAAAAACACCAAAACCCCCCAAAATCCACAAAAACAACACCAAAAACAGCTAAAAACTCCAAAAAAACTCCAAAAACCACCTAAAAAGACCCCAAAAGTCCCCCAAACTCACAAAACTCGCCAAAAAAACCCAAAAATCACAAAAAATCCCCCAGAAAACACCAAAAAAGCCCCAAATCCCCCCCAAATCGGGCATTTTTTCAAAAATCTGGAGGTTTGAAAGTCAAGGGAGCCCCTCCCCCACTCCGATTGTTCCCAAAAATTGCCAAAATCACCCCAAAATGAGGGGGGGAGGGGTGAACACAGCAGGGGGGCAGCTGGGGGAGGGACTGGGGTGATTCAAGATGGCGGCGGAGCAAGATGGCTGCCGGGGGGGGAGGGGAGAAGGTGGTGGAAGGAATGGGGAGGAGGAGGAGGAGCCAAGATGGCCGACAAGATGGCCACCAGGGATTAAAAATGGCCACCAAGATGGCCGCCAGGGTTTAAAGATGGCCACCAAGATGGCGGCTGGGTTCTTCTATGAGTACCGGGATCCAAGATGGCCGCCGGGTGTTGGTAGGGGCTGGGGGATTCAAGATGGCTGCCGAGGGTCAAAGATGGCCACCGAGGGATTCAAGATGGCCACCAAGATGGCCACTGAAGGATTCAAGATGGCCACCAAGATGGTCACCAGGGTTTAAAGATGGCCACCAAGATGGCCGCCAGGGTTTAAAAATGGCCACCAAGATGGCGGCTGAGTTCTTCTATGGGCACCGGGATCCAAGATGGCCGCCGGGTGTTGGTAGGGGCAGGGGGATTCAAGATGGCCACCGAGGGTCAAAGATGGCCACTGAGGGATTCAAGATGGCCACCAAAATGGCCGTTGAGGGATTAAAGATGGCCGACAAGATGGCTGCCAGGGTTTAAAGATGGCCACCAAGATGGCCACCAGGGTTTAAAAATGGCCACCAAGATGGCCACCAGGGATTAAAAATGGCCAAGATGGCGGCTGGGTTCTTCTATGGGCAGGGGGATCCAAGATGGCCGCCGGGAGTTGGTAGGGGCAGGGGGATTAAAGATGGCCACCGAGGGTCAAAGATGGCCACTGAGGGATTCAAGATGGCCACCAAAATGGCCACCAGGGATTAAAGATGGCCGTCAAGATGGTCACCAGGGTTTAAAGATGGCCACCAAGATGGCCACCAGGGGTTAAAGATGGCCACCAAGATGGCCGCCAGGGTTTAAAAATGGCCGCCAAGATGGCGGCTGAGTTCTTCTATGGGCACCGGGATCCAAGATGGCCGCCGGGAGTTGGTAGGGGCAGGGGGATTCAAGATGGCCACCGAGGGTCAAAGATGGCCACCGAGGGTCAAAGATGGCCACTGAGGGGGCAAAGACGGCCAACAGGATGGCCGGCAGGGATTAAAGATGGCCACCAAAATGGCCGTTGAGGGATTAAAGATGGCCGACAAGATGGCCGCCAGGGTTTAAAGATGGCCACCAAGATGGCGGCTGGGTTCTTCTATGAGTACCGGGATCCAAGATGGCCGCCGGGTGTTGGTAGGGGCTGGGGGATTCAAGATGGCTGCCGAGGGTCAAAGATGGCCACCGAGGGATTCAAGATGGCCACCAAGATGGCCACTGAAGGATTCAAGATGGCCACCAAGATGGTCACCAGGGTTTAAAGATGGCCACCAAGATGGCCACCAGGGGCTAAAGATGGGTGCCAAGATGGCCACCAGGGATTAAAAATGGCCGCCAAGATGGCCATTGAGGGATTAAAGATGGCCACCAAGATGGCGGCTGGGTTCTTCTATGGGCACCGGGATCCAAGATGGCCGCCGGGTGTTGGTAGGGGCAGGGGGATTCAAGATGGCCACCGAGGGTCAAAGATGGCCACTGAGGGAGCAAAGATGGCCACCAAAATGGCCACCAGGGATTAAAGATGGCCGTCAAGATGGTCACCAGGGTTTAAAGATGGCCACCAAGATGGCCACCAGGGGTTAAAGATGGCCACCAAGATGGCCGCCAGGGTTTAAAGATGGCCGCCAAGATGGCGGCTGGGTTCTTCTATGGGCACCAGGATCCAAGATGGCCGCCGGGTGTTGGTAGGGGCAGGGGGATTCAAGATGGCCGCCGAGGGTCAAAGATGGCCACTGAGGGAGCAAAGACGGCCACCAAAATGGCCACTGAGGGATTGCAGATGGCCACCAAGATGGCCACTGAGGGATTAAAGATGGCCACCAAGATGGCCACTGAGGGATTGCAGATGGCCACCAAGATGACCGCTAGGGATTAAAGATGGCTGCCAAAATGGCCACCAAGGGATTAAAGATGGAGACCAAGATGGCACCAGGGTTTAAAGATGGCCACCAAGACGGCCACTGAGTGATTAAAGATGTCCACCAAGATGGCCGGCAGGGTTTAAAGATGGCCACCAAGATGGCCGGCAGAGTTTAAAGATGGCCACCAAGATGGCCGCCAGGGTCTAAAGATGGCCTCCAAGATGGTTGCTAGGGATGAAAGATGGCTGCCAAGATGGCCACCGAGGGATTAAAGATGGCCACCAACGATCAAAGATGGCCACTGAGGGATCAAAGATGGCCACCAAGATGGCCACCAGGATTTAAAGATGGCCACCAAGATGGCCACCAGGATTTAAAGATGGCCACCAAGATGGTCGCCAGCTCCTCCTGTGGGCAGCAGAATCCAAGATGGCCGCCCAGTCGCCATGGTAACAGCACCATCCAAGATGGCCGCCAGGCCCAGTCACCGCTACCAATGGGGAGCCAAGATGGCCGCCAGTGGCCGCCATATTTGGCTGTGGGCGGGGCCATCTTGGCCCTGTCAGCCAATGGCTCTGCGAGAATCTTGGCAGCCATCTTGGACCTCATTTGCATAATGACGGCCATCTTGGCCAGCTCAACCAATGGCAGCCTTGCCCTTCCACCATGTTGGCGGCCATCTTGGACCTCATTTGCATAATGATGGCCATTTTGGCCAGCCCAGCCAATGGCAGCCTTGCCCTTCCACCATGTTGGCGGCCATCTTGGACCTCATTTGCATAATGACGGCCATCTTGGCCAGCCCAGCCAATGGCAGCCTTGCTATACCAGCTCTTTGTCGGCCATCTTGGACCTCATTTGCATAATGACGGCCATCTTGGCCAGCCCAGCCAATGGCAGCCTTGCTATACCAGCTCTTTGTCGGCCATCTTGGACCTCATTTGCATAATGACGGCCATCTTGGCCAGCCCAGCCAATGGCAGCCTTGCCCTTTCACCATGTTGGCGGCCATCTTGGACCTCATTTGCATAATGACGGCCATCTTGGCCAGCCCAGCCAATGGCAGTCTTGCTCCATGATCACTTTGTTGGCCATCTTGGACCTCATTTGCATAATGACGGCCATCTTGGCCAGCTCAACCAATGGCAGCCTTGCCCTTCCACCATGTTGGTGGCCATCTTGGCCCTCATTTGCATAATGACGGCCATCTTGGCCAGCTCAACCAATGGCAGCCTTGCCCTTCCACCATGTTGGCGGCCATCTTGGACCTCGACCAACCTCCATCTGCTGGCCGCCATCTTGCTCCTGACTTACCCAACCAACGTCAGCCATCTTGGTGTGCTGGCAGCCATCTTGATCCCACCAGAACCAACGGCAGCCATTTTTACCCCACTCAACTCCGCCGTGTCCTTTACAGCGGTGGCCATCTTGCTCCTGCCAACCCAACCAGCGTCAGCCATCTTGGCTGCCCTCCTGGCGGCCATCTTGAGCTCAACCAAACCGCAGCCACCCTGCCATGCAGCGCGGTGGCCATCTTGGTTACCATCCCTACACCCAGTGGCGGCCATCTTGACCCCACACCCTGCTCAGCACCAACCCCACTGTGGCAGCCATCTTGCTCGTTATCCCCACAACCCACAGCGGCCATCTTGGCCCACGGCCCGGCAGCCATCTTGGCCTCCCCTAATAGCAACAAACCACCTACAAAACACCCCAAAAAACCACCGTAAACCCCCCCAAATTTCCCAAAAAACTCACCCTAGCGAGCCCTGAACCGGCTCAACCCCGCCAAGGCGGCGATTTTTGGGGACAAAACACGGACATTCGGCACACGAGGGAGGAGGGAGGGGACGAGCCAGGGCCCTACTGCACCGTTTAATAGATTTATCATATAAAAAATATCTATGTACATTTATTATTCTTAGATTAGGAGCATCCCGACGGGGGCGGGGAGGGGGATTAGACCCGAGCGGGGGGCGGTGGCGGCGTGGGGGGAGGAACCGGGGGGCTACGGGGAGGTCCAGGGGGGGTCAGTCGCGGTTGATCCGGAGGCGGAAGGCGACGCGGCCGGCGAATTTGTCGCGCTCGTCGTCGGTGCGGAGCCCGGCGGCGTTGAGCCGACATTCCACGTGGTGGTCCACGTTGGCCGTGGCGTTGTAGAACTGGACGGCCACCACCGGCTGCGTGTAGTTCACCTGCGGGGGGGACGAAAAAATGGGGGGGGAAAGGTGTGGATGGGGCGGGAAAAATTCCCGGTGTTTTAGGGATTTGGGGTTTTGGTTGGAGGGGGGGGGGAATATCCTCATTGCCAAGGACTGGGGTGAGCCCCGAAACTCGCGTTTCCCCGTGATTCAGGTGTCCAGGGGATCCCAAAAATCTCTGTTTCCAAGGATTTGGGGATCTGGGGAGTCCCAAATGCTCCTCCCGAAGAGGGATCCAGGTGGCCACGGGGACGAAGTCTCCGTTGCCAGGGATCCAGGAGCTCCCAAATCCCCCCAAAAAGGGATCCGGGGGTGTCCAGGGGGGTTCAATCCCCACTTTCTGGGAGACTGAGGAGTCCTGGGGCTGCCCACACCTTCCCCCAGGGGGATCCTAAACTTCCAGGAAAACTCCCCCCATGACCCCTCGGGGGTGTCCCAAACCTCCAGGAAAAAACCCCAAATTCCCTCCGGGAGATCCCAAAGCTCCAGGAAAAAACCCCAAAACCCCTTGGGGAGATCCCAAATATCCAGGAAACTCCCCCAAAACCCCTCAAGGTGATCCCAAACCTCCAGGAAAAAACCCAAAACCCCTCGGGACAATCCCAAACTTCCAGGAAACTCCCCCAAATCCCCTCCGGGAGATCCCAAACCTCCAGGAAAAAACGCCAAAACCCCTCCGGGAGATCCCAAACCTCCAGGAAAAAAACCCCCCAAAACCCCTCGGGGAGATCCCAGATCTCCAGGAAACTCCCCCAAAACCCCTCGGGAGATCCCAAACCTCCAGGAAAAAACCCCAAAACCCCTCCGGGAGATCCCAAACTTCCAGGAAACCCCCCCAAAACCCCTCGGGGAGATCCCAAATCTCCAGGAAACTCCCCCAAAACCCCTCCGGGAGATCCCAAACCTTCAGGAAACCCCCCCAAAACCCCTCAGGGAGATCCCAAACCTCCAGGAAAAAAACCCAAATCCCCTCAGGGAGATCCCAAACTTCCAGGAAACCCCCCCAAAACCCCTCGGGACAATCCCAAACCTCCAGGAAACCCCCCCAAAACCCCTCAGGGGGATCCCAAATCTTCAGGAAACCCCCCCAAAACCCCTCGGGACAATCCCAAACCTCCAGGAACCCCCCCAAAACCCCTTGGGGGTGTCCCAAACTTCCAGGAAACCCCCCCAAAACCCCTCAGGGGGATCCCAGGTATCCATGAACCCCCTCCCACCGGGATTTTTGGACCCCTCCCAACCACCCCAGAGGGATCCAAGGTTTTGGGGTCCCCCTTCCCCGGGGCTCTCGGGGTTCCGGGCTCACGTGGACTCGTTTTCCGTAGTACGGGAAGTACATGAGGTCGATGGAGCCGTTGGGGGGGAAGAGCTGCATGGGGCCCAGCAGGGCCGCGTCCTCCTCACGCTGTGGGGGCAGGGGGGGACACATGGGGGTCCCCAAGTGTCCCCTGGGGGTGGGGGGACCACCCTAACCCTCTCAGTGTCCCCCCAATATCCCCAACCCTCCCAAAACCCCTCGGGACAATCCCAAACTTCCAGGAAAAAATCCCCCCAAAACCCCTCGGGGAGATCCCAAACTTCCAGGAAACCCCCCCAAAACCCCTCGGGGAGATCCCAAATCTCCAGGAAACCCCCCCAAAACCCCTCGGGACAATCCCAAACCTCCAGGAAACCCCCCCCCCCAAATCCCTTGGAGGTGTCCCAAATCTCCAGGAAACCCCCCCAAAACCCCTCAGGGGAATCCCAAATCTCCAGGAACCCCCCCGAAAACCCCTCAGGGAGATCCCAAATCTCCAGGAAAACCCCCCAAAACCCCTCAGGGAGATCCCAAATCTCCAGGAAAACCCCCCCAAAACCCCTCAGGGAGATCCCAAATCTTCAGGAAACCCCCCCAAAACCCCTCGGGGAGATCCCAAATCTCCAGGAAACCCCCCCAAAACCCCTCGGGACAATCCCAAACCTCCAGGAAACCCCCCAAAACCCCTTGGGATGTCCCAAATCTCCAGGAAACCCCCCCAAAACCCCTTGGAGGTGTCCCAAATCTCCAGGAAACCCCCCCCAAAACCCCTCGGGGGTGTCCCAAATCTCCAGGAAATCCCCAAAACCCCTCGGGGAGATCCCAAATCTCCAGGAACCCCCCCCCAAACCCCTGGGGGTGTCCCAAACCTCCAGGAAACCCCCCAAAACCCCTTGGGATGTCCCAAATCTCCAGGAACCCCCCCCAAAACCCCTCAGGGGGATCCCAAACCTACACGAAACCCCCCAAAACCCCTCGGGGAGATCCCAAACTTCCAGGAAACCCCCCCAAAACCCCTTGGAGGTGTCCCAAATCTCCAGGACCCCCCCAAAACCCCTGGGGGTGTCCCAAACCTCCAGGAACCCCCCCCAAAACCCCTTGGGATGTCCCAAATCTCCAGGAACCCCCCCCAAAACCCCTCAGGGGGATCCCAAACCTTCACGAAACCCCCCCAAAACCCCTCAGGGAGATCCCAAATCTCCAGGAAACCCCCCCAAAACCTCCCCTCTTAAATATCAACCCCAACCCCTCTGAAATTCTCCCCAAAAGATCTTTGGGGACCCTAAAAATCCCTAAAAAACCTCCCCGACCCCCTCCCCAAATATTCCCAGGACCTCCCCAAATCCTCTCAGGATCACCCCCCCCCCCTAAAATCTCCCCTCAAATGTTCCCCCCCCATCGCCCCCTATTAAATCCCCCCCCAAAAGACCCCGATGCCCCCTGAGACCCCCAAAATCATCCCTGAATACCCCCCTGACCCCCCCAAAATACCCCCAGGACCACACCCCCCCCAAATATTCCCAAACCCCCCCCCAAAATACCCCCCAAGGACGCCCCCCCCCCCTTTAAATCCCCTCCCCCAAAGGCCTCCCCCCCCCCCTCCCGGGACCCCCGAAATTCCCCTAGACCCCCATAAATTCCCAAATCCCCCCCAAAATCCGCCCAAATCCTCCCCAACCCCCCCAAAATTCCCCCAAATCACCCCAGTACCCCTCAAAACCTCCCCAATTCCCCCCCCCAGCCCCTGAGTGCCCCCCAAACCCCCCCCCCAAAAAAAAGGTCCCTCGGTCTCCCCCAGGCCCCCCCAGCGCCCCCCAGTATCCCCAGTGTCCCCCTGGTGTCCCCAAATCCCCCCCCAAGGACCCACATTTGTGCCCCCCAGTGCCCCCCAGTTTGTCCCAGTGCCCTCCCAGTTCCCCCTTGATATCCCCAAACCCCTCCCGGGACCCCCATATTCCCCCCCCAGTTTGTCCCAGTTTGTCCCAGTTTGACCCAGCGCCCCCCCAGTTTGTCCCAGTTTGTCCCAGTGCCCCCCAGTTTGACCCAGTGTCCCCCAGTTTGACCCAGTGCCCCCCCAGTGGCCCTTTGATGTCCCTAAACCCCTCCGGGGACCCCCCATATTCCCCCCAGTGCCCCCCAGTTTGTCCCAGTGCCCCCCAGTTTGTCCCAGTGCCTCTCCAGTGTCCCCCAGTTTGACCCAGTGCCCCCCCAGTGCCCCCCAGTTTGTCCCAGTGCCCTCCCAGTGGCCCTTTGATGTCTCCAAACCCCTCCAGGGACCCCCATATTGCCCCCCCAGTGCCCCCCAGTTTGTCCCAGTGCGCCCCCGTGCCCCCCAGTTTGTCCCAGTGCCACCCAGTTTGTCCCAGTTGCCCCCCCAGTGCCCCCCAGTTTGTCCCAGTGCCCCCCCAGTGCCCTTACGGTGGTGGCCGAGTGTCCCTGGGCCCCGTGGGCAGCGAGAGAGAGACGGTCAGAGGGACACGGGGACATTGGGGACATCGGGGGGACACTGGGGACATTGGGTGGCAGCAGGACAGGGACACTGGGAACACTGGGGACACCACGGGGACATTTGGGACAGGGACATGGGGATGTTGGGGACACTGGGAACACTGGGGACATTGGGGACATTGGGGACATTGGGGACATTGGGGACATCAGGGGGACATTGGGGACACGGGACAGGGACACTGGGTGGCAGCAGGACAGGGACACTGGGGACACTGGGGACACTGGGGACATTGGGGACAGCACTGGGGACATGGGACAGGGACACGGGGACGTTGGGGACACTGGGGACAGCGGTGGCATTGGGGACATCAGGGGGACACTGGGTGGCAGCAGGACAGGGACATTGGGGACACTGGGGACATTGGGGACAAGGGACAGGGACATTGGGGACATTGTGGGAACATCGGGGGACATTGGGGACACTGGGTGGCAGCAGGACAGGGACACTGGGAACACTGGGGACACCACGGGGACATTTGGGACAGGGACATGGGGATGTTGGGGACACTGGGAACATTGGGGACATTGGGGACATTGGGGACATCAGGGGGACATCAGGGGGACATTGGGGACACGGGACAGGGACACTGGGTGGCAGCAGGACAGGGACACTGGGGACACTGGGGACACTGGGGACATTGGGGGGACATTGGGGACATCAGGGGACATTGGGTGGCACCAGGACAGGGACACTGGGAACGCTGGGGACAGCACTGGGGACATGGGACAGGGACATTGGGGACATTGGGGACACTGGGGACAGCGGTGACATTGGGGACATCAGGGGGACATTGGGGACACAGGGCAGGGACATTGAGGACATTGGGGACACTGGGTGGCAGCAGGACAGGGACACTGGGGACATTGGGGACAGCACTGGGGACATTGGGGACATCGTGGGGACATCAGGGGACACTGGGGACACTGAGGACATCGGGGGCATTGGGGACATTGGGGACATTGGGGACATTGGGTGGCAGCAGGACAGGGACACTGGGAACACTGGGGACAGCACTGGGGACACGGGGACGTTGGGGACATTGGGGACATTGGGGACATCAGGGGACATTGGGGACAGCAGTGACATTGGGGACAAGGGACAGGGACATTGGGGACATTGTGGGAACATCGGGGGACATTGGGGACACTGGGTGGCAGCAGGACAGGGACACTGGGGACACTGGGGACAGCGCTGGGGACACGGGGATGTTGGGGACACTGGGGACAGTGGGGACACTGGGGACATCAGGGGGACATTGGGGACATCAGGGGGACATTGGGGACACTGGGGACACTGGGTGGCAGCAGGACAGGGACATTGGGGACATTGGGGACACTGGGGACATCGTGGGGACATCAGGGGACATTGGGGACATTGGGGACAGCACGGGGACATTGGGGACATTGTGGGGACACTGGGGACACCCAGCAGGATTTGGGGACGAATCCCACCCAATTTTGGGGACACCCAGCGAGGTTTTTGGGGGGGTGAAAATCGGGGATTTTGGGACACCTGGAAGCGTTTTCGGGCTGAGCGGAATCGACTTCGCGGCACCCGGAAGGATTTTGGGGTGAAATGATGGGGTTTTGGGGGCATTTACCGGGATTTTTGGGGTGAATCTTCCCAATTTTGGGATTCCTAGAGGTGTTTTGGGGTGAATCTTCCCGATTTTAGGATTCCTAGAGGGGTTTTGGGGTGAAACAAGTGGATTTTGGGATTCCTAGAGGGGTTTTGGGGTGAATCTTTTTGATTTTGGGATGCCTAGAGGGGTTTTGGGGTGAATCTTCCCGATTTCGGGATTCCTAGAGGGATTTTGGGGTGAATCTTCCCGATTTTGGGATTCCTAGAGGGGTTTTGGGGTGAATCTTCCCGATTTTGGGATTCCTAGAGGGGTTTTGGGGTGAAACAAGTGGATTTTAGGATCCTTTAGTGGGATTTTGGGGTGAAACAAGGCTATATTGGAATTCCTAGAGGGATTTTGGGGTGAAACAAGCAGATTTTGGGATTCCTAAAGGAATTTTGGGATGAAATTAGTGGATTTTGGGACTCCTAGAAGGATTTTGGGGTGAAACAAGTGGATTTTTGGATTCTTAAGAGGGATTTTGGGGTAAAATAATTGGATTTTGGGATTCCTAGAGGAATTTTGGGGTGAAATAAGTGGAGTTTGGGACTTAGAAGGATTTGGGAGGGGATTTACCCAATTCTAGGAGTTCCAAAGAACTTTGGGGGTGAAATCAGAGGATTTTGGGGATTCCTAGAGGGATTTTGGGGCGAAACAAGCGGGTTTTGAATTCCTAGAGAAACTTTGGGGTCAAATACGTGGATTTTGGGGATTCCTAGAGGGATTTTGGGATGAATCTAGCCGATTTTGGGATTCCTGGAGGGATTTTGGGGTGAAAGGACGGGATTTTGGGATGCTCCAGAGGGACCCCCCCCTCCCTTACCAGGTCACCCTTGGTCCGGGGCCGCTGGGCAGAGACAAGAGACAGTGAGGTGACATTGGGGACATCAGGGGGACATTGGGGGGGACATTGGGGACATTGGGGGGACATTGGGGGGGACATTGGGGACATCATTGGGGACATTGGGGGACATTGGGGACATCATTGGGGGGACATTGGGGACATCATTGGGGACATTGGGGGACATTGGGGGGACATTGGGGGGACATTGAGGGGACATTGAGGGGACATTGGGGACATTGGGGACATTGGGGACATTGGGGGGACATTGGGGGGGACATTGGGGACACTGGGGGACATTGGGGGACATTGGGGGGACATTGGGGGGACATTGGGGTCATCATTGGGGACATTGGGGGACATTGGGGACATCATTGGGGACATTGGGGGACATTGGAGGGACATTGAGGGGACATTGGGGACATTGGGGACATTGGGGGACATTGGGGGATGTTGGGGGATGTTGGGGGACATTGGGGGGACATTGGGGGGACATTGGGGGACATTGGGGGGACATTGGGGACATCATTGGGGACATTGGGGGGACATTGGGGAGACATTGGGGGGACACTTGGGGGACACTGGGGGACACTGGGGGACACTGGGAGGGTGACACGGGGAGGGTGACACTGGGGGTGACACTGGGGGTGACACTGGGGGGGGTTGGTGACACTGGGGGTGACACTGGGGGACACTGGGTGACACTGGGAGTGACACTGGGTGACACTGGGAGTGACACTGGGTGACACTGGGGGGGTTGGTGACACTGGGAGTGACACTGGGGGACACTGGGAGACACTGGGGGTGACACTGGGGGTGACACTGGGGGGGTTGGTGACACTGGGGGTGACACTGGGGGACACTGGGGGACACTGGGAGTGACACTGGGGGTGACACTGGGGGGGTTGGTGACACTGGGGGTGACACTGGGGGGGTGACACTGGGGGGGTTGGTGACACTGGGGGTGACACTGGGTGACACTGGGAGGGTGACACGGGGAGGGTGACACTGGGGGGGGGTTGGTGACATCGGGGATTGGTGACACCGGGAGGGGACGGTGACGTCACCTTGGCGGCGCAGATGATGTTGATGCTCTTGTTCTTCCCCGGGAAGAAGTTGATGACCTGTGGGACCAGTACGGACCAGTATGAACCAGTATGAACCGGTATGGACCAGTATGGACCAGTATGAACCAGTATGAACTGGTATGGACCAGTATGGACCAGTATGAACCAGTATGAACCAGTACAGACCAATATGAACCAGTATGAACCAGTATGGACCAGTATACACCAGTATGGACCAGTATAAACCAGTACAAACCAGTACAGACCAATATGAACCAGTATGAACCTGTACAGACCAATATGGTCCAGTATGAACCAGTATGGACCACTATACACCAGTATGGACCAGTATAAACCAGTATAAACCAGTGTGAACCAGTACAGACCAATATGGTCCAGTATGAACCGGTATACACCAGTATACACCAGTATACACCAGTACAAACCAGTATGAACCAGTACAGACCAATATGGTCCAGTGTGAACCAGTATGGACCAGTACACACCAGTATAAACCAGTATGGACTAGTATGGACCAGTACCAACCAGTACAGACCAGTAGGGACCAGTACAGATCAGTATTAGACCAGCATGAACCAGTGCAGACCAGTACTGACCAGTATGGACCAGTATGAATGGGAATGGACCAGTATACACCAGTATAAACCAGTATGGGCCAGTATGGACCAGTACAGACCAGTAGGGACTAGTAGGGACCAGTACAGATCAGTATTAGACCAGTATGAACCAGTACAGACCAGTACAGACCAGTACAGACCAGTACTGACAAGTATGGACCAGTATGAATGGGTATGGACCAGTATAGACCAGTATGAACCAGTACAGACCAGTACTGACCAGTATGGACCAGTATGAGTGGGTATGGACCAGTACAGACCAGTATGGACTGGTATGGACCAGTATGAACTAGTACAGACCAATATGAGCCAGTAAGGACCAGTACTGACCAGTATGGACCAGTACGGACCACTACAGACCAGTATGAGCCAGTATGGATCAGTATAGACCAGTATGAACCAGTATGAACCAGTATGAACCGCTACGGACCATTATGGACCAGTATGGACCAGTGCAGAGCATGGAGCTGCATTGAGCAAGAGCCTCCCAGTACTCCCAGTACTCCCAGTGCCTCCCAGTCCCTCCCAGTCCAACACTACTCACAGCCAAGCACCACCAGACACCATCCCAGTCCCTCCCAGTGCCTCCCAGTCCATCCCAGTCCCATTCAACCCAACGATACAACAAAATAACCGCCCTCAGTCACACTCCCAGTGCCTCCCAGTCCATCCCAGTTCATCCCAGTCCCTCCCAGTGCCTCCCAGTTCATCCCAGTCCCATTGAACACAACATTCCAACACAGTAACTGACCACAGCTCCTCTCCCCGTGCATCCCAGTGCTCCCAGTCCCTCCCAGTGCCTCCCAGTCCAACACAACTCATGACCAAGCATCACCAGACACCATCCCAGTCCCTCCCAGTCCATCCCAGTGCCTCCCAGTCCATCCCAGTCCCATTCAACCCAACAATATAACACAATAGCCTCCAACAGTCACACTCCCAGTGCCTCCCAGTCCCTCCCAGTCCATCCCAGTCCAACACAACTCACGGCCAAGCACCCCCAGACACCATCCCAGTCCCTCCCAGTCCCTCCCAGTCCATCCCAGTCCCATTCAACCCAATGATACAACACAATAACCGCCAACAGTCACACTCCCAGTCCCTCCCAGTCCCTCCCAGTGCCTCCCAGTCCATCCCAGTCCCATTCAACCCAACAATATAACACAATAGCCGCCAACAGTCACACTCCCAGTGCCTCCCAGTGCTTCCCAGTGCCTCCCAGTCCATCCCAGTGCCTCCCAGTCCAACACAACTCACGGCCAAGCACCCCTAGACACCATCCCAGTGCCTCCCAGTCCCTCCCAGTCCATCCCAGTGCCTCCCAGTCCATCCCAGTCCCATTCAACCCAACGATACAACACAATAACCGCCCACAGTCACACTCCCAGTCCATCCCAGTCCCTCCCAGTGCCTCCCAGTTCATCCCAGTCCCATTGAACACAACATTCCAACACAATAACTGACCACAGCTCCTCTCCCAGTGCATCCCAGTGCTTCCCAGTCCCTCCCAGTCCATCCCAGTCCCATTCAACCCAACGATACAACAAAATAACCGCCCACAGTCACACTCCCAGTGCCTCCCAGTGTCTCCCAGTGCCTCCCAGTGCCTCCCAGTGCCTCCCAGTCCATCCCAGTGCCTCCCAGTCCAACACAACTCACGGCCAAGCACCACCAGACACCATCCCCGTCCCTCCCAGTCCCTCCCAGTCCCTCCCAGTCCCTCCCAGTGCCTCCCAGTTCATCCCAGTCCCATTCAACCCAACGATACAACACAATAACCGCCCACAGTCACACTCCCAGTCCCTCCCAGCGCCTCCCAGTCCCTCCCAGTGCCTCCCAGTGCCTCCCAGTCCATCCCAGCGCCTCCCAGTCCCTCCCAGTGCCTCCCAGTGCCTCCCAGTCCATCCCAGTCCCTCCCAGTCCATCCCAGTCCAACACAACTCACGGCCAAGCACCACCAGACACCATCCCAGTCCATCCCAGTGCCTCCCAGTCCATCCCAGTCCCATTCAACCCAACGATACAACACAATAACCGCCCACAGTCACACTCCCAGTCCATCCCAGTCCCTCCCAGTGCCTCCCAGTTCATCCCAGTCCCATTGAACACAACATTCCAACACAATAACTGACCACAGCTCCTCTCCCAGTGCATCCCAGTGCTTCCCAGTCCCTCCCAGTCCATCCCAGTCCCATTCAACCCAACAATATAACACAATAGCTGCCAACAGTCACACTCCCAGTGCCTCCCAGTGCCTCCCAGTCCATCCCAGTGCCTCCCAGTCCAACACAACTCACGGCCAAGCACCACCAGACACCATCCCCGTCCCTCCCAGTCCCTCCCAGTCCCTCCCAGTCCATCCCAGTCCAACACTACTCACGGCCAAGCACCACCAGACACCATCCCAGTCCCTCCCAGTCCCTCCCAGTCCCTCCCAGTCCCTCCCAGTCCATCCCAGTCCAACACTACTCACGGCCAAGCACCCCCAGACACCATCCCAGTCCCTCCCAGTCCCTCCCAGTCCATCCCAGTCCCATTCAACCCAACGATACAACACAATAACCGCCAACAGTCACACTCCCAGTCCCTCCCAGTCCATCCCAGTCCCTCCCAGTGCCTCCCAGTCCATCCCAGTCCCATTCAACCCAACAATACAACACAATAACCGCCAACAGTCACACTCCCAGTCCCTCCCAGTCCATCCCAGTCCCTCCCAGTCCATCCCAGTCCAACACTACTCACGGCCAAGCACCCCCAGACACCATCCCAGTCCCTCCCAGTCCCTCCCAGTCCATCCCAGTCCCATTCAACCCAACGATACAACACAATAACCGCCCACAGTCACACTCCCAGTCCATCCCAGTCCCTCCCAGTGCCTCCCAGTTCATCCCAGTCCCATTGAACACAACATTCCAACACAATAACTGACCACAGCTCCTCTCCCAGTGCATCCCAGTGCTTCCCAGTCCCTCCCAGTCCATCCCAGTCCCATTCAACCCAACAATATAAACACAATAGCTGCCAACAGTCACACTCCCAGTGCCTCCCAGTGCCTCCCAGTGCCTCCCAGTGCCTCCCAGTGCCTCCCAGTCCATCCCAGTGCCTCCCAGTCCAACACAACTCACGGCCAAGCACCACCAGACACCATCCCAGTCCCTCCCAGTCCCTCCCAGTCCATCCCAGTCCAACACAACTCACGGCCAAGCACCCCCAGACACCATCCCAGTCCCTCCCAGTCCCTCCCAGTCCATCCCAGTCCCATTCAACCCAATGATACAACACAATAACCGCCCACAGCCGCTCTCCCAGTGCCTCCCAGTCCATCCCAGTGCCTCCTTGTCCAACACAACTCACGGCCAAGCACCACCAGACACCATCCCAGTCCCTCCCAGTCCATCCCAGTGCCTCCTTGTCCAACACAACTCACGGCCAAGCACCCCCAGACACCATCCCAGTCCATCCCAGTCCCTCCCAGTCCATCCCAGTCCCATTCAACCCAACGATACAACACAATAACCGCCCACAGTCACACTCCCAGTGCCTCCCAGTCCATCCCAGTGCCTCCTTGTCCAACACAACTCATGGCCAAGCACCCCCAGACACCATCCCAGTGCCTCCCAGTGCCTCCCAACGCCTCCCAGTCCATCCCAGTCCATCCCAGTCCCATTCAACCCAACGATACAACACAATAACCGCCAACAGTCACACTCTCAGTCCCTCCCAGTCCATCCCAGTCCCTCCCAGTCCATCCCAGTCCAACACTACTCACAGCCAAGCACCCCCAGACACCATCCCAGTCCCTCCCAGTCCATCCCAGTCCCATTCAACCCAACGATACAACACAATAACCGCCCACAGTCACACTCCCAGTCCCTCCCAGCGCCTCCCAGTCCCTCCCAGCACCTCCCAGTGGCCGCGGCTCACCCGGTTGACCTTGACGAGGACGCAGGGCTGGCCGGAGCCGTAGCCGTAGTCGCCGTGGGGGCCGAGGCCGGCGCAGGGCCCCAGCAGGGAGCGGTTGAAGCGACAGGCGCGCTTGGGGTAGTTGGGGACGCTGTCGTCCGGCTGCTCGTTGTAGCGGCCGGCCGGGCAGGCGGCGTTGCGGGCGGCCTGGACGCTGTCGTTGTACGCTGCGGCCACAGGGGAGCGCTCAGGGGCTGACCAGTGCTGCCCAGTATGGACTGGGAGCCACCCAGAGCATAGCCGGTGGTGGTTTGGTCCGTCCCAGTATGGGTTTGGTCCATCCCAGTATGGGTGACGGTCATCCCATTATGAGTTAGAGTCACCCAGTATGGGTTAGGGTCATCCCAGTATCAGATGGGTCATCCCAGTATGGGTTAGCGTCATCCCAGTATGGGTTTGGTCTATCCCAGTATGGGTTAGAGTCATCCCAGTACGGGTTTGGTCTATCCCAGTATGGGTTAGGGTCATCCCAGTATGGGTTAGAGTCATCCCAGTATCAGATAGGTCATTCCAGTATGGGTTAGAGTCATCCCAGTATGGGTTTGGTCTATCCCAGTATGGGTTAGGGTCATCCCAGTATGAGTTAGGGTCATCCCAGTATCAGATGGGTCATCCCAGTATGGTTTAGAGTCATCCCAGTATGGGTTTGGTCCATCCCAGTATGGGTTAGAGTCATCCCAGTATGGGTTAGAGTCATCCCAGTATCAGATGGGTCATCCCAGTATGGGTTAGAGTCATCCCAGTACGGGTTTGGTCTATCCCAGTATGGGTTAGAGTCATCCCAGTATGGGTTAGAGTCATCCCAGTATCAGATGGGTCATCCCAGTATGGTTTAGAGTCATCCCAGTATGGGTTTGGTCTATCCCAGTATGGGTTAGGGTCATCCCAGTATGGGGGTAGGGTCATCCCAGTATCAGATGGGTCATCCCAGTATGGTTTAGAGTCATCCCAGTATGGGTTTGGTCTATCCCAGTATGGGTTAGAGTCATCCCAGTATGGGTTTGGTCCATCCCAGTATGGGTTAGAGTCATCCCAGTATGGGTTTGGTCCATCCCAGTATGGGTTAGAGTCATCCCAGTATGGGTTTGGTCCATCCCAGTATGATTTAGGGTCATTCCAGTATGGGATGGGTCATCCCAGTGCTACCCAGTATGGACTGGGAGCCACCCAGAGCCTGCGCAGTAGCGGTTTGGTCCATCCCAGTATGAGTTAGAGTCACCCCATTATGAGTTAGAGTCACCCAGTATGGGTTAGGGTCACCCAGTATGGGTTAGGGGCATCCCAGTATGGGTTAGGGGCATCCCAGTATGGGATGGATCATCCCAGTGTTGCCCAGTACGGACTGGGAGCCACCCAGAGCCCGCCCAGTAGCGGTTTGTTCCATCCCAGTATGGGTTTATTCCATCCCAGTATGGGTTTGTTCCATCCCAGTATAAGTTAGGGTCACCCAGTATGAGTTAAGGTCATCCCAGTATGGGTTACAGTCATCCCAGTATGGGTTAGGGTCATCCCATTATGAGTTAGAGTCATCCCAGTATCAGATGGGTCATCCCAGTATGGGTTTGGTCCATCCCAGTATGGGTTAGAGTCATCCCAGGCCTCCCAGTGCTGACCAGTATGGACTGGGAGCCACCCAGAGCCTGCCTGGTAGCGGTTTGCTCCATCCCAGTAGGGAGCTGTTCCATCCCAGTATGAGTTAGGGTCATCCTAGTATGACTTAGGGTCATTCCAGTATGGGTTACAGTCATCCCAGTATGAGTTAGGGTCACCCAGTATGGGTTAGGGTCATCCCAGTATGGGTTAAGGCCATCCCAGTATGGCTCAGGGCCATCCCAGTATGGATTAGGGCCATCCCAGTATGGGTTAAGGCCATCCCAGTATGGGTCAGAGCCATCCCAGTATGGGTCAGGGCCATCCCAGTATGAGTTCAGGCCATCCCAGTATGGGTTAAGGTCATCCCAGTATGGGTCAGGGCCATCCCAGTATAGGGTAGGGTCCTCCCAGTATGGGGTTGGGCCATCCCAGGGCACCCCAGTGTCCCAGTGCCCAGCAGCCCCTCCCAGTCTCTCCCAGTGCCTCCCAGTCCCCTCCCAGTCCCCTTCCAGTCCCCTCCCAGTCCCCTCCCAACCCCTCCCAGTGCCTCCCAGTCCCCTCCCAGTCCCCTTCCAGTCCCCTCCCAGTCCCCTCCCAACCCCTCCCAGTGCCTCCCAGTCCCCTCCCAGTGCCTCCCAGCCCCTCCCAGTTCCACCCAGTCCCTCCCAGTTCCCTCCCAGTGCCCTGCAGCCTCTCCCAGTCCCCTTCCAGTGCCTCCCAGTCCTCTCCCAGTCCCCTCCCAGTGCCTCCCAGCCTCTCCCAGTCCCCTCCCAGTGCCCTCCCAGTCCCCTCCCAGTGCCTCCCAGCCCCTCCCAGTGCCCTCCCAGTGCCCCCAGTGCACTCACGCTCCAGGAACTGGTGCAGGGCTCTCACGTACTGGTGCCAGGTCTGGCTCTGGCTCACGTTGAAGGTGACATCGAGACCCTCGGCGCAGGGACGGATCATCAGCCCTGGGGACAGCGGCGACATCAGGGGGCATCGGGGGGGGCATCGGGGTCACCGGGGGCATTGGGGGGCATCGGGGGGGCATCGGGGGGGGTATTGGGGTCACAGGGGGGCATTGGGGTCACTGGGACATTGGGGACATTGGGGGGCATTGGGGGGCATTGGGGGACATTGGGGTCACAGGGAGGCATTGGGGGCATTGGGGGCATTGGGGACATCAGGGGGGCATTGGGGACATTGGGGTCACAAGGGGCATCGGGGGCATGGGAGGCATTGGGGGCATTGCGGGGACATCGGGGGGCATTGGGGTCACAAGGGGGCATTGGGGACATCGGGAACATTGGGGACATTGGGGACATTGGGGACATTGGGGGCACTGGGGGAACAGGGGGCATCGGGGGCATGGGGGGCATTGGGGACATTGGGGACATTGGGGACATCGGGGTCACAGGGGACATTGGGGGCATTGGGGGGACATCGGGGGGCATTGGGGTCACAAGGGGGCATTGGGGACATTGGGGACATTGGGGACATCGGGGTCACTGGGGGAACAGGGGGCATCGGGGGCATGGGGGGCATTGGGGACATTGGGGACATCAGGGGCATTGGGGTCACAGGGGACATTGGGGGACATCAGGGGGACATCGGGGGGGCATTGGGGGGCATTGGGGGGGCATTGGGGACATTGGGGTCACAGGGGGCATTGGGGGCATGGGGGGCATGGGGGGCATTGGGGGACATCGAGGGGCATTGGGGTCACAGGGGGGCATTGGGGGACATTGGGGACATCAGGGGGCATTGGGGACATTGGGGGCATTGTGGACATTGGGGTCACTGGGACATTGGGGTCAGAGGGGGCATTGGGGGGACATTGAGGGCATTGGGGACATTGGGGTCACAAGGGGCATCGGGGACAAGGGGGGCATTGGGGGGTATTGGGGACATTGGGGGCATTGGGGGGCATTGGGGGCATTGGGGGGCATTGGGGGCATCAGGGGGGCATTGGGGGGCATTGGGGTCACAAGGGGGCATTGGGGACATTGGGGACATTGGGGACATTGGGGGAAGAGGGGGCATCGGGGGCATCGGGGGCATTGGGGACATTGGGGGGACATTGAGGGCATTGGGGACATTGGGGTCACAAGGGGCATTGGGGGCATGGGGGGCATTGGGGACATTGGGGACATCAGGGGCATTGGGGTCACAGGGGGCATCGGGGACATCAGGAGGACATCGGGGGGACATTGGGGGCATTGGGGGGCATTGGGGGGCATTGGGGGCATTGGGGGGCATTGGGGGCATCGGGGGGCATTGGGGACATTGGGGACATCAGGGGCATTGGGGTCACAGGGGGCATTGGGGGGACATTGAGGGCATTGGGGACATCGGGGTCACAAGGGGCATCGGGGGCATGGGGGGCATTGGGGGGACATCGGGGGGCATTGGGGTCACAAGGGGCATTGGGGTCACAGGGGGCATTGGGGACATCAGGGGGACATCGGGGGGACATTGGGGACATCGGGGTCACAGGGGGCATTGGGGACATCGGGGTCATCAGGAGGAGGTGGCATTGGGGGGGTGACACTGGGGGTGACACGGGGGGGAATCACCAGCCCTGGGGACATCAGGGGACACCAGGGGACGTTGGGGACATTGGGGTCACAGGGGGCATTGGGGTCACAGGGGGCATTGGGGACATTTGGGGACATCGGGGGACATTTGGGGACATCGGGGGAGGTGGCATTGGGGGGTGACACTGGGGGTGATCACCAGCCCTGGGGACATCAGGGGGCACCAGGAGACGATGGGGACATTGGGATCACAGGGGGCATTGGGGTCACAGGGGGCATCGGGGGACATTTGGGGACATCAGGGGAGGTGGCATTGGGGTCACAGGGGACATTGGGGTCACAGGGGGGTGACATTGAGGGGACACGGGGGGGTCGCATCGGGGTCACGGGGGGAGGGGGTCACATGGAGTGGGGGGGGGACACTGGGGGACACACGGGGGGGTCGCGGTGACCCCAAACCTTCACTGCCCCCACCCCAAATCCTCCCCCAGGAGCCTCATTCCAGGACCCCCATCCAGGTCCCCCCCTCTCATTCCAGGACCCCCATCCGGGACCCCCATCCAGGACCCACCCCCCCCGTGCCAGCCCCCCCGGGGGGTCCCAGTGACCCCAAACTTTCACTGCCCCCACCCCAAATCCCCTCCCCAGGTCCCTCATTCCAGGACCCCCATCCGAGACCCCCCGCCCTCATTCCAGGTCCCTCATTCCAGGACCCCCCCTCTCATTCCAGGACCCCCATCCAGGACCCCTCCTCTCATTCCAGGACCCCCATCCAGGACCCTCCCCCTCATTCCAGGACCCCCATCCAGGACCCCCCCCCTCCTTCCAGGACCCCCATTCAGGACCCTCCCCCTCATTCCAGGTCCCTCATTCCAGGACCCCCCCTCTCATTCCAGGACCCCATCCAGGGCCCCCATCCGGGACCCCCATCCGGGACCCCCCTCTCATTCCAGGACCCCCATCCAGGACCCCCCCCTCCTTCCAGGACCCCCATCCAGGACCCCCCCTCATTCCAGGTCCCTCATTCCAGGACCCCCATCCGGGACCCTCCCTCTCATTCCAGGTCCCTCATTCCAGGACCCCTCCTCTCCTTCCAGGACCCCTCCTCTCCTTCCAGGACCCCCATTCAGGACCCCCCCTCATTCCAGGTACCTCATTCCAGGACCCCCATCCGGGACCCCCATCCAGGACCACCCCTCTCATTCCAGGACCCCCCTTCTCATTCCAGGACCCCCATCCAGGACCCCCCCCCCCTCATTCCAGCCCCCCCGGGGGGTCTCACCGGGGGTCAGCAGCCGGTCCTGGTACTTGGGCACGTGGGGGTCGACGCTCTGCAGCATCACCCACATGGTGAGGGCGAAGAGCCCGGCCAGGAACCCGTAAAACACCAGGTAGAACAGCAGGATCAGCCCTGAGGGGGGGAAATTTGGGGGGGTCAGGACCCCCAAAATTGAACCCCCCAGGGGGAAAAACCCCCCCGGGGTCAGCGACCCAAAAATCGCCCCCAAAATGGGTGAAACGGCCCCAAAATAGGGAAGGAATCCGAAAATAAATCAGGTTGGAAGAGCAGGATCAGCCCTGAGGGGGGGAAATTTGGGGGGGTCAGGATCCCCCAAAATTGAACCCCCCAGGGGGAAAAACCCTCCCGGGGTCATCAACCCAAAAATCGCCCCCAAAATGGGTGAAACGGCCCCAAAATAGGGAAGGAATCCCAAAATAAATCAGGTTGGAAGAGCAGGATCAGCCCTGGGAGGGGGAAATTTGGGGGGGGTCAGGACACCCCAAAATTGAACCCCCCAGGGGGAAAAACCCTCCCGGGGTCATCAACCCGAAAATCGCCCCCAAAATGGGTGAAACGGCCCCAAAATAGGGAAGGAATCCGAAAATAAATCAGGTTGGAAGAGCAGGATCAGCCCTGGGGGGGGGAAATTCGGGGGGGGGGTCAGGACCCCCAAAATTGAACCCCCCAGGGTGAAAAACCCCCCCGGGGTCGGCGACCCAAAAATCGCCCCCAAAATGGGTGAAACGGCCCCAAAATAGGGAAGGAATCCGAAAATAAATCAGGTTGGAAGAGCAGGATCAGCCCTGGGGGGGGGAAATTCGGGGGGGGGGTCAGGACCCCCAAAATTGAACCCCCCAGGGTGAAAAACCCCCCCGGGGTCGGTGACCCAAAAATCGCCCCCAAAATGGGTGAAAAATCCCTAAAATTGGGGATAAATCCCAAAATAAATCAGGTTGGAAGAGCAGGATCAGCCCTGAGGGGGGGAAATTTGGGGGGGGTCAGGACCCCCAAAATTGAACCCCCCAGGGTGAAAAACCCCCCCGGGGTCGGTGACCCAAAAATCGCCCCCAAAATGGGTGAAAAATCCCTAAAATTAGGGATAAATCCCAAAATAAATCAGGTTGGAAGAGCAGGATCAGCCCTGAGGGGGGGAAATTTGGGGGGTCAGGACACCCCAAAATTGAACCCCCCAGGGTGAAAAACCCCCCCGGGGTCAGCGACCCAAAAATCCCCCCCAAAATGGGTGAAACGGCCCCAAAATAGGGAAGGGATCTGAAAATAAATCAGGTTGGAAGAGCAGGATCAGCCCTGGGAGGGGGAAATTTGGGGGGGTCAGGATCCCCCAAAATTGAACCCCCCAGGGGGAAAAACCCTCCCGGGGTCGGTGACCCAAAAATCGCCCCCAAAATGGGTGAAAAATCCCTAAAATTGGGGATAAATCCCAAAATAAATCAGGTTGGAAGAGCAGGATCAGCCCTGAGGGGGGGAAATTTGGGGGGGGTCAGGACCCCCAAAAAATGAACCCCCCCCAGGGGGAAAAACCCCCCAAAATTTCCCTGAGCCTTAAAATTCCTCCGAACCCCCCCAAAATTTTAACAGATCCCCCCCAAAACTGCCCTGAAACCCCTCAAACTCGCCCCAAAATCGCCCCAAAGACACCCCAAAAGCGCCTCAATGGCATCAAAACCCCCCAAAAAATTGTCCTTAGAGCCAAAAATGACCCCAAAATTCCGACGGGGACGTGGAATACCCCCCAAAAACCGCCCCAAGCCCCCCCAAATTCCCCCATGAACACCAAATACCCCCCAAAATTGCCCTAAATACCCCCAAAATTTGCCCCCAAGCCCTAAATGATACCAAATAACCCCCAAACTGCCCCAAATTTCCCCAAAAATCCAAGAAATCCCCCCATTTATATGAAATACCCCAAAAAAAACCCTGCCCGGGCCACCCCAAAACCTCCCCAAACGACCCCAGAATCCCCGAAATATTCACAAAATTGCCCCGATGACGTCAAAAAAAACCCCCCCAAAATCACCCCAAAAACTTCTAAATTCCCCCCTAAATTGGTCTGGGGATCCCAAAATTGTCTCGAGAACATCGAGCACCCCAAAAAGGGCTCGCAGAGACCCCCCCAAAAACCGCCCAAATTTCACCAAGAGCTTCAAATCTCCCCCAAAATCGCTCCGAGAATGGAAAATCCTCCACAAAAACCGCCCCGGCCACATCAAAGCGCCCCCAAAACGGTCCCAAATTCCCCCAAAAACTGCGCCGGTGACATTCAAGACCCCCCCCCCCCCCAAATTCCACCCCACCCCCCCCTCCCCAAGTCAACAAAACCTCCCCAAAATCGCCCCAGAGATCCCCCCCCCCCCCAAATGACCAGGAATTTGCCCCAAAAGCATCGAACACCCCCTGAAATTGCCCCAAATCCCCCCAAAATCCCTAAAAGCGCCTCGATGACATCAAAGAGCCCTCAAAGTGCCCCGAACCCCCCCCAAAACTGCACCGACCCTCCCCAAAATGGCTCCGAACCCCCAAAATCTGTCCTGAACACCCCAAATCTGCCCCGAATCCCCCTAAAACGGCCCTGAACACCCCAAAACTGCCCCGAACCCCCCCAAATCTGCCCTGAACACCCCAAATCTGCCCTGAACACCCAAAACGGCCCCCAAAACCCCAAATCTGCCCCGAACCTCCCCAAAACAGCCCCGAACCCCCCTAAAACGGCCCTGAACACCCCAAAACTGCACCGAACCTCCTCAAAACTGTCCCGAACCCCCCCAAATCTCCCCTGAACACCCCAAATCTGCCCCGAACCCCCCTCCAAACTGCCCTGAACACCCCAAATCTGCCCTGAACACCCCTAAACTCCCCCGAACCTCCCCAAAACAGCCCCGAACCCCCCTAAAACGGCCCTGAACACCCCAAATCTGCCCCGAACCCCCCCAAATCTTCCCCGAACCCCCCCAAATCTGCCCTGAACACCCCAAATCTGCCCCGAACCCCCCCAAATCTGCCCTGAACACCCCAAATCTGCCCCGAACCCCCCCAAAACTGCCCCGAACCCCCCCAAATCTCCCCTGAACACCCCAAATCTGCCCCGAACCCCCCTCCAAACTGCCCTGAACACCCCAAATCTGCCCTGAACACCCCAAAACTCCCCCGAACCTCCCCAAAACTGCCCGAACCCCCCTAAAACTGCCCTGAACACCCCAAAACTGCACCGAACCTCCTCAAATCTGTCCCGAACCCCCCTAAAACTGCCCCGAACTCCCCCAAATCTGCCCTGAACACCCCAAAACGGCCCCAAACACCCCAAATCTCTCCTGAACCTCCCAAAATCTGCCCCGAGCACCCCAAATCTGCCCCGAACCCCCCTCCAAACTGCCCTGAACACCCCAAATCTGCCCTGAACACCCCAAAACTCCCCCGAACCTCCCCAAAACAGCCCCGAACCCCCCTAAAACGGCCCTGAACACCCCAAATCTGCCCCGAACCCCCCAAATCTTCCCCGAACCCCCCCAAATCTGCCCTAAACACCCCAAATCTGCCCCGAATCCCCCCAAAACTGTCCTGAACACCCCAAATCTGCCCGAACCTCCCCAAAACTGCCCCGAACCCCCCCAAATCTCCCCTGAACACCCCAAAACTCCCCCGAATCCCCCTCCAAACGTCCCTGAACACCCCAAAACTGCACCGAACCTCCTCAAATCTGTCCCGAACCCCCCCAAATCTCCCCTGAACACCCCAAATCTCCCCTGAACCCCCCTAAAACGGCCCTGAACACCCCAAATCTCCCCCGAACCCCCCCAAAACGGCCACGAATCCCCCAACATCTGCCCCGAACCCCCCCAAATCTGCCCCGAGCACCTCCAAACTGTCCCGAACACCCCAAATCTGCCCTGAACACCCCAAATCACCCCCGAACCTCCCCAAATCTGCCCCCAACCCCCCCAAATCTGCCCTGAACACCCCAAAACTGCACCGAACCTCCTCAGATCTGCCCCGAACCCCCCCAAATCTGCCCTGAACACCCCAAATCTGTCCCGAACCCCCCAAATCTGCCCTGAACACCCCAAAACTGCACCGAACCTCCTCAGATCTGCCCCGAACCCCCCCAAATCTGCCCTGAACACCCCAAATCTGCCCCGAACCCCCCCAAATATGCCCTGAACACCCCAAATCTGTCCCGAACCCCCCCAAATCTGCCCTGAACATCCCAAATCTGCCCCGAACACCCCCAAAACTGCCCCGAACACCCCAAAACTGCCCCAAACACCCCCAAATCCCCCCCCAATAACCTCAAACATCCCCCCTCCTAAAAAAACGACCCCCCCTCCTTAAAACCCAGCCCCCCCCCACCCCCAAAATCCCCCCAAACCTGAACTTTTCCCCCACCCCCCAAATAAAAAGACCCCAACCCCATCCCCCCCCCTCCCCCCCCCTCAACTCGCGGAACCCCCGCCCCCCCAAAATCCCCCCCTAAATCCCCCCCCCCAGACATTTAAATCCCCATCAGAGCCATCTGTCCCCGGGGGGGGGGGGGTGGGGCGGGGGGGGGGCGGA
Organism: Aphelocoma californica; assembly: GCA_028536675.1. NCBI lineage: Eukaryota > Metazoa > Chordata > Aves > Passeriformes > Corvidae > Aphelocoma > Aphelocoma californica. Next base: position 803,895 of record JAQMYR010000044.1, read on the forward strand.
ATCATGGGGGGGTTTTGGGGGTTCCCCCTCCGCCTGACCCCAATTTTGGGGAGGAGGGGGGGGGGTCCCCGGTTATGGGGAGGGGGTGTGTGTGTGGGGGGGTCCATCTGGTGTCCCCCCTCCTTCCCTGGGGTGGGGGGGGTCCCCGTCGTTCCCATCCCCCACCCCCCGACCGTGACCTACTTTTGCAGCCACAGCGCGACAGATGGGGGGGGGGGGGGGCGGGGGTGAGGGGGGGGCCGCAAGCCACCCCTGGGCCCCCCCCCCCTCACCTCCTTCCCATCCCCCCCCTCCCCCCCAATTTGTCCTCTTGAACCCCCAAATTCCCCTCCCCCCATCGCCGCCTCCTCGGGGTGGGGGGAGGGGGCGGGGGGTTGGGGGTTCACCCCTCTTCGACCCCCCCCCCTAAAAAAAAAAAGAGGGAGGGAGGGGTCTCAAATTTGGGGGGGGGTCTTGTGTTGATTCCTCTCCCCTCAAGAGGAGCCCCCCCCACCCCAAAATCGTGGCTTTAAAAAGGGGGGGGGGGGGTCCCCAAATCCCACTCATTTTGGGGGGGGGGTCCCCAGGGAACAGCCCCCCCCCCCCACGAGTTGCACCCCTGTGGAGGATGGGGGGGTCTCTGAGCAGCCCCCCCCACCCAATTTAATGGATTAAAGGGGCGCCCTTTAGACCCTCCCCGCCCCCCCCCCACATCGCCCCCATATTTGGGGACCCCTTCCCATCCCACCCCTATTTAGGGGGGGGGTTCCTTATGCACCCATTTTGGGGCTGGGGGGGGGGTCCCTAAACCCCCACCCCCCCTTTAGGTGGTGGGGGGGGGTGGGTGTTGAGGCGAAGGATACGGGGGGGGGGGGGGGGAGGTGGAGCGGGGGGGGGGGGTCCCCAAATTCCCCCCTCATCAATTATCCCACCCCCAATTAGAGGCGGGGCGGGGGGTGTCCCATGGGTGCCGCACCCCTTCAACACCACACCGAGGAGGGAGGGGGAGGGGGAAAGGAGAATGGGGGGGGGGGGGTCCCATCCCATCCCGTCCCATCCCATCCCACCCCCACCTCCAAACTCACCCCAACTGGAACCAGTCCTGCCCAGGAACTGGCGGGTGCGGGGGTCCCAGAGGAACGCCCTCCACTCGGCCACCACCTGCCCGCAGCTGCGCTTCTCCTTGTCCCGCGCCATCTCCGGGGGGGCTCGGCCGCTCTGTCCCCCCCCCCCCCGAGCCCCTGCTGTCCCCCCCCCCCACGCTGCTTTTCCCACCCCCCCCTCCCCTTTTGTTTTTTTTTGCCCCCTCCCCCCCCCTTTTCAATCGCCGCCGCTCCGGCTCCGGCTCCGCCCGCGCCGGGACTCGAACCCGCGACTCCCCTCGGCCGCCGCCGCGCTGCCCTTTATGGCCTCGGAGGCCACGCCCCCTTTGTCGGCGTGGCCACGCCCACACGCTGGCCGCGAGCGCGCCCACCCCCCCCGAGGACACGCCCCTTATGCTAATAAGGGGGTGATCCACCCCCAGAGCCACGCCTCTTATGCTAATGAGGGGGTTAACCACCCCAGAGCCACGCCCCTTATGCTAATGAGGTGGTTAACCAGCCCAGAGCCACGGCTCTTATGCTAATGAGGCGGTTAGCCACCCTGAGAGCCACGTCTCTTATGCTAATGAGGCAGTTAACCACCCACAGAGCCACGCCTCTTATGCTAATGAGGGGGTTGACCACCCCCAGAGCTACGCCTCTTATGTTAATGAGGCGGTTAACCACCCCCCCAGACCCACGCCTCTTATGCTAATGAGGTGGTTATCCACTCCCGAGCCACGCCCCTTATGCTAATGAGGCAGTTAACCACCCACAGAGCCACGCCTCTTATGCTAATGAGGGGGTTAGGCACCCACCAGTGCCACGCCCCTTATGCTAATGAGGGGGTTAACCACCCCAGAGTCATGCCTCTTATGCTAATGAGGCAGTTGTCCACCCCCAGAGCCACGTCTCTTATGCTAATGAGGCGGATAACCACCCCCAGAGCCACGCCTCTTATGCTAATGAGGCGGTTAACCAGCCCCCACAGCTACGCCTCTTATGTTAATGAGGCGGTTAACCACCCCCCCCAGACCCACGCCTCTTATGCTAATGAGGGGGTTAGCCAGCCCCCAGAGCTACGCCTCTTATGTTAATGAGGCGGTTAACCACCCCCCCAGACCCACGCCTCTTATGCTAATGAGGGGGTTAGCCACCCCCAGAGCCACGCCTCTTATGCTAATGAGGCAGATAACCACCCCCAGAGCCACGCCTCTTATGCTAACCACGCCTCTTATGCTAATGAGGCGGTTAACCAGCCCCAGAGCCACGCCTCTTATGCTAATGAGGGGGTTAACCACCCACAGAGCCACGCCTCTTATGCTAATGAGGGGGTTATCCACCCCCAGAGCCACGCCTCTTATGCTAATGAGGGGGTTAACCACCCCCCAGAGCAACGCCCCTTATGCTAATAGAGGTTATAAACCCCATTTGCCACGCCCCTTATGCTAATAGCCCAATCTGAAGCTGCCTAGCCCCACCCCTTATGCTAATGAGGGACCCAAAGCCTCCATCCCACGCCTTTTATGCTAATGAGACGTGAAACCCCCCCATTGCCCCGCCCCCTTCATGAATAGAACGGGATTGACGCGCCTCGCCCCGCCCCTTATGCAAATGAGGCAGCGGGAGCCCCCTGTGATTGATTCGCTCGCCCCGCCCCTATGCAAATGAAGGGGGCGTGGCCTCCCTCGGTTCCCACCGTCCCCCATTGAGAGATTTGGGGACGGGAGTGGGGGGGGGGGCCTTAAAGGGCCCGCGCGATGTGTGGGGGGGGGAGGGCAGAGGATACTGGGGGGGACTGGGAGGACTGGGGGGGGTTACTGGGAGCTCGGTGGGGGGTAACTGGGAGCACTGAGGGGTTACTGGGAGCACTGGGGGTGGTTACTGGGAGCACTGGGGAGCACTGAGGGGTTACTGGGAGCACTGGGGGTGGTTACTGGGAGCACTGGGGAGCACTGAGGGGTTACTGGGAGCACTGGGGGTGGTTACTGGGAGCACTGGGGAGCACTGAGGGGTTACTGGGAGCGCTGGGGAGCACTGAGGGGTTACTGGGAGCACTGGGGGATGGTTACTGGGAGCACTGGGGAGTACTGGGGAGCACTGAGGGGTTACTGGGAATGCTGGGGGTGGTTACTGGGAGCACTGGGGAGCATCTGAGGGGTTACTGGGAGCGCTGGGGGTGGTTACTGGGAGCACTGGGGAGCACTGAGGGGTTACTGGGAGCTCTGGGGGATGGTTACTGGGAGCACTGGGGAGGACTGAGGGGTTACTGGGAGCACTGGGGGTGGTTACCGGGAGCTAACTGGGAGCACTGGCGGTTACTGGGAGCACTGGGGGTGGTTACCGGGAGCTAACTGGAAACACTGGGGGTTACCGGGAGCACTGGGTGTGGTTACTGGGAGCCAACTGGGAGCCCTGGGTGTTACTGGGAGGCTACTGGGAACACTGGGGAACCCTGAGGGATGTTTACTGGGAGCACTGGGGACCACTGGGGGTTCACTGGGAACCCTGAGGCATGCTTACTGGGAGCACTGGGAGGCTACTGGGAGGGCTGCGGTTCACTCAGGAGTTACTGGGAGCACTGGGGGAGGGTTACTGGGAGCACAGGGTGGTTACTGGGAGGCTACTGGGAGCACTGGGGAGCACTGGGAGGCTACGGGGGGGTTACAGAGAGCACTGGAGGGTTACTGGGAGTACTGGAGCGGGAACTGGGAGCACTGGGAGCAGGAACTGGGAGCTCTGGAGGGTTACTGGGAGCACTGGGAATAATGGGGAGCTCGGTGGGGGGTAACTGGGAGGGCTGGGGGAGTAAGTGGGAGCACTGGGAATGGGAACCGGGAGCTCTGGACGGTTACTGGGAGCACTGGGAATGGGAACTGGGAGCTCTGGGAGCACTGGGAATGGGAACTGGGAGCTCGGGAGGGTTATTGGGAGCACTGGGAATGGGAACTGGGAGCACTGGGAGCACTGGGAATGGGAACTGGGAGCTCGGGAGGGTTACTGGGAGCACTGGGAATGGGAACTGGGAGCACTGGGAGCACTGGGAATGGGAGCTGAGAGCTCTCAGGGTTACTGGGAGCACTGGGAATGGGAACTGGGAGCTCGGGAGGGTTACTGGGAGCACTGGGAATGGGAACTGGGAGCACTGGGAGCACTGGGAATGGGAACTGAGAGCTCTCAGGGTTACTGGGAGCACTGGGAATGGGAACTGGGAGCTCGGGAGGGTTACTGGGAGCACTGGGAATGGGAACTGAGAGCTCTCAGGGTTACTGGGAGCACTGGGAATGGGAACTGGGAGCACTGGGAGCACTGGGAATGGGAACTGAGAGCTCTCAGGGTTACTGGGAGCACTGGGAATGGGAGCTGGGAGCACTGGGAGCACTGGGAATGGGAGCTGAGAGCTCTCAGGGTTACTGGGAGCACTGGGAATGGGAACTGAGAGCTCTCAGGGTTACTGGGAGCACTGGGAATGGGAACTGGGAGCACTGGGAGCACTGGGAATGGGAACTGGGAGCTCGGGAGGGTTACTGGGAGCACTGGGAATGGGAACTGGGAGCACTGGGAGCACTGGGAATGGGAACTGAGAGCTCTCAGGGTTACTGGGAGCACTGGGAATGGGAACTGGGAGCACTGGGAGCACTGGGAATGGGAACTGGGAGCTCGGGAGGGTTACTGGGAGCACTGGGAATGGGAACTGACAGCTCTGGGAGCACTGGGAATGGGAACTGAGAGCTCTCAGGGTTACTGGGAGCACTGGGAATGGGAACTGGGAGCTCGGGAGGGTTACTGGGAGCACTGGGAATGGGAACCGGGAGCACTGGGAGCACTGGGAATGGGAACTGAGAGCACTGGGAGCACTGGGAATGGGAACTGGGAGCTCTGGACGGTTACTGGGAGCACTGGGAATGGGAACCGGGAGCACTGGGAGCACTGGGAATGGGAACTGAGAGCTCTGGAGGGTTACTGGGAGCACTGGGAATGGGAACTGGGAGCACTGGGAGCCCCCAGGCCCTTCCCTTCTCGCGCGGTAATTAACGGGGGGAGGGGGCGGGGCTAATTAATTGGGGGCGGGGCCTACGCGGGGTCACTCGAGGTCAAGTTCGTGCCCCTCCCCCCTCCCCCTCCAGGGGGAGACCCCCAAAATTCCCAGCCCCGCTCCCAGTTCGCCCAGTCCCAAACTGGTCAGACTGGGAGACCCCTCCTCAAATTGGGGGGCGGGGGGAGTCGGGGGTCTGGGGGAGGGGTCCCAGGGGTTTTTTGGGGGGCACCCAAATATTTGGGGGGGTCAGGAATTTTGGGGGGGTGTCAAGAATTTTGGGGGGGTCAGGAATTTTGGGGGGGTCAGGAATTTGGGGGGGGTGTCAGGAATTTTGGGGGGTCAGGAATTTTGGGGGGTCAGGAATTTTTGGGGGGGATTAGGAATTTTGGGGGGGTCAGGAATTTTGGGGGGTCAGGAATTTTTGGGGGGATCAAGATTTTGGGGGGCTCAAGAATTTTGGGGGGATGTCAGGAATTTTTTGGGGGGGATCAGGAATTTTGGGGGGGTGTCAGGAATTTTGGGGAGGGTCAGGAATTTCGGGGGGTCAGGAATTTTGGGGGGTGTCAGGAATTTTGGGGGGTCAGGAATTTTCGGGGGGATTAGGAATTTTGGGGGGGTGTCAAGAATTTTGGGGGGTGTCAGGAATTTTGGGGAGGTCAGGAATTTTGGGGGGGTCAGGAATTTTGGGGAGGGTCAGGAATTTTGGGGGGTCAGGAATTTTCGGGGGGATTAGGAATTTTGGGGGGGTGTCAAGAATTTTGGGGGGTGTCAGGAATTTTGGGGAGGTCAGGAATTTTGGGGGGGTCAGGAATTTTGGGGAGGGTCAGGAATTTGGGGGGGTCAGGAATTTTGGGGAGGGTCAGGAATTTTTGGGGGGATCAAGATTTTGGGGGGCTCAAGAATTTTGGGGGGGTGTCAGAAATTTTGGGGGTTGTCAGGAATTTTTGGGGGGATTAGGAAATTTGGGGGAGTCAGAAATTTTGGGGGGGTCAGGAATTTTGGGGGGAGTCAGGAATTTTTGGGGGGATCAAGATTTTGGGGGGTCAAGAATTTTGGGGGGGTGTCAGGAATTTTGGGGAGGGTCAGGAATTTGGGGGGCTCAAGAATTTTGGGGGGTGTCAGGAATTTTGGGGGGGGTCAGGATTTTGGGGGGGTGTCAGGAATTTCGGGGGGGTGTCAGGAATTTTTGGGGGGGGTCAGGAATTTTTGGGGGGATCAAGATTTTGGGGGGCTCAAGAATTTTGGGGGGTGTCAGAAATTTTGGGGGTTGTCAGGAATTTTTGGGGGGATTAGGAAATTTGGGGGAGTCAGAAATTTTGGGGTGTCAGGAATTTGGGGGGGTGTCAGGAATTTTTGGGGGGATCAAGATTTTGGGGGGGTCAAGAATTTTGGGGGGGTGTCAAGAATTTTGGAGGGATGTCAGGAATTTGGGGGGGTCAGGATTTTGGGGGGGTGTCAGGAATTTGGGGGAGTCAGGAATTTTTTGGCGGGGTTCAGGAATTTTGGGGGGGGTCAGGAATTTCGGGGGGGATCATAAATTTGGGGGGGGGGATCAAGAATTTCGGATCAAGAAATTCTTGGATCAAGAATTTCGGAGGGTCAAGAATTTTGGGGGGGTTCAGGAATTTGTGGGGGGAGGGTCATGAAATTTGAGGGGAGGGTGCCAGGAATTTTTTTTTGGGGTGGGGAGGGGTCCCCAAAAATCCAGGGGGGGCTCCATTCCAGCTATGGGGGGGGGGGGGGGGGATCCCCAGGAATCCATGGGGAGCCCCCAAAATTCCAGTGGGGGAGGGGGGGAAAGTTCCAGGAGTTCTGGGGGGAGGGGGGGGAGGAGCTCAGACCTTGGTGGGGGCCTCAAATTTTGGGGGGGGGGAGGACCACGGGACGGGGGGGGGCCCCAAAAGGGACGGGGGGGGCCCAAAAGGGACGGGGGGGCCCAAAAGGGACGGGGGGGGGCCCCAAAAGGGACGGGGGGGGGCCCAAAAGGGACGGGGGGGCCCCAAAAGGGACGGGGGGGGCCCCAAAAGGGACGGGGGGCCCCCAAAAGGGACGGGGGGGGGGCCCCAAAAGGGACGGGGGGGGCCCCAAAAGGGACGGGGGGGGCCCAAAAGGGACGGGGGGGCCTCAAAAGGGACGGGGGGGGCCCAAAAGGGACGGGGGGGGCCCAAAAGGGACGGGGGGACCCCAAAAGGGACGGGGGGGCCCCAAAAGGGACGGGGGGGGCCCCAAAAGGGACGGGGGGGGGGCCCCAAAAGGGACGGGGGGGGCCCCAAAAGGGACGGGGGGGGCCCCAAAAGGGACGGGGGGGGCCTCAAAAGGGACGGGGGGACCCCAAAAGGGACGGGGGGGGGCCCCAAAAGGGACGGGGGGGGCCTCAAAAGGGACGGGGGGACCCCAAAAGGGACGGGGGGGGCCCCAAAAGGGACGGGGGGGGGCCTCAAAAGGGACGGGGGGGACCCCAAAAGGGACGGGGGGGGGGGGCCCAAAAGGGACGGGGAGGGCCTCAAAAGGGACGGGGGGGGCCCCAAAAGGGACGGGGGGGGCCTCAAAAGGGACGGGGGGGGCCCCAAAAGGGACGGGGGGGCCCCAAAAGGGACGGGGGGGGGCCCCAAAAGGGACGGGGGGGCCCCAAAAGGGACGGGGGGAGGCCCCAAAAGGGACGGGGGGCCCCAAAAGGGACGGGGGGGGGCCCCAAAAGGGACGGGGGGGGGCCCAAAAGGGACGGGGGGGGGGCCCCAAAAGGGACGGGGGGGGCCCCAAAGGGACGGGGGGGCCCCAAAAGGGACGGGGGGAGGCCCAAAAGGGACGGGGGGAGGCCCAAAAGGGACGGGGGGGGCCCCAAAAGGGACGGGGGGGGGGCCCCAAAAGGGACGGAGGGGGTTCCAAAAGGGACGGGGGGGGCCCCAAAAGGGACGGGGGGGCCCCAAAAGGGACGGGGGGGGCCCCAAAAGGGACGGGGGGGCCCCAAAAGGGACGGGGGGACCCCAAAAGGGACGGGGGGGGCCCCAAAAGGGACGGGGGGGGGCCCAAAAGGGACGGGGGGGGGCCCCAAAAGGGACGGGGGGACCCCAAAAGGGACGGAGGGGGCCCCAAAAGGGACGGAGGGGGCCCCAAAAGGGACGGAGGGGGGCCCCAAAAGGGACGGGGGGGCCTCAAAAGGGACGGGGGGGGGCCCCAAAAGGGACGGGGGGGGGGCCCAAAAGGGACGGAGGGGGCCCCAAAAGGGACGGGGGGGGGCCCCAAAAGGGACGGGGGGGGCCCCAAAAGGGACGGGGGGGGCCCCAAAAGGGACGGGGGGGCCCCGTCCGGCCGCGCGTGCCCGGCCGAGCGCTCGCGGCTCCCCGGTAACGGCGCGTCCCGGCCGCGGCCGCCGCCAAAGCCCCCCCCGGACCCCCCCCCCACCGGTCAGAGGCCACCGTGTCCCCCCCCCCCCCCCCACCACCCACACACCCACCCCGAGCCACCGGGGGGGTCCCGAATTTCCGGGGGATCCCCGATTTCATTGGGGGAGCGGGGGGGGGGGTCCGGGAATTCTTGGGGGGTTGTGGATTCGTCCTGAATTCTTGGGGGGGGTTTCCGGATTCATGGGAGGGGGGGGGGGGTCGCGGAGGGTTTGGTAGGGTGGGTTTAATGGGGGGGGTCCGGAATTCTTGGGGGGTTCTGGATTTATGGGGGGGGTGGTCCCGAATCCTTGGGGGTTCCCCGATTTATGGGGGGGGGTCCGGAATTTTTGGGGGGTTCCGGATTTATGGGGGGGGTCCGGGAATTCTTGGGGGTTCCGGATTTATGGGGGGATCCGGAATTCTTGGGGGGTTCTGGATTCGTCCTGAATTCTTGGGGGGGTTTCCCGATTCATGGGAGGAGGGGGGGGGTCCCGGAGGGTTTGGTAGGGTGGGTTTAATGGGGGGGGGTCCGGAATTCTTGGGGTTTCTGGATTTATGGGGGGGGGTCCGGAATTTCTGGGGGATTCTGGATTTATGGGGGGGGTGGTCCCGAATCCTTGGGGGTTCCCCGATTTATGGGGGGGGTCCGGAATTCTCGGGGGGTTCCGGATTTATGGGGGGGGTCCGGAATTCTTGGGGGTTTCCCGATTCAGGGGGGGGTCGCGAATTTCTGGGGGTTTCCCGATTCATGGGGGGGGGTCCCGGAGGGTTTGGTATCGTGGGTTTAAGGGGGGGGGGTCCGGAATTCTTGGGGGTTCCGGATTTATGGGGGGGGTCCGGAATCCTTGGGGGTTCCCCGATTTATGGGGAGGTTCCGGAATTCTTGGGGGGTTTCCAGATTTCATGGGGGGGTCGCGAATTTCTGGGGGTTTCCCGATTCATGGGGGGGGTCCCGGAGGGTTTGGTATCCTGGGTTTAAGGGGGGGGGGGGTCCGGAATTCTTGGGGGTTCCGGATTTATGGGGAGGGTCCCGAATTTCCGGGGGGTTTCCGGATTCACGGGGGGTGGTCCAGAGGGTTTCGTATCCTGGGTTTAATGGGGGGGGGGGGGTCCCGAATTCTTGGGGGTTCCCCGATTCATGGGGGGGGGTCCCGGAGGGTTTGGTATCGTGGGTTTAATGGGGGGGGGGTCCGGAATTCTTGGGGGGTTCCGGATTTATGGGGGGGTCCGGGATTCTTGGGGGTTTCCCGATTCACGGGGGGGGTCCGGGAATTCTTGGGGGGGTTCTGGATTTATGGGGGGGGTGGTCCCGAATCCTTGGGGGTTCCCCGATTTATGGGGGGGGTCCGGAGTTCTTGGGGGTTTCCCGATTTCACGGGGGGGGTCGCGAATTCTTGGAGGTTCCGGATTTATGGGGGGGGTGCGGAATTCTTGGGGGTTTCCAGATTTCATGGGGGGGTCGCGAATTTCTGGGGGTTTCCCGATTCATGGGGGGGGTCCCGGAGGGTTTGGTATCGTGGGTTTAGTGGGGGGGGGTCCGGAATTCTTGGGGGTTCCCCGATTTTTGGGGAGGTTCCGGAATTCTTGGGGGTTTCCGGATTCATGGGGGGGGGTGTTCCGGAGGGTTTGGTATCCTGGGTTTAATTGGGGGGGGGCCCGGAATTCTTGGGGGGTTCCGGATTTATGGGGGGGGGGGTCCGGAATTCTTGGGGGGTTCTGGATTTATGGGGGGGGGGTCCGGAATTCTTGGGGGGTTCTGGATTTATGGGGGGGGGGGGTCCGGAATTCTTGGGGGTTCCGGATTTATGGGGGGGATCCGGAATTCTTGGGGGTTTCCAGATTTCATGGGGGGGTCCGGGAATTCTTGGGGGGCTGTGGATTCGTCCTGAATTCTTGGGGGGGTTTCCGGATTCATGGGAGGGGGGGGTCCCGGAGGGTTTGGTATCGTGGGTTTAATGGGGGGGGGGGTCCGGAATTCTTGGGGGGTTCTGGATTTATGGGGGGGGTGGTCCTGAATCCTTGGGGGTTCCCCGATTTATGGGGGGGGTCCGGAGTTCTTGGGGGTTTCCCGATTTCACGGGGGGGGTCGCGAATTCTTGGAGGTTCCGGATTTATGGGGGGGGGTCCGGAATTCTTGGGGGTTTCCAGATTTCAGGGGGGGGTCGCGAATTTCTGGGGGTTTCCCGATTCATGGGGGGGGTCCCGGAGGGTTTGGTATCCTGGGTTTAAGGGGGGGGGGGGTCCGGAATTCTTGGGGGGTTCCGGATTTATGGGGGGGATCCGGAATTCTTGGGGGGTTTCCAGATTTCATGGGGGGGTCGCGAATTTCTGGGGGTTTCCCGATTCATGGGGGGGGTCCCGGAGGGTTTGGTATCGTGGGTTTAATGGGGGGGGGTCCGGAATTCTTGGGGGGTTCCGGATTTATGGGGAGGGTCCCGAATTTCCGGGGGGTTTCCGGATTCACGGGGGGTGGTCCGGAGGGTTTCGTATCCTGGGTTTAATGGGGGGGGGGTCCCGAATTTTTGGGGGTTCCCCGATTCATGGGGGGGTCCGGAATTCTTAGGGGTTTCCCGATTCACGGGGGGGTCCCCGGATTCATCGGGGGGGGGTCCCGAATTTCCGGGGCTTCCCGGATTCACGGAGGGGTCCCGAATTCCCGGGTCCCCTGGGATCAATGAGGGGGGAGATCCCCGGGATCAACGGGGGGGTCCTCGACCTTAATGGGGGGGGGTCCCAGGTACATGAGCCCCCTGGGGTTAATGGGGGAGGGGGGTCCCGGGATTATTTGGGGGGGGTCCCAGGTGCCTGAGCCCCCCGGGATTAACGGGAGGGGTGTCCCGGGATTATTTGGGGGGGGGCCCAGGTGCCTGAGCCCGCCGGGGTTAATGAGGGGGTGTCCCGGGATTATTTGGGGGGGGTCCCAGGTACCTGAGCCCGCCGGGGTTAATGAGGGGGTGTCCCGGGATTATTTGGGGGGGGTCCCAGGTGCCTGACCCCCCCGGCGTTAATGGGGGAGGGGTGTCCCGGGATTATTTGGGGGAGGTCCCAGGTGCCTGAGCCCGCCGGGGTTAATGAGGGGGTGTCCCGGGATTATTTGGGGGGGTCCCAGGTGCCGGAGCCCCCGGGGGTTAATGGGGGAGGGGTCCCGGGATTATTTGGGGGGGTCCCAGGTGCCGGAGCCCCCGGGGGTTAATGGGGGAGGGGTCCCGGGATTATTTGGGGGGGTCCCAGGTACCTGAGCCCGCCGGGGTTAATGAGGGGGTGTCCCGGGATTATTTGGGGGGGGGTCCCAGGTGCCTGAGCCCGCCGGGGTTAATGAGGGGGGTGTCCCGGGATTATTTGGGGGGGGGTCCCAGGTGCCTGAGCCCGCCGGGGTTAATGAGGGGGAGTCCCGGGATTATTTGGGGGGGGGTCCCAGGTGCCTGAGCCCGCCGGGGTTAATGAGGGGGTGTCCCTGGATTATTTGGGGGGGGTCCCAGGTGCCGGACCCCCCCGGGGTTAATGAGGGGGTGTCCCTGGATTATTTGGGGGGGGTCCCAGGTGCCTGAGCCCCCCGGGGTTAATTGGGGGAGGGGTCCCGGGATTATTTTGGGGGGTCCCAGGTGCCTGAGCCCGCCGGGGTTAATTGGGGGGAGGGGTCCCGGGATTATTTGGGGGGGGTCCCAGGTACCGGAGCCCGCCGGGGTTAATGAGGGGGTGTCCCTGGATTATTTGGGGGGGGTCCCAGGTGCCGGAGCCCCCCGGGGTTAACGGGAGCCCCCGGCCCGCGGATCCCCCGGGGCTTCTCACCCCGGGGGTGGTTGTGGGGGGGGGGGGGGAACTGGGGGGGTTTGGGGGGGGGTCGGGGGGGCCGCCCCCGGGGGATTTGTTTAATCCCCGGGCGGGGCTAATCCGACCCCGGGGCACCGGACCCGCCGCGGGTCGGGGCAGCTGCGCAGGTGAGAACGGGGGTCCCGAAGGGGGGGAGGGGGGGGCCGAGGGGGGGGGGCAGGGGTCGTGGGGAGGGGTCCCGAGGGGGTCGTGGATCTCTTGGGCTCGTGGGGTCAAGGGTCGGGGTCTCCGGGATGTCCGGAGGGGGGTCCGGGATGTTTTAAAGCCCTGGGGTTAATGGGGAAGGGGGGGAGGGGTCCCGTGGGGTCAGGGGTCGCCGGCGGGGGTGGGGGTCCCCTGGGATCAAAGGTTGGGGTCCGCCGGGGGTGGTGGTGGGGGGAGAGAGGGGTCACAGGGGGCGGGGGAATTTTTTGGGGGGGTCCCCTGGGGTCAGTGCGGGGGGGGTTTCAGGGGTGGGGGGTCTGTGAGGGTCCTGAGGGGAGGGTGGTCTCTGGGCGGGGGTCGTGGGTGCCTGGGAGCCTGGGGTCAGAGGTCAGGGGTCTCCCGGATGTCCGCGGGGTTTAAGGGGAGGGGTCCCCGGGGGGAGGGGGGGATCCTGGATTTAGGGTGGAGTTTGGAGGGGGGGGGTGGTCCCGGAGTTGGGGGTCTCCGGGGGTGGTGGTGGGGGGGGGGTCCCTGAATTTATGGAGGTCCCTGGGTTTAGGATGGTCCCGGTGATTGGGGGGGGGGGGGGGGGGCGTGGGGGTCCCAGGTCCCCCTGTCTCCCAGGGTCAGGGGTCTCCGGGACACCCACGACCCCCGAGGAGAGCGGGGGGAGGGGGTCCCGATGATCCGGGGGGAGTGAGGGGGGGGTCCCTGGGGTCCCTCCCCATCATCCCCAGTAAGATCCACCCCATGTTGGGGGGGGGGGGGGGGTGCGGGGGTGGGTGGTCTCTCCCAGAATCCTTTGCGGCCGCATTTTAAAGGTGGGGGGGGGGGAGGGGGGGATGTGACCCCGTTCCCATCCCGCCCCGCGGCCCCGGGGGCTGTCGGGATTCCGGGGGGGGGAGGGGGAGAGGGGGGTCGAGGGGGGGTCTCGTGCGAAGAAGGGCCGGGAAAGCCGCTTAGGCACGCGCTGAGCCGCTTACGCTAATTATAGCGCGGGCCCTTTAAGAGCCGCGACCCCCTCCCATCCTGCCTCCCCCCGCGCGGGGTGGGAGTTAATCCAAGGGACTCCCAGGAGGGACCCCCAGACCCCCCCAGACCCTCCCCGTGTCACACAAGGGACCCCAGACCCCTCAGACCCCCCCCGTGTGTCACACAAGGGACCCCCAGACCCCCCCGTGTGTCACACGAGGGACCTCCAGACCCCCCCAGACCCCCCCAGACCCCCCCGTGTGTCACACAAGGGACCCCAGACCCCCCGTGTGGGACCCCCAGACCCCCCCAGACCCCCTGTGTGTCACACGAGGGACCCCCAGACTCCCCAGACCCCCCCGTGTGTCACACGAGGCACCCCCAGACTCCCCAGACCCCCCCCGTGTCACACGAGGGACCCCCAGACCCCCCCGTGTGTCACACGAGAGACCCCCAGACCCCCCTGCGTCACACGAGGCACCCCCAGACTCCCCAGACCCCCCCGTGTGTCACACGAGAGACCCCCACACCCCTCAGACCCCACGAGGGACCCCCCCAGCCCCCCCGAGTGTCACACGAGAGACCCCCAGACCGCCCTGCGTCACATGAGGCACCCCCAGACCCCCCCAGACCCCCCCGTGTGTCACAGGAGAGACCCCCAAACCCCCCCCTGTGTCACCCAAGGGACCCGCAGACCCCCCAGACCCCCCCGTGTGGGACCCCCAGACCCCCCAGACCTCCCCGTGTGTCACACAAGGGACCCCCAGACCCCCCAGACCCCGTGTGGGACCCCCACACCCCCCAGACCCCTCCGTGTGTCACATGAGGGACCCCCAGACCCCCCCGTGTGTCGCATGAGGGACCCCCAGAACCCCCCGTGTGTCACCCAAGGGACCCCCAGACCCCCCAGCCCCCCCCGTGTGTCACACGAGGGACCCCCAGACCCCCCCAGACCCCCCTGTGTTTCACACGAGGGACCCCCAGACCCCCAAGAACCCGTGTGGGACCCCCAGACCCCCTCAGACCCCCCATGTGTCACATGAGGAACCCCCAGACCCCGTGTGGGACCCCCACACCCCCTCAGACCCCTCCGTGTGTCACATGAGGGACCCCCAGCCCCCCCCGTGTGTCACATGAGGGACCCCCAGCCCCCCCCGTGTGTCACCCAAGGGACCCCCAGACCCCCCAGACCCCCCCATGTGTCACACGAGAGACCCCCAGACCCCCCCGCGTGTCACCCAAGGGACCCCCAGACCCCCCAGACCCCCCCGTGTGTCACACAAGAGCCCTCCCTCCCCCCACGGGTCACCCCAGTCCCCGTCACTTTGTCCTCTCAGCCCCCACAGGTGTCCCCCCTGGTCCCACCCAGTCCCACCAGTGCCACCCAGTCCCACCACCGGTGCCCCCAATACCTCCCCTTCTCTCCCAGCCCCCCCACCCCTCCAGGTATCCCCCAACCCCCCCACCCCCGGCAGCCATGGACATCGGGGGCCTGGAGACGGTGGTGGCCAACTCCGCCTACGTGTCCGCGCGCGGTGGCCCCAGCTCGGGGAAGGATCGCCGGTCGAAGGCGCGGCTCCGCCTGCCCCACATCTCCCAGTGCGAGGCCCTGCGCGCCCAACTGGGAAGCACCGCGGGCACCCAGAACGGGGGTCCCGGAGCGCCCGGCCGCAGCCAAGATGGCGTCCAGGACACGTCGTTCCGGTGGCAGTGCGTGGATCAGCCCATTGGGAAGCTGCTGTTCCGGCGGTTCCTGGAGGGAGCGCCGGAATTTGCCGCGGCAGGGGCGTTGTGGTCGGAGATAGAGGCCTTCGAGCAGTGCGAGGACACGGAGCGAGAGGAGTCGGCCAATCGGCTGCGGAAACGGTTCTTCACGCCGGGAGGGTCGGAGCACTGCGGCTTCCTCAGCGCCGCCGCCACCGCCCCGCCCGCAGGTGAGGGGTGGTGTGGGTGGGGTGCCAATATGGCGGCTGTGGCATTGGCATGGCTGACATGGCTCCAACATGGTGGACACGGCATGGGTATGGCGGCTGGGACATCATCATGGAGGACACGGCACCGGTATGGTGGATGTGGCACCAACATGGCCGGCACGACACAAACATGGTGGATATGTGACATCAACATGGCGGACACGGCACCAATATGGAGGACATGGCACCAATATGGTGGACATGGCACCAACATGGCCGACATGACACAAACATGGTGGATATGTGACATCAACATGGTGGACATGGCACCAATATGGTGGACATGGCACCAATATGGCGGACATGGCACCAATATGGCCGACATGACACAAACATGGTGGATATGTGACATCAAGATGGCGGACATGGCACCAATATGGCGGACATGGCACCAATATGGAGGACATAGCACAAACATGGCCGACATGACACAAACATGGTGGATATGTGACATCAACATGGCCGACATGGCACCAATATGGCGGACGTGGCACCAACATGGCCGACATGACACAAACATGGTGGATATGTGATATCAACATGGCGGATATGTGACATCAACATGGCCAACATGGCACCAAGATGGTGGACACGGCACCAACATGGCGGCCATGACACCAATATGGCCGACGTGGCACCAACATGGTCAACATGACACAAACATGGTGGATACGTGGCACCAATATGGTGGACATGGCACCAATATGGCGGACATGGCACCAATATGGCGGACGTGGCATCAACATGGCCGACATGACACAAACAGGGTGGATATTTGACATCAACATGGCCAACATGGCACCAAGATGGCAGCCATGACACCAACACGGCAGCCATGGCACCAACATGGAGGCCGTGACATCAACATGGCGGACATGACACCAATATGGTGGCCATGACACACCAATAGTGGCCATGGCACCAATATGGTGGCCATGGCACCAACATGGTGGCCATGACACCAATATGGCAGACATGACACCAATATGGTGGCCATGACACACCAATAGTGGCCATGGCACCAATATGGTGGCCAGGGCACCAACATGGTGGCCACGGCACCAACATGGTGGCCATGACACCAACATGGTGGCCATGACACCAATATGGCAGACATGACACCAATATGGTGGCCATGACACCAATATGGCGGCCATGACACCAACACAGCGGACATGACACCAACATGGCGGACATGACACCAACATGGCGGCCGTGACACCAATATGGAGGACATTACACCAATATGGCGGCCATGACACCAACATGGCAGCCATGACACCAACATGGCGGCCATGACACCAATATGGCGGCCATGACACCAATATGGCAGCCATGACACCAACATGGCGGCCATGACACCAACATGGCGGCGATGACACCAACATGGCGGCCATGACACCAACATGGTGGCCATGACACCAATATGGCGGCCATGACACCAACATGGCGGCCATGACACCAACATGGCAGCCATGACACCAACATGGCAGCCATGACACCAATATGGTGGCCATGACACCAATATGGTGGCCATGACACCAATATGGCGGCCATGACACCAATATGGTGGCCATGACACCAACATGGTGGCCATGACACCATGGCAGCCCTGATGGTCTTGACCCTGATGCCACCAAGGATGACCATGACACCTCAGTGGCCACCATGATTGTGAGGGTGGCCACGATATCCCAACAGTGGCCATGATGATGTCGGCAGCCATGACACCCCCAACGGTGGCCATGACACCCCAGTGGGGGCCATGACACCCCAACGGTGGCCATGACAATGTTTGCAGCCATGACACCCCAATGGTGGCCACAAGACCCCAACGGTGGCCATGATGATATCGGCAGCCATGATGCTCCAGTGGTGGCCACGATGGTATCGGCAGCCATGACACCCTTAATGGTTGCCAAGATGATGTCGGTAGCCATGACACCTCTATAGGAGGCCATGACAGTGTCGGCAGCCATGACACTCCAGTGGTGGCCATGATGGTATTGGCAGCCATGACACTCCCAGTGGTGGCCATGACACCCCAACGGTGGCCACGATGATGTCATGACACTGTCAGCAGCCATGACACCCCTAATGGTGGCCATGACACCCCAGCAGTGGCCATGAGACCCCAACGGTGGCCATGATGATGTCGGCAGCCATGACACCCCAACGGTGGCCATGACACCCCAACGGTGGCCATGATGATATCGGCAGCCATGACACCCCAATGGTGGCCATGACACCCCAATGTTGGCCATGATGATGTCAGCAGCCATGACACCCCAACGGTGGCCATGAGACCCCAACGGTGGCCATGATGATGTCGGCAGCCATGACACCCCAGCGGTGGCCAGGACACCCCAGTGGTGGCCATGACATCCCAATGGTGGCCATGATGATGTCGGCAGCCATGACACCCCAACGGTGGCCATGACACCCCAATGGTGGCCATGATGATGTCAGCAGCCAGGACACCCCAACGATGGCCATGACACCCCAACGGTGGCCATGCCCCCCCAACGGTGGCCATGATGATATCAGCAGCCATGACACTCCAGTGGTGGCCATGACACCCCAACGGTGGCCATGATGATGTCGGCAGCCATGACCTCCCGACAGTGGCCATGATGATGTCGGCAGCCATGACATCCCAATGGTGGCCATGACCCCCCAAAGGTGGCCATGATGATGTCAGCAGCCATGACACCCCAACGGTGGCCATGACACCCCAACGGTGGCCATGATGATGTTGGCAGCCATGACACCCCAACGGTGGCCAGGACACCCCAACGGTGGCCATGATGATGTCGGCAGCCATGACACCCCAACGGTGGCCATGATGATGTCGGCAGCCATGACACCCCAATGGTGGCCAGGACACCCCAGTGGTGGCCATGACACCCCAATGGTGGCCATGACACCCCAATGGTGGCCATGATGATGTTGGCAGCCATGACACCCCAACGGTGGCCATGACACCCCAACGGTGGCCATGACACCCCAATGGTGTCAGCCATGACACCCCGCCGGTGGCCATGATGTTGTCGACAGCCATGACACCCCAATGGTGGCCATGACAATGTCGGCAGCCATGACACACCCAACGGTGGCCATGACACCCCAATGTTGGCCATGATGATGTCGGCAGCCATGACACCCCAATGGTGGCCATGCCCCCCCAACGGTGGCCATGATGATATCAGCAGCCATGACACTCCAGTGGTGGCCATGACACCCCAACGGTGGCCATGATGATGTCGGCAGCCATGACCTCCCGACAGTGGCCATGATGATGTCAGCAGCCATGACATCCCAATGGTGGCCATGACACCCCAATGGTGGCCATGATGATGTCAGCAGCCATGACACCCCAACGGTGGCCATGAAACCTCACTGGTGTTCATGATGATGTTGGCAGCCATGACACCCCAACGGTGGCCATGACACCCCAATGGTGTCAGCCATGACACCCCGCCAGTGGCCATGATGTTGTCGACAGCCATGACACCCCAACGGTGGCCATGATGATGTCGACAGCCATGACACCCCAATGGTGGCCATGACCCCCCAACGGTGGCCATGATATCAGCAGCCATGACACTCCAGTGGTGGCCACGACACCCCAACGGTGGCCATGATGATGTCGGCAGCCATGAGACCCCAACGGTGGCCATGACACCCCAACGGTGGCCATGATGATGTCGGCAGCCATAACACCCCAACGGTGGCCATGACAGTATCGGCGGCCATAACACCCCAACAGTGGCCACGATGACATCACCAGCCACGACCCCCCCATACCCCTCACCATTGCCCCTCAGGTTCCACCACCCCAGCCGACGCCTTCTCGCCGGCGCGGCGGGAGCTGCTGGCGCACCTGGAGACGGCGGCCTGGGCTCCGTACCGGGCCTCGCCCGAGTTCAGCCGCTTCGTGCAGTTCAAGTGGCTCGAGAGCCAGGCCGTCAACGCCGACGCCTTCGTGGAGTTCCGCGTGCTGGGCAAGGGCGGCTTCGGCGAGGTCTGCGCCTGCCAGCGCCGCGCCACGGGCAAGATGTACGCCAACAAGCGCCTCAACAAGAAGCGCCTCAAGAAGCGCAAGGGATACGAGGTGGGGGCTGCCGGGGGTCCCCATGGGTGTCCCTCGGTCCCCTCGGTGGTCGCTCTGTCCATCCAGCAGTTCCTCTGTCTCCAAAATTGTCCCCTCTGTCCCCAAATCTGTCTTCCCAGGTGTCCCTTGGGTCTTGTGTCCAGCCCTCTGTCCCCAAATTCGTCCCTTGGCCCCCTCAGTGCTTCCTTTGTCCCTGAATCGACCCCTCTGTCCCCAAATTTGTCCCTTGGCCCCCTCAGTGGTTCCTTTGTCCCCGAATCCACCCCTCTGTCCCCAAATCTGTCCCTTGGCCCCCTCAATCGTTCCTTTGTCCCCGAATCCACCCCTCTGTCCCCAAATTTGTCCCTTGGCCCCCTCAGTGCTTCCTTTGTCCCCAAATCCACCCCTCTGACCCCAAAATCGTCCCTTGGCCCCCCAGATGTCCCTTGGGTCTTGTGTCCACCCCTCTGTCCCCAAATTCGTCCCTTGGCCCCCTCAGTGCTTCCTTTGTCCCCAAATCCACTCCTCTGTCCCCAAATTCGTCCCTTGGCTCCCTCAATCGTTCCTTTGTCCCTGAATCCACCCCTCTGTCCCCAAATCTGTCCCTCTGTCCCCCCAGATGTCCCTTGGGTCTTGTGTCCACCCCTCTGTCCCCAAATTCATCCCTTGGCCCCCTCAGTGCTTCCTTTGTCCCCAAATCCACCCCTCTGTCCCCAAATTTGTCCGTTGGCCCCCTCAGTGGTTCCTTTGTCCCCAAATCCACCCCTCTGACCCCAAATTCATCCCTTGGCCCCCTCAGTGCTTCCTTTGTCCCCAAATCCACTCCTCTGTCCCCAAATTCGTCCCTTGGCCCCCTCAATCGTTCCTTTGTCCCCGAATCCACCCCTCTGTCCCCAAATCTGTCCCCCCAGATGTCCCTTGGCTCTCGTGTCCCTCCCTCGGGCCCCTTGGGCAGTTCTTGATGTCCACCCACGTTCTCGGTCCCCTTTGGATGTCCCTGTGTCTCCTCAGTGCTCCCTGTGTCTTCTTCTCCATCCTTTTGTCCCTCCAGGTGTCCCAGTGGCCTCTTCGTGCTTCCTCTGTCCCCAAAATCTGCTCCTCCGTCCCCAAATCTGTCCCCAAAATTGGTTCCTCTGTCCCCAAAATTGCTTCCTCTGTCCCCAAAATCTGCTCCTCCATCCCCAAATCTGTCCCCAAAATCGGTTCCTTTGTCCCCAAAATTGCTTCCTCTGTCCCCAAAATCTGCTCCTCCGTCCCCAAAATCTGCTCCTCCGTCCCCAAATCTGTCCCCCAAATTGGTTCCTTTGTCCCCAAAATTGGTTCCCGTCCCCAAAATCTGCTCCTCTGTCCCCAAATCTGTCCCCAAAATTGGTTCCCGTCCCCAAAATCTGCTCCTCCGTCCCCAAATCTGTCCCCAAAATCGGTTCCTCTGTCCCCAAAATTGGTTCCCCTGTCCCCAAAATCTGTTCCTCCGTCCCCAAATCCGTCCCTTGGCATGTGCCACCTGCGTGTCTTTGGCATAGCCCCATGTCCCCCTCCCCACGCCCTGTCGCCGTGGCCATGGTGGTGGCCAGTCCATGTCCCCGGCACGGCCCTGACGCGTCCCCGGCTTGCGCAGGCGGCGCTGGTGGAGAAGCGGATCCTGGCGCGTGTCCACAGCCGCTTCATCGTGTCCCTGGCCTGCGCCTTCCAGACCAAGACCGACCTCTGCCTCGTCATGACCATCATGAACGGCGGCGACCTGCGGTACGCGGGGTGGCGTGGCCTCGGGGTCACACCGGGGTGGCCTCGGGGTGGTCTTGGGGTGACCTTGATGGGATCTTCACATGGCTTTGGATTGGCCTTGGTGTGACCCTGGTGTGACCTTGGTGTGGCTTTGGTGTGACCGTGGTGTGATCCTGGTGTGATCCTGTGGGGACCCTGGTGTGACCCTGGTGTGGCCTTGGTGTGGCCTTGGTGTGACTCTGCTGTGACCTTGGTGTGACCTTGGTGTGACCATGGCATGGCCTTGGTGTGACCCTACTGTGACCCTGCTGTGACCTTGGTGTGACCTTGGTGTGACCATGGCATGGCCTTGGTATGACCCTGCTGTGACCATGGTGTGACCATGGTATGACCCTGCTGTGACCCTGGTGTGGCCTTGGTGTGACCCTGCTGTGACCCTGCTGTGACCATGGTGTGACCCTGGCATGGCCTCGGTGTGACCCTGCTGTGACCCTGCTGTGACCCTGGTGTGACCCTGCTGTGACCCTGGTGTGGCCTCGGTGTGACCCTGCTGTGACCCTGCTGTGACCCTGGCATGGCCTCGGTGTGACCCTGCTGTGACCCTGCTGTGACCCTGGCATGGCCTTGGTGTGACCCTGCTGTGACCTTGGTGTGACCTTGGCATGGCCTTGGTGTGACCCTGCTGTGACCCTGCTGTGACCCTGCTGTGACCTTGGTGTGACCTCGGTGTGACCCTGGCATGGCCCTGCTGTGACCCTGCTGTGACCCTGCTGTGACCCTGCTGTGACCTTGGTGCGTTGCTCCCGGCACCGTGTCCGGCGTGGCCTTGGCGTGTGTCCCTTGTGATGGGGACAAGGGCAGTGCTGGGGTCTCCATTTCACGTCCCCACATCCTTGGCATGTCCCCAGAGTGTCCCCACCGTGTCCCCAGAGTGTCCCCAGAGTGTCCCCAGAGTGTCCCCAACTACAGCAATGTCCCCAAGTGTCCCCCATGTCCCCGATGTCCCCTGATGCCCCTGATGTCCCCAATGTCCCCCATGTCCCCAATATCCCCAGTATCCCCAGTGTCCCCATGTCCCCATGTCCCCTGATGCCCCTGATGTCCCCAATGTCCCCATGTCCCCAGTGTCCCCCAGTGTCCCCCAGTGTCCCCCATGTCCCCAGTGTCCCCGATGTCCCCAATGTCCCCAATGTCCCCATTGTCCCCCATGTCCCCGACATCCCCAATGTCCCCAATGTCCCCCATATCCCTGATGTCCCCCATGTCCCCATGTTCCCCCATGTCCCCAGTGTCCCCCATGTCCCCCGTCCCCCATGTCCCCAATGTCCCCATGTCCCCTATGTCTCCCGTGTTCCCAATGTCCCCAGTATCCCCAGTGTCCCCAGTGTCCCCGGTGACCCCAATATCCCCAATGTCCCTGGTGTCCCTGGTGTCCCCCCCGTCCCTGGTGTCCCCAGTATCCCCAGTGTCCCCCAGTGTCCCCCATGTCCCCAATGTCCCCCATGTCCCTGATATCCCCCATGTCCCCAGTGTCCCCCATGTCCCCCATATCCCCAATGTCCCCAGTGTCCCCGATATCCCCCATGTCCCCAATGTTCCCCATGTCCCCAGTGTCTCCAATGTCCCTGGTGTCCCCGACGTCCCCAATGTCCCCCATGTCCCCGATGTCCCCAGGTACCACATCTACAACGTGGACGAGGACAACCCGGGCTTCGCGGAGCCGCGCACGGTTTTCTACACGGCCCAGATCCTGCTGGGGCTGGAGCACCTCCACCAGCACCGCATCGTCTACCGCGACCTCAAACCTGAGAACGTCCTGCTCGACGACGCTGGTGACAGCGGGGGAGGGGACAGTGGGGACATCGGGGGACATGGGGACAGCGGGGAGAGCAGGGGACATGGGGACAGTGGGGACATCGGGGGACATGGGGACAGCGGGGAGAGCGGGGCTGTGGGGAATGAGTGGAACACTGGGGACATCATTGGGAACATTACTGGGCACATCATTGGGGACATCATTGGGGACATCATTGGGGACATCACTGGGGACATCACTGGGGACATCAGGTCCTCCTGGGGCTGGAGCACCTCCACCAGCACCGAATTGTCTACCACGACCTCAAACCTGAGAACGTCCTCCTTGGTGACAGCAGGGGGACACTGGGGATGTCACTGGGGACATTGGGGATGTCACTGGGGACATTGGGGACACTGGGGACACTGGGGACACCGGGGACACTGGGGACACCAGGGACAGGGGGGACACTGGGGACACCGAGGATACTGGGGATGTCACTGGGGACACTGGCGACATGGGGGATATTTGGGATATTCGGGATATTCAGGATATTTGAGATATTTGGGATATTTGGGACATTTGGGACATTTGGGACATTTGGGATATTGGGGATATTGGGGACATTTGGGGCATCGTGGACACATGGGGACAGTGGGGATTGGGGACATTGGGGACATTGGGGACGTTGGGGATATTGGGGACACCGGGCACTGGGATGGGTTCCTGGGGAGGTGCTACTGGTGGTCACTGCTGCTCACTGGTGGTCACTGGCGCTCACTGGTGCTCATTGGTGCTCATTGGTGCTCACTGGTGGTCACTGGTGTTCACTGGTGCTCACTGGTGGTCACTGGCGGTGTTTGGTGCTCACTGGTGCTCACTGGTGCTCACTGGTGCTCACTGGTTGTCACTGGTGCTCACTGGCGGTCATTGGTGGTCACTGGCGCTCACTGGTGGTCACTGGTGCTCACTGGCACTCACTGGTGGTCACTGGCACTCACTGGTGCTCACTGGTGCTCACTGGTGCACAGGCCACGTCCGTCTGTCCGACATGGGCCTGGCCGTGGAGCTCAAGGAGGGCGAGAGCAAAACCCGCGGCTACGCCGGGACCCCAGGTGGGGACGGGGGGACACCGGGGGGGGGGGAGGGGGTACGGTGAGGACATGAGGAGCTCCTCCAGCCACCCAAGTCCATCCCCCTCTGGGACATCTGTGTCCCCTCTGGTCCCCTGTGTCCCCCCTCAATGTCCCCCGTCCCTGCAGGGTTCATGGCCCCCGAGCTGCTGAAGAACGAGGACTACGACTGGTCCGTCGACTACTTCACGCTGGGGGTGACGGTCTACGAGATGCTCGAGGCCAAGGGCCCCTTCCGGCGGCGAGGAGAGAAGGTGACCCCACCCCCAGGACCCTCTCCCCCCCTCCAGACCCTCCCAGTACCACCCAATGTCTCTCCCAGTAACCACAGGAATCCCCAAGGAACATCTGAAGGTTCCAGGGAAGCTCCTCAAAACCTCCCGTGGGCCACCAGGAACTCCCCAAAAGTCATCCCAGGGCTGCCAGAAACCTCCCAGTACAGCCCAGGATGGGCCAGTACCCACCAGTACATCCCAGTACAGGCCGGGATCTCCCAGTAATCACAGGAACCCCAGGAAGCCCAAGTGACATCTGAGGGCTCCCAGGAACCCCCCCCCTCCCACCCAAGAACCTCCCAGGGACGCCCAAGAAACTCCCCAAAAATCCCCAGAACCCTCAAGAACCCTCAGGTCCCTCAGAAACCCCCCAAGGAACCTCTGAGGAACCTCCAAGAAACCCCCCAGGGCCTTCAGAAACCTCCAAGAACCTCCAAGAAACCCCCAAGAACCTCCAAGAAACCCCCCAGGACCTTCAGAAACCCCCAAGAACCTCCAAGAAACCTTTGAGGACCTTCAGAAACCGCCAAGAACCTCCAAGAAACCCCCCAAGAACTCCCCAGGACCCTCAGAGAACTCCCCAAAACCTCCAAGAAACCTTTCAGGACCCTCAGAAACCTCCAAGAAATGCCCAAAGAACTCCCCAGGGCCTTCAGAAACCCCTGAGAACCTCCAAGAAACCCCCGAGAACCTCCAAGAAACCCCCCAGGACCTTCAGAAACCCCCAAGAACCTCCAAGAAACCTTTGAGGACCTTCAGAAACCGCCAAGAACCTCCAAGAAACCCCCCAAGAACTCCCCAGAACCCTCAGAGAACTCCCCAAAACCTCCAAGAAACCTTTCAGGACCCTCAGAAACCTCCAAGAAATGCCCAAAGAACTCCCCAGGGCCTTCAGAAACCCCTGAGAACCTCCAAGAAACCCCCGAGAACCTCCAAGAAACCCCCCAGGACCTTCAGAAACCCCCAAGAACCTCCAAGAAACCTTTGAGGACCTTCAGAAACCGCCAAGAACCTCCAAGAAACCCCCCAAGAACTCCCCAGGACCCTCAGAGAACTCCCCAAAACCTCCAAGAAATCTTTGAGGACCCTCAGAAACCTCCAAGAAATGCCCAAAGAACTCCCCAGGGCCTTCAGAAACCCCTGAGAACCTCCAAGAAACCCCCCAGGGCCTTCAAAAACCTCCAAGAACCTCCAAGAAACCCCCGAGAACCTCCAAGAAACCCCCCAGGACCTTCAGAAACCCCTGAGAACCTCCAAGAAACCTTTGAGGACCCTCAGAAACCTCCAAGAAAGCCCCCAAAGAACCTCCCAGGACCTCCAAGGACCCACCCCAGCCCCCCTTTTTTTCCCCCGCAGGTGGAGAACAAGGAGGTGACGCGGCGCATCCTGAACGACCCCGTGAGCTACTCGGACAAGTTCAGCGCGGCGGCGCGCGAGGCCTGCGAGGGGCTCCTGGCCAAGGACCCCCAGGTCCGCCTGGGCTTCCGCGACAACGACTGCGCCCAGCTCAAGGCCCACCCCTTCTTCAAGAGCATCAACTGGGGACGTCTCGAGGCCGGTAACGCCCGGGGTGGGGCTGGGAAGGGTCCTAAGGGGGGTTGGGGGTTGGGGAATGGGGTCTCCAGTGGGTGGTCGTGGAGGTGGGGCTTGGTTGAGAGTTGGGTGGTCAAGAGTTGGGGTCTTCAATGGGTGTTGAGGGTCGTCAATGGGTTTTGGGGGTCTCCAGTGGGTGTTGGGGTCTTCAAGGGGCTGTTGGGGTCTCCTATGGGTGTTGGGTCCTCATGGAGGTGTCTCCAATGACCTTTGGGTGCTCAAGAAATGGGGTCCCCAATGGGCCTTGGGGGTCCAACAATGGGGCCTCCATCGAGTGTTGGGTGCTCCAGATTTGGGGTCCCAACGAGGGTTGGGGGTTGGGGAATGGGGTCTCCAGTGGGTGGTCGTGGAGGTGGGGCTTGGTTGAGAGTTGGGTGGTCAAGAGTTGGGTGGTCAAGAGTTGGGGTCTTCATCAATGGACGTTGGGCGCCCATGGAGGTGGATCTCCAATGGGTGTTGGGGGTCCTACAATGGGGTCTCCATTGACCATTGGATGTCCCAAACTTGGAGTCTCCAATGGGTGTTGGGTGCTCATGGAGGTGCCTCCATCGAGTGTTGGGTGCTCCAGATTTGGGGTCCCAATGAGGGTTGGGGGTTGGGGAATGGGGTCTCCAGTGGGTGGTCGTGGAGGTGGGGCTTGGTTGAGAGTTGGGTGGTCAAGAGTTGGGGTCTTCAATGGGTGTTGGGGTCTTCAATGGGGTTTGGGGGTCTCCAGTGGGTATTGGGCATCCCCAATGGGTTTTGGGGTCTTCAGTGGGTTTTGGGGGCCTCCAGTGGGTGTTGGGGTCTTCAAGGGGCTGTTGGGGTCTCCTATGGGTGTTGGGTCCTCATGGAGGTGTCTCCAATGACCTTTGAGTGCTCAAGAAATGGGGTCCCCAATGGGCCTTAGGGGTCCAACAATGGGGTCTCCATCAAATGTTGGGTGCTCCAGATTTGGGGTCCCAACGAGGGTTGGGGGTCGGGGAATGGGGTCTCCAGTGGGTGGTCATGGAGGTGGGGCTTGGTTGAGAGTTGGGTGGTCAAGAGTTGGGTGGTCAAGAGTTGGGGTCTTCATCAATGGACGTTGGGCACCCATGGAGATGGATCTCCAATGGGTTTTAGGGGTTCTACAATGGGGTCTCCATTGACCGTTGGAGGTCCCAAACTTGGAGTCTCCAATGGGTGTTGGGTGCTCATGGAGGTGCCTCCATTGAGTGTTGGGTGCTCCAGATTTGGGGTCCCAACGAGGGTTGGGGGGTTGGGGAATGGGGTCTCCAGTGGGTGGTCGTGGAGATGGGGCTTGGTTGAGAGTTGGGTGGTCAAGAGTTGGGGTCTTCAATGGGTTTTGGGGTCTTCAATGGGTTTTGGGGGTCTCCAGTGGGTGTTGGGGTCTTCAAGGGGCTGTTGGGGTCTCCTATGGGTGGTGGGTCCTCATGGAGGTGTCTCCAATGACCTTTGGGTGCTCAAGAAATGGGGTCCCCAATGGGCCTTAGGGGTCCAACAATGGGGTCTCCATCGAGTGTTGGATGCTCCAGATTTGGGGTCCCAATGAGGGTTGGGGGTTGGGGAATGGGGTCTCCAGTGGGTGGTCGTGGAGGTGGGGCTTGGTTGAGAGTTGGGTGGTCCAGAATTGGGTGGTCAAGAGTTGGGGTCTTCAATGGGTTTTGGGGTCTTCAATGGGTTTTGGGGTCTTCAATGGGGTTTGGGGGTCTCCAGTGGGTGTTGGGGTCTCCAATGGGTGTTGGGGTCTCCAAGGGGCTGTTAGGGGGGTCCAGAAGGTACCTGAGATATTGGGGGGGGCTACTGGGGGGGTCCCAGGACCTCTTCGATAGCACCCAAAGATACCAAGGTGGGGTGGGGTGGTCTCTCCTGTCACCCCTCTCCTCAGGTCTGGTGCCCAAGGGCCTGGGGGCTACTGGGGGCTACTGGGGGGCTACTGGGGGGCTACTGGGGGGCTACTGGGGGGGTCCAGGGGGTACCTGAGATCCTGGGAGCCACCTGAGGGGAGGTACCTGAGATTTTGGGCGATTCCAGGAGGAACTGGGGGCTACTGGGGGGCTACTGGGGGGGTCCCAGGACCTCTTTGATAGCACCCAAAGATACCAAGGTGGGGTGGGGGGGTCTCTCCTGTGTCCCCCCTGCTCAGGTCGGGTGCCCGAGGACCTGGGGGCTACTGGGGGGCTACTGGGGGGGTCCAGGGGGTACCTGAGATCCTGGGAGTCACCTGGGGGAGGTACCTGAGATTTCAGGTGATTCCAGGAGGAATTGGGGGCTACTGGGGGGCTACTGGGGGGCTACTGGGGGGGGTCCAGAAGTTACCTGAGATGCTGGGAGTCACCTGAGGGAGTACCTGAGATTTTGGGTGATTCCAGGAGGAATTGGGGGGCTACTGGGGGGCTACTGGGGGGGTGCAGGGGGTACCTGAGATACTGGGAGTCACCTGGGGGGAGGTACCTGAGATTTTGGGCGATTCCAGGAGGAATTGGGGGCTACTGGGTGGCTACTGGGGGGGTCCAGAAGTTACCTGAGATACTGGGAGTCACCTGAGGGGAGGTGCCTGAGATTTTGGGCGATTCCAGGAGGAACTGGGGGCTACTGGGGGCTACTGGGGGGGTCCCAGGACCTCTTCGATAGCACCCAAAGATACCAAGGTGCGTGTGTGGGGGGGCAGGTCTGGTGCCCCCCCCGTTCGTGCCGGACCCCCGGCGCGTGTACGCCAAGGACCTGGGGGACGTGGGGGGCTACTGGGGGCTACTGGGGGGCTACTGGGGGGCTACTGGGGGGGTCCAGAAGTTACCTGCGATGCTGGGAGTCACCTGAGGGGAGGTACCTGAGATTTTGGGCGATTCCAGGAGGAATTGGGGGCTACTGGGGGGCTACTGGGGGGGTCCAGAAGTTACCTGCGATGCTGGGAGTCACCTGAGGGGAGGTACCTGAGATTTTGGGTGATTCCAGGAGGAATTGGGGGGCTACTGGGGGGCTACTGGGGGGCTACTGGGGGGGTCCAGAAGTTACCTGAGATGCTGGGAGTCACCTGGGGGGAGGTACCTGAGATTTTGGGTGATTCCAGGAGGAACTGGGGGGCTACTGGGGGGCTACTGGGGGGCTACTGGGGGGGTCCAGAAGTTACCTGAGATGCTGGGAGTCACCTGGGGGGGGGTACCTGAGATTTTGGGCGATTCCAGGAGGAACTGGGGGCTACTGGGGGGTCCAGGGGGTACCTGAGATGCTGGGAGTCACCTGAGGGGGGGTACCTGAGATTTTGGGTGATTCCAGGAGGAATTGGGGGCTACTGGGGGCTACTGGGGGCTACTGGGGGACTACTGGGGGGGTCCAGAAGTTACCTGAGATGCTGGGAGTCACCTGAGGGGAGGTACCTGAGATTTTGGGTGATTCCAGGAGGAATTGGGGGGCTACTGGGGGGCTACTGGGGGGGTGCAGGGGGTACCTGAGATACTGGGAGTCACCTGAGGGGAGGTACCTGAGATTTTGGGCGATTCCAGGAGGAACTGGGGGCTACTGGGGGGCTACTGGGGGGGTCCCAGGACCTCTTCGATAGCACCCAAAGATACCAAGGTGGGGTGGGGGGGTCTCTGCTGTGTCCCCCCTGCTCAGGTCGGGTGCCCGAGGACCTGGGGGCTACTGGGGGGCTACTGGGGGGGTCCAGGGGTTACCTGAGATCCTGGGAGTCACCTGGGGGAGGTACCTGAGATTTCAGGTGATTCCAGGAGGAATTGGGGGCTACTGGGGGGCTACTGGGGGGCTACTGGGGGGGGTCCAGAAGTTACCTGAGATGCTGGGAGTCACCTGAGGGGGTACCTGAGATTTTGGGCGATTCCAGGAGGAATTGGGGGCTACTGGGGGCTACTGGGGGGGTCCCAGGACCTCTTCGATAGGACCCAAAGATAACAAGGTGCGTGTGTGGGGGGGCAGGTCTGGTGCCCCCCCCGTTCGTGCCGGACCCCCGGCGCGTGTACGCCAAGGACCTGGGGGACGTGGGGGGCTACTGGGGGCTACTGGGGGGCTACTGGGGGGCTACTGGAGGGGTCCAGAAGTTACCTGAGATGCTGGGAGTCACCTGAGGGGAGGTACCTGAGATTTTGGGCGATTCCAGGAGGAACTGGGGGCTACTGGGGGGCTACTGGGGGGGTCCCAGGACCTCTTCGATAGCACCCAAAGATACCAAGGTGGGGTGGGGGGGTCTCTGCTGTGTCCCCCCTGCTCAGGTCGGGTGCCCGAGGACCTGGGGGCTACTGGGGGGCTACTGGGGGGGGTCCAGAAGTTACCTGAGATGCTGGGAGTCACCTGGGGGAGGTACCTGAGATTTTGGGTGATTCCAGGAGGAATTGGGGGCTACTGGGGGGCTACTGGGGGGGTCCCAGGACCTCTTCGATAGCACCCAAAGATACCAAGGCGGGGGTGGGGTGGTCTCTGCTGTGTCCCCCCTCCTCAGGTCTGGTGCCCGAGGACCTGGGGGCTACTGGGGGGCTACTGGGGGGCTACTGGGGGGGTCTAGGGGGTACCTGAGATACTGGGAGTCACCTGAGGGGAGGTACCTGAGATTTTGGGCGATTCCAGGAGGAATTGGGGGCTACTGGGGGACTACTGGGGGGGTGCAGGGGGTACCTGAGATACTGGGAGTCACCTGAGGGGAGGTACCTGAGATTTTGGGTGATTCCAGGAGGAATTGGGGGCTACTGCGGGGGGTCCAGAAGTTACCTGAGATACTGGGAGTCACCTGGGGGGAGGTACCTGAGATTTTGGGCGATTCCAGGAGGAACTGGGGGCTACTGGGGGGCTACTGGGGGGGTCCCAGGACCTCTTCGATAGCACCCAAAGATACCAAGGTGCGTGTGTGGGGGGGCCCCCCCATTTCAGGTCTGGTGCCCCCCCCGTTCGTGTCGGACCCCCGGCGCGTGTACGCCAAGGACCTGGGGGACGTGGGGGCTACTGGGGGCTACTGGGGGGCTAGTGGGGGGCTACTGGGGGGGTCCAGAAGTTACCTGAGATGCTGGGAGTCACCTGAGGGAGTACCTGAGATTTTGGGTGATTCCAGGAGGAATTGGGGGCTACTGGGGGGCTACTGGGGGGGTCCAGAAGTTACCTGAGATACTGGGAGTCACCTGAGGGGAGGTACCTGAGATTTTGGGCGATTCCAGGAGGAATTGGGGGCTACTGGGGGCTACTGGGGGGGTCCAGGACCTCTTCGATAGCACCCAAAGATACCAAGGTGCGTGTGGGGGGGGGCCCCCCCATTTCAGGTCTGGTGCCCCCCCCGTTCGTGCCGGACCCCCGGCGCGTGTACGCCAAGGACCTGGGGGACGTGGGGGCTACTGGGGGCTACTGGGGGGCTACTGGGGGGCTACTGGGGGGGTCCAGAAGTTACCTGAGATACTGGGAGTCACCTGAGGGGGTACCTGAGATTTTGGATGATCCCAGGAGGAATTGGGGGGCTACTGGGGGGCTACTGGGGGGGTCCCAGGACCTCTTTGATAGCACCCAAAGATACCAAGGCGGGGGTGGGGTGGTCTCTCCTGTGTCCCCCCTCCTCAGGTCTGGTGCCCGAGGACCTGGGGGCTACTGGGGGGCTACTGGGGGGGTCCCAGGACCTCTTTGATAGCACCCAAAGATACCAAGGTGGGGTGGGGTGGTCTCTCCTGTGTCCCCCCTCCTCAGGTCTGGTGCCCGAGGACCTGGGGGCTACTGGGGGGCTACTGGGGGGGTCCAGGGGTTACCTGAGATGCTGGGAGTCACCTGAGGGGGGGTACCTGAGATTTTGGGTGATTCCAGGAGGAATTGGGGGCTACTGGGGGGGTCCAGGGGTTACCTGAGATACTGGGAGTCACCTGGGGGGAGGTACCTGAGATTTTGGGCGATTCCAGGAGGAACTGGGGGCTACTGGGGGGCTACTGGGAGGGTCCAGGGGTTACCTGAGATACTGGGAGTCACCTGAGGGGGGTACCTGAGATTTTGGGTGATCCCAGGAGGAATTGGGGGCTACTGGGGGACTACTGGGGGGGTCCAGGGGGTACCTGAGATACTGGGAGTCACCTGAGGGGAGGTACCTGAGATTTTGGGCGATTCCAGGAGGAATTGGGGGCTACTGGGGGGCTACTGGGGGGGTTCCAGGACCTCTTCGATAGCACCCAAAGATAACAAGGTGTGGGGGGGCCCCCATTTCAGGTCTGGTGCCCCCCCCGTTCGTGCCGGACCCCCGGCGCGTGTACGCCAAGGACCTGGGGGACGTGGGGGCCTTCTCGACGGTGAAGGGCGTGGAGCTGGACGCGGGGGACGCGGCCCTGTGCGACACCTTCGCCTCGGGGACCGTCCCCATCCCCTGGCAGGAGGAGCTGATCGAGACCGGCGTCTTCGAGGAGCTCAACGTTTGGGGGGCTCCGGGGACGCTGCCCCCCGACCTGGACCCCAATTCCGCCGGGGGTGGGGGAGGGGGGAAATCGTCCACCTGCAGCCTGCTGTGAGCGGGGAAAGGTGGGGGAGGGGCACCCCGAAATTATTGGGGAGGGGGGGGTGGTCGTTTTGGGGGGGGTTTGAATTTGGAGGCAAAAATGGGGGAGGTTTTTTCTTAAGGGGAGGTGGGGGTCAAAAGTGGGGGGGTCGTGTTCTTGTTCCTCCCCCCCCCCCCCCCGGTTTTGGAATGGGGGTTCGAAAAGTGGGGATTCAGCCCCCCAAATTTGGGATATGGGGAATGGGGGTTCGAAAAGTGGGGATTCAGCCCCCCAAATTTTGGGATATGGGGAATGGGGGTTCAAAAAGTGGGGACCCCCCCGCTCTGGGATATGGGGAATGGGGGTTCGAAAAGTGGGGATCCCCCCCCCCAATTTGGGATATGGGGAATGGGGGTTCAAAAATTGGGGATCCCCCCCCCCAAATTTGGGATATGGGGAATGGGGGTTCGAAAAGTGGGGATTCCCCCCCCAATTTGGGATATGGGGAATGGGGGTTCAAAAAGTGGGGATCCCCCCAAATTTGGGATATGGGGAATGGGGGTTCAAAAAGTGGGGATCCCCCCCCAAATTTGGGATAAGGGGAATGGGGGTTCGAAAAGTGGGGATCCCCCCAAATTTTGGGATATGGGGAATGGGGGTTCGAAAAGTGGGGATTCCCCCGCCCAAATTTGGGATATGGGGAATGGGGGTTCGAAAAGTGGGGATTCAGCCCCCCAAATTTTGGGATATGGGGAATGGGGGTTCGAAAAGTGGG
This sequence comes from Aphelocoma californica, assembly GCA_028536675.1. Lineage (NCBI taxonomy): Eukaryota > Metazoa > Chordata > Aves > Passeriformes > Corvidae > Aphelocoma > Aphelocoma californica. The sequence continues at coordinate 837,112 of JAQMYR010000044.1, forward strand.
GATCCCCCAAATTTGGGATATGGGGAATGGGGGTTCGAAAAGTGGGGACCCCCCCCAATTTGGGATATGGGGAATGGGGGTTCGAAAAGTGGGGATTCCCCCCCCAATTTGGGATATGGGGAATGGGGGTTCAAAAAGTGGGGATTCCCCCCCCAATTTGGGATATGGGGAATGGGGGTTCGAAAAGTGGGGATTCCCCCCCCAATTTGGGATATGGGGAATGGGGGTTCAAAAAGTGGGGATTCCCCCCCCAATTTGGGATATGGGGAATGGGGGTTCGAAAAGTGGGGACCTCCCACGCTCTGGGATATGGGGAATGGGGGTTCGAAAAGTGGGGATCCCCCCCCCAATTTGGGATATGGGGAATGGGGGTTCAAAAATTGGGGATCCCCCCCCCCAAATTTGGGATATGGGGAATGGGGGTTCGAAAAGTGGGGATTCAGCCCCCCAAATTTGGGATATGGGGAATGGGGGTTCGAAAAGTGGGGATTCAGCCCCCCAAATTTGGGATATGGAGAATGGGGGTTCAAAAAGTGGGGATTCCCCCCCCAATTTGGGATATGGGGAATGGGGGTTCGAAAAGTGGGGATCCCCCCCCAAATTTGGGATATGGGGAATGGGGATTCGAAAAGTGGGGATTCAGCCCCCCAAATTTGGGATATGGGGAATGGGGGTTCGAAAAGTGGGGATCCCCCCCCAAATTTGGGATATGGGGAATGGGGGTTCGAAAAGTGGGGATCCCCCCCAATTTGGGATAAGGGGAATGGGGGTTCGAAAAGTGGGGATTCCCCCCCCCAATTTGGGATATGGGGAATGGGGGTTCGAAAAGTGGGGATCCCCCCAAATTTTGGGATATGGGGAATGGGGGTTCAAAAATTGGGGATCCCCTCCAAATTTGGAATATGGGGAATGGGGGTTCGAAAAGTGGGGATCCCCCCCAATTTGGGATATGGGGAATGGGGGTTCGAAAAGTGGGGATCCCCCCAAATTTGGGATATGGGGAATGGGGGTTCGAAAAGTGGGGATCCCCCCAATTTGGGATACCGGGAATGGGGGGGGTGCAAATGTGGGGGGACCCTGCCTTGGGGTTTGGCTCAAATTTTGGGGGGGTGGGGGGGGGTCCCCGGATGCTGCCCCCCGACCTCGACCCCAAAATTTGAAGGGGGGACCCCAAACTTTTTTTTTTGGGGGGGGACAGAGGTGTAACCTGAGGGAATGGAGGGGGCTCCAAAAGTGGGGGTTCCCAGCCCGGGGGATCTCAAAGGGGGGGGCTTGAAAGTGGGGGACCCCCCCCTTTTTGGGATACCTGAAATAAGGGATTAAAAAGGGGGGAACCCCCATAATGACCCCCCCAAACCCCAACCTCCCCCCCCATAAAAAAGGAGACACACCCCAAAATTTGGGGGGGATGGGGCGACCTGGGGACACCCCAAAACACGAGGGACCCCCAAATTGGAGTCGCCCCCTCCCCCCCCTCAAACCGGATCCCCGGGGGGGGACCCCCAAATTTATTGCCCCCCCCCCGTGACTCAGGGACACCCTTTGGGCCCCCCCAAAAAAGGGGGGTTCCCCCTTCTCCCCCCATTCGTGTACAATAAATCGTGGTTGTTGCTGCTCCGCCTGGGGGGGGGTCTGGATTTGGGGACCCCCCGGTGTCACCCCCCGATGTCCCCAATGTCCCCTTTGGCCTCTGTGTCCCCCTCCCAGTGTCCCCAGTGCCACCCCAGTGTCCCCAGTGCCACCCTCACTGGGATGCTGAACCCCCCCCATGTCACCAATGTCACCCCAATGTCCCCAATGTGTCCCCTCCTGTGTCCCCACCCCGTGCACCCCGAAATCCCCGTCCCTGTGTCCCCTCAATGTCCCCCCAATGTCCCCCCAATGTCCCCCTGTCCTGACGTCCCCGCTGTCCCCCCGATGTCTCCCCGATGTCCCCAATGTCCCCAATGTCCCCCAATGTCCCCAATGTCCCCATGTCCCCCATGTCCCCCCAATGTCCCCAATGTCCCCCAATGTCCCCAATGTCCCCATGTCCCCCATGTCCCTCCATGTCCCCAATGTCCCCCAATGTCCCCCCAATGTCCCCCCAATGTCCCTCCCGTCCCTCCATGTCCCCAATGTCCCCCAATCTCCCCCCAATCTCCCCGATGTCCCCCAATGTCCCCAATGCCCCCCTGATGTCCCCGATGTCCTCAATGTCCCCGATGTCCCCCCATGTCCTTCCTATCCCTCCATGTCCCCAATGTCCCCAATATCCCCCCGATGTCCCCAATGTCCCCGATGTCCCCCATGTCCCTGATGTCTCCCAATGTCCCCCCATGTCCCTCCTGTCCCTCCATGTCCCCCCAATGTCCCCATGTCCCCCAATGTCCCCCGATGTCCCCCTGATGTCCCCCCCAATGCCCGCCTGATCTCCCCGATGTCCCCCAATGTCCCCAATGTCCCCATGTCCCCCATGTCCCCCCGATGTCCCCCAATGTCCCCAATGTCCCCCAATGTCCCCCAATGTCCCCCCATGTCCCTCCCGTCCCTCCATGTCCCCAATGTCCCCCAATGTCCCCCCGATCTCCCCGATGTCCCCCAATGTCCCCAATGCCCCCAATGATGTCCCCGATGTCCTCAATGTCCCCGATGTCCCCCCATGTCCCTCCCATCCCTCCATGTCCCCCAATGTCCCCCCGATCTCCCCGATGTCCCCAATGTCCCAATGTCCCCGATGTCCCCCCCATGTCCCCCCGATGTCCCCAATGTCCCAATGTCCCCGAGGCCCCCCCATGTCCCCGATGTCCCCCAATGTCCCCCCATGTCCCTCCCGTCCCTCCATGTCCCCCCAATGTCCCCATGTCCCCCGATGTCCCCCTGATGTCCCCCCCAATGCCCCCCTGATCTCCCCGATGTCCCCAATGTCCCCCCGATGTCCCCCAATGTCCCCAATGTCCCCAATGTCCCCCAATGTCCCCCTGATCTCCCCAATGTCCCCAATGTCCCCCAATGTCCCCCCGATGTCCCCCCATGTCCCTCCCATCCCTCCATGTCCCCCAATGTCCCCCCGATCTCCCCGATGTCCCCAATGTCCCAATGTCCCCGAGGCCCCCCCATGTCCCCAATGTCCCCCCAATGTCCCCAATGTCCCCCCTATGTCCCCGATGTCCCCCCGATGTCCCCCATGTCCCCGATGTCCCCCCGATGTCCCCCCGATGTCCCCGAGGCCGGCTCAGCTCTACGGTGTTTATTGGCGTCTCTAACACTCACTGATGCAGATAAATAGTGGACATTTGTCACCGCCGCCACCCCCCGCCGCGGGGACACCCCGGGGACCCCCCGCCACCCCCGCGGGGACCCCGACCCCACGGGGACCCCCACCCGAGGGGGCCACCCCAGAGGGGGACGGACGCCTTGGGGACACGCGGCGGTGGGGGGGGGACATCCCAGGGGGGACGTCCACGGGGTCACCTCGTTGGGGACGTCCCGGTGGGGACACCCCATTGGGGTCACCTCGTTGGGGACGTCCCGGTGGGGACATCCCGGTGGGGACACCCTCAGGGCCACCCACCCCTTGATGTCACCTCATTGGGGACATCCCGGTGGGGGTCACCCTCAGGGCCACCCCATTGATGTCACCCCCTTGGGGTCACCCTCAGGGCCTCCCCCTTGGGGACATCCCAGTGGGGACACCCTCAGGGCCACCCCATTGATGTCACCCCCTCGGGGACACCCTCAGGGCCACCCCCTCAGGGTCACCCCCTTGGGGCCACCCCATTGATGTCACCCCCTTGGGGACAACCCTCAGGGCCACCCCCTTGGGGACATGTCAGTGGGGACACCCTCAGGGCCACCCCATTGATGTCACCCCCTCGGGGACACCCTCAGGGTCACCCCCTTGGGGCCACCCCATTGATGTCACCCTCTTGGGGACACCCTCAGGGCCACCCCCTTGGGGTCACCTCATTGGGGACATCCCAGTGGGGTCACCCTCAGGGTCACCCCCTTGGGGACATCCCAGTGGGGACATCCCAGTGGGGACACCCTCAGGGCCACCCCCTTGGGGACATCCTGGTGGGGACATCCCAGTGGGGTCACCCTCAGGGCCACCCCATTGATGTCACCCCCTTGGGGACACCCTCAGGGCCACCCCCTTGGGGACATCCCAGTGGGGACACCCTCAGGGCCACCCCATTGATGCCACCCCCTCGGGGACACCCTCAGGGCCACCCCCTTGGGGACACTGGCCACCGAGGCCACCTCCTGGGGGCCACCCCAAGGTCACCACCGGGGACGTCCCTTTGGGGGCCACTCTCGGGGTCGCCTCCTTGGGGACACCCCCTTAGGGCCACCCTCAAGGCCACCCCCAGGTGACACCCCCGCCCCTCCCCCGCTGTCCCCAAGGTCCCCCCTCAGCCCTTCCCCCCTCCCCTCCCCTCCCCCCCCCGTTTTTTTTTTGCCACTTTTCCCCATTTTCGTTCAGTTTTTTGCCTTTTTTTTGTTTTGTTTTCCCCCTAAAGTGCGGTCGGGGAGGGGGGGGGAGGGGACAGTGCGGGGGTGGGGGAGGGGGAGGTGACACGGGGGGGGGAGGGGAGGGGAGGGGAGGGGGTGGCGGGGGGGTTGGGGGAGGGGCGGGGGGGGTCAGTCAGTAGCAAACGCGGCCACCAAAGTGCAAAAGGGGGGAGGGGCCGCGGGGGGGGGTGGGGGAGGGGGGAAGGGGGGGGAGGGGCCTTGCACGAGGGCGATCCTGGCACGAGGACGAGTTTTGCACGAGGATTTGCTCGCGTGAGGGCGGGCCTTGCACGAGGGTGGGCCTGGTGCCAGAGAGGGCCTTGCACGAGGACAATCCTTGCACGAGGATGGGCCTGGCACGAGGGTGGGCCTGGCACAAGGATGGGCCTTGCACAAGGAGGGGCCTGGCACGAGGATGGGCCTGGCACGAGGGTGGGCCTGGTGCTACAGGGGGCCTTGCACGAGGACAATCCTTGCACGAGGATGGGCCTTGCACAAGGATGGGCCTGGCACGAGGGTGGGCCTGGTGCTACAGGGGGCCTTGCACGAGGACAATCCTTGCACGAGGATGGGCCTGGCACGAGGGTGGGCCTGGCACGAGGATGGGCCTGGTGCCAGGGAGGGCCTGGCACGAGGGTGTCCCTTGCACGAGGGTGTCCCTGGCACGAGGGTGTCCCTTGCACGAGGCCCATCTTTGCACGAGGATGGGCCTGGCACGAGGATGGGCCTTACACGGGATGATCTCTTGCACGAGGACAATCCTTGCACGAGGGTGGGCCTGGTGCCAGAGCAGGTCTTATATGAGGACAATCCTTGCACGAAGACGATCCTTGCACGAGGATGGGCCTTGCACGAGGATGGGCTTTGCACGAGGACAATCCTTGCACAAGGGTGGGCCTCGCATGAGATGATCCCTTGCACAAGGACGACCCTTGCACGAGGACGGGCCTTGCACGAGGATGCTCCCGGTGCCAGAGTCGGCCTTGCACGAGGGTCAGCCTTGCACGAGGGTGTCCCTTGCACGAGGACAGGCCTTGCACAAGGATGGGCCTTGCACGAGGACAACCCTTGCACAAGGATGGGCCTCCCATAATTCCTTCCCTTGCACAAGGACGGTCTTTGCACGAGGGTGGGCCTTACACGGGATGATCCCTTGCACAAGGATGGGCCTTGCACGAGGATGGTCTTTGCACAAGGATAATCCTTGCACGAGGGTCATCCTTGCACGAGGACAATCCTTGCACAAGGACTGGCCTTGCACGACGATGCTCCCGGTGCCAGAGTGGGCCTTGCACGAGGATGAGCCTTGCACAAGGATGGGCCTTGCACGATTCCTTCCCTTGCACAAGGACGGTCTTTGCACGAGGGTGTCCCTTGCACAAGGATGATCCTTGCACGAGGATGGGCCTTGCACGAGATGATCCCTTGCACGAGGACTGGCCTTGCACAAGGATGGTCCTTGCACGAGGATGCTCCTGGTGCCAGAGTGGGCCTTGCACGAGGATGGTCTTTGCACAAGGATAATCCTTGCACGAGGGTCATCCTTGCACGAGGACAATCCTTGCACAAGGACGCTCCCGGTGCCAGAGTGGGCCTTGCACGAGGATGAGCCTTGCACAAGGATGGGCCTTGCACGATTCCTTCCCTTGCACAAGGACAGTCTTTGCACGACGGTGTCCCTTGCACAAGGACAACCCTTGCACGAGGATGGGCCTTGCACGGGATGATCCCTTGCACAAGGATGATCTTTGCACGAGGATGGGCCTTGCACGATTACTTCCCTTGCACGAGGATCATCTTTGCACACGAGGATGGGCCTTGCACGAGGGTCAGCCTTGCACAAGGACAACCCTTCCACAAGGATGGGCCTTGCATGAGGATGGGGCTCGCACGAGGATGCTCCTGGTGCCAGAGTGGGCCTTGCACGAGGATGGTCTTTGCACAAGGATAATCCTTGCATGAGGGTCATCCTTGCACGAGGATAATCCTTGCACGAGGACTGGCCTTGCACGAGGATGCTCCCGGTGCCAGAGTGGGCCTTGCACAAGGATGGGCCTTGCACAATTCCTTCCCTTGCACGAGGACGGTCTTTGCACGAGGATGGGCCTTGCATGGGATGATCCCTTGCACGAGGACAATCCTTGCACGAGGACGGGCCTTGCACGAGGACGGGCCTTGCACGAGGATGGGCCTGGCACAATTCCTTCCCTTGCACGAGGATGGGCCTTGCACAAGGGTCAGCCTTGCACGAGGGTGCTCCCGGTGCCAGAGTGGGCCTTGCACGAGGACGGGCCTTGCATGATTCCTTCCCTTGCACAAGGATGATCCTTGCACGAGGATGGGCCTTGCACGAGATGATCCCTTGCACGAGGACTGGCCTTGCACAAGGACTGGCCTTGCACGAGGATGCTCCTGGTGCCAGAGTGGGCCTTGCACGAGGGTGTCCCTTGCACAAGGATGGGCCTTGCACAATTCCTTCCCTTGCACAAGGACGGTCTTTGCACAAGAGTCGGCCTTACACGGGATGGTCCCTTGCACAAGGATGATCCTTGCACGAGGATGCTCCTGGTGCCAGAGTGGGCCTTGCACGAGGACTGGCCTTGCACGAGGATGGTCCCTTGCACAATTACTTCCCTTGCACAAGGATGGCCTTTGCACACAAGGATGGGCCTTGCACAGGATGGTCCCTTGCACGAGGACAATCCTTGCACGAGGACTGGCCTTGCACGAGGATGGGCCTGGTGCCAGAGTGGGCCTTGCACGAGGACTGGCCTTGCACGAGGATGGGCCTGGTGCCAGAGTGGGCCTTGCACGAGGACTGGCCTTGCACGAGGATGGGCCTGGTGCCAGAGTGGGCCTTGCACGAGGATGAGCCTTGCACGATTCCTTCCCTTGCACAAGGACGGTCTTTGCACGAGGATGGGCCTTGCATGGGATGATCCCTTGCACGAGGACAATCCTTGCACGAGGACGGGCCTTGCACAAGGACTGGCCTTGCACGAGGATGGGCCTGGCACAATTCCTTCCCTTGCACGAGGACGGGCCTTGCACAAGGGTCAGCCTTGCACGAGGATGCTCCCGGTGCCAGAGCGGGCCTTGCACGAGGACGATCCTTGCACGAGGGTGTCCCTTGCACACGAGACCGCCCCTCGCACGATTCCTCCCCTTGCACAAGGACGGGTCTTTGCACGAGGGTGGGGGAGGGGTCACGCCGGGCCCGTCCCCGTGCAAGGCCGCCCCTCCCCCCCCCTCCCGTCGCCCTCGTGCGAGGCCCGCCCGGTGCGTGAGCGTGAGCGTGAGCGGGCGTGCGACGGCGGAGCGTGGAGGGGGGGCCTTGCACGCTCGTGTGAGGCACGGGGGGGGGTGGCGGGGGTGTGCAAGGGGGGGGGTCGCGGCACAAGGATCGTCCCGGGCGCCGTGCGTCGCACGAGGGCGGCGTGCAAGGGCTGGGCCTGGCGCGAGGGAGGGCCTTGCACGCTCAGGGGCGCGCGGGGAGCGGTTTGCACGCCCGCCGTCGCACGAGGACCCGGTTTGCACACTCAGAGCTGGAGGGGGATCCCCCCTTGCACACTCACAGCTGCTCGGGGACAGCCCTTGCACACTCACAGCCGCATGAGGACCCTGTTTGCACACTCACAGCTGGAGGAGGATCCCCCCTTGCACACTCACAGCTGCTCGGGGACAGCCCTTGCACACTCACAGCTGTATGAGGACACCCCTTGCACACTCACAGCCGCACAGGAACACCCCTTGCACACTCACAGCTGCACAAGGACACACCTTGCACACCCAGAGCTGCACGAGGACCCTTCCCTTGCATGAGGCTCCCCCTTGCACACTCACAGCCACACGAGGACACCCCTTGCACACTCACAGCTGCTCAGGGATCCCCCCTTGCACACTCACAGCTGCACGAGGACCCTTCCCTTGCACACTCACAGCTGCTCGGGGACACCCCTTGCACACCCAGAGCTGCACGAGGACCCTTCCCTTGCACGGGGACCCCCCCTTGCACACTCACAGTTGCACGAGGACCCTGTTTGCACGCTCACAGCCGCTCAGGGACACCCCTTGCACACTCAGAACCACACGAGGACCCTTCCCTTGCACAGGGGACCCCCCCTTGCACACTCACAGCTGCACAAGAACACCCCTTGCACACTCACAGCTGCACGAGGGACCCTTCCCTTGCACAGGGGTCCCCCCTTGCACACTCACAGCTGGAGGAGGATCCCCCTTGCACACTCACAGCGGCTCAGGGACAGCCCTTGCACGCTCAGAACCACACGAGGACCCTTCCCTTGCACAGGGATCCCCCGTTTGCACACTCACAGCTGCACGAGGACCCTTCCCTTGCACACTCACAGCTGCTCGGGGACACCCCTTGCACACCCAGAGCTGCACGAGGACCCTTCCCTTGCACGGGGACCCCCCCTTGCACACTCACAGCTGCACGAGGACCCTTCCCTTGCACGGGGACCCCCCCTTGCACACTCACAGCTGCACAAGGACCCTTCCCTTGCACAGGGATTCCCCTTGCACACTCACAGTTGCACAAGGACCCTGTTTGCACGCTCACAGCTGCTCAGGGACACCCCTTGCACACTCAGAACCACACGAGGACCCTTCCCTTGCACGAGGATCCCCCTTGCACACTCACAGCTGCTCAGGGACAGCCCTTGCACACTCACAGCCGCACGAGGACCCTGTTTGCACGCTCACAGCTGCACAAGGACCCTGTTTGCACACTCACAGCTGCACAAGAACACCCCTTGCACACTCACAGCTGCTCAGGGACACCCCTTGCACACTCACAGCTGTATGAGGACACCCCTTGCACACTCACAGCTGCACAAGAACAGCCCTTGCACACTCACAGCCGCACGAGGACCCTTCCCTTGCACGGGGATCCCGCTTTGCACACTCACAGCTGCACGAGGACCCTGTTTGCACGCTCACAGCTGCTCAGGGACACCCCTTGCACACTCACAGCCACACGAGGACCCTGTTTGCACACTCACAGCTGCACGAGGACATCCCTTGCACACTCACAGCCGCATGAGGACCCTGTTTGCACGCTCACAGCTGCTCAGGGATCCCCCCTTGCACACTCACAGCCGCACAAGGACCCTGTTTGCACGCTCACAGCTGCACGAGGACCCTGTTTGCACGCTCACAGCTGCTCAGGGACAGCCCTTGCACACTCACAGCCACACGAGGACACCCCTTGCACACTCACAGCCGCACAAGGACCCTGTTTGCACACTCACAGCCGCACAAGAACACCCCTTGCACGCTCACAGCCGCACGAGCACCCTTCCCTCGCACGGGGGCTGCCCCTTGCACGCTCACAGCCGCACCGGGACGCTCCTTTGCACGCCCCCCATTGCACCAGGCCCCTCTTTTGCACACTCGCACCGGCACCAGGCCCCTCCCCAGGGCACCCCGGCCCCCCCCTTGCACGCCCCGCCCCCCCCCCCCCTCGTTGCACACTCGCCCCCCCCTCCCCGGGGGTCTGGGTGCTGGAATGTCGCTGCGATGCCGATAAGGTGCCAAAGGGGGGGTGGGGGAGGGGGATTTGGGATTTTGGGGGGGGGCCCCGGGATAGTGGGGGGGCCCCGACTCCGGAGGGGGGGAGGGGAGGGGAGGGGGAGGGGCCCCTGTAGTGGGGGGGGGCCCCTTTGGGGGTGCAAAAACGCTGCGGGGGTGGGGGGGGAGGGGCGGGCCCCGAATATTTTGGGGGGGCCTCCCTCTGGAGGGGGGGTGGGAGGGGCTGCCCTAAATTGGGGGGAGGGGGTCCCCAATATCCTGGTGGGGGGTGGGGGGGGGGGGCCTTTGCTATTTTGGGGGGGTCCCTGTGCATGGGTGGGGGGGGGGCCCAAACCCCTCCCCCCCAGTTTGGGGTGACTGGAAGCCCCTCCCCCACCTCCCAGTATCCCCAGTGCCCCCCTCCCCAGTCTCGTACTGGTCCCTGTGTCCCCTCCCCAGTCCCCTCTCCCAAACTTTTGGGGGGGGGGTCTCCCCATCACCGGTGCCCCCCACCCCCTTCACCTCAAATTTTTGGGGACCCCCTCCAAAACTTCGATGGGGTCCCCGAAATTCTGTGGGGCCCATAAACCTCTATGGGCTCCCCGTCCCCCCCCCAACCCCCAAATTTTACGGGGATCCCCAAATTTTATGGGATCCCCACATTTTATGGGATCCCCACATTTTATGGGGCCTCGCAGCCTCCTAAGGGACCTCCAAACCCGATGGGGTCACCCCAAAAAACCTCTATGGGGCCCCCCCGAATTTCGATGGGGCCCATAAACCTCTATGGGACCCCCACCCTCAGCTTCTGTGGGGTCCACAACCATTTGTGGGGACCCCCAATTTCTATGGGACCCTCCCCACCCCCCCCCCCCAAACTTCTGGGGCGGGGGGGAACCTTCCCTCTTCTACGGGGCCCCCCAATTTCTATGGGACCCCCCCCCGTCCTCCAGCCCCCTCCCCAATATGGGGCAGGGACCCCTCAAAATCTCCTCCAGAGCCCCTCCCCCCCCCCCTCCCCCACCCCTCAGGTGCCCCCCCCCCGCTTTCCGGGGCCTCTCCCCTCCCCCTCCGGGGAACCCGAAACTGGGGGGGGTGGGGGCCGTGCTGGGGGGGAGGGGCGCGGGGGGAGCCCCCCCCCCGGAGCCCCCGGCCCCTCCCCCCGCCAGGAAGCCGCGCTCGGGGTCGGGGAGGACGAGGGCGAGGGGGAGGGGAAAGGGGAAGGGGTACGCGGCCACCAAGCGGGGCCCGAAGGGCAACGGGAACGCGGCGGGGGCCGGAGGGACGCGGGGACCCCCCCTCGGTGTCCCCGCAACCCCGGAGCCGTCCCCAAGCTCGGGGTCCCCTCCCCCGGCCCGGCACAGCAGCGCCAGCGGCTGCTCCTGCACCGGGAACCCCCCGGCGCCGTCCCCGCCCGTGGCACCCCCGGTGGCACCCCCGGTAGCCCCCCCGGTAGCCCCCCCGGTGTCACCCGCGGCTGGCGGCGCCGCCGCGTTGGCGAGCCCCGGGGACGGCGGGACCCCCCCTTTATCCGCCGGGCTTTCCTCCTTGCCCGCGGCCGGCGGCGTGTAGGCGATGACCGTGGCGGGGGCCGGCGAGCGCGGTGACCTCGGTGGCGACCGCGGTGGCGGCGACTTCGTCGGCGGCGACCTCGTCGGCGGCGACCTCGTCGGCGGCGACCTCGGCGGCGATCCCGGCGAGCGCTGGCGGTGCCGCTGCGCGTGGCGGCTGAGCGCGGCCGCCGTCTTGCACACCTTGGCGCAGGTGGGGCAGGTGAAGCGCAGCGACGGTCGCCGCCCCACGCGGCCCGCGGGGGCCGTCCCCGGGGCGAGCGGCGGCACCGCGGCGGCTTCGTGGAGCCGCTGGTGCTTGCGCAGCTTCCGCAGCGCCGGGAAGCTCTTCCCGCACGCCCGGCACGGGTGGTGCCGCTCTCGGCGCCGCGGGGCATCCCCGGGCTCCCGTGGGCCACCGGCAGCGCCGCGGCGCTCGCCGGTGTCGTTGTCGTTGTCGTCGTCGTCGTCGTCGTCGTCGTCGCCCGGCGCCCGGCGCAGCGAGCGCAGCTTGCGCCGCCAGCGCGGCTTCTTGGCCCCGGGAGTCCCGGTGCCACCGGTGGCACCGCCGGGGGTGCCGGTGCCGCCGGCCGCCTTCTTCTTGGGCTTGTAGGAGTAATAGGGCCGCCAGAGCCGGTCCTCGGCGTCGCTGTCGTTGTCATTGTCCCCGTGGCGAGCGTCGCCGTCGCCGCCGCCGCCGCCGTCGCCGCGCAGGTCGGTGCCGGAGATGCGGCGTTTGACGATGGCCTCCTCGCCGATGCGCACGGTGATCTGGCACAGCCCCTCGCCCGCCGCCGCCGAGCCCGCGTACGCCGGCTTGGCCACGTAGGTCATGGTGCGACCGCCGCCGGTGCCGCCGCCGCCGCCACCGCTGCCCGCCGAGGGGTTTTGAGGGGTGGTGGCCGCGGCCGTGGTGCCCTCGGTGGCCGCGGCCGCCGCCGCCCCGGCCGCGCGCTGGGCCTCGATGTAATCGCGCAGCACCTGCTTCTTGATGGGCACCGCCGGCGTCACCGGTGCCGCCGCCGGCCCCTCGGGCAGCCCCGGCGGTTCCTCGCCGGCCCGGCCGTTGTAGGCGATGACCGAGGCGGCGCCGCTGCCGCCGCCGCCCCGCACGATGACCGAAGGCGCCGCGCGGCCGTAGGCGATGACCGAGGCGGGCTCCGGCCGCGGCGTGGGGTAGGCGGTGACGGCGGCGTCCCCCGGCGTGGCCGGCGGCAGCACGGCCCCGTCGGGCACCGCGCCTTGGCTGTAGGTCTTGTAGGGCCGCTTGTGCGCCCGCATGGGCAGCAGGCGGTAGAGCTTGAGCGCGTTGAGCTTGGGCCGGTAGCCGCCGTTGGGCGTCTTCTCGGAGGCGATGAGCCCCGGGCTGATGCCGTGGAAGGCTTTTTGGTGCGTCTTGAGGTTGTAGTAGGTGACGAAGGTGTCCCAGCAGAAGATGCACTGGTAGCGGCGCTCGCCCGTGTGCCACACCTCGTGCTTGGTGCGGTACTCGGCCAGCGCGAAGACCTTGTCGCAGTAGCGGCACGGGTACTTGCGGCGCCACGAGTGGACGTTGGCGTGGCGCTTCAGGCTGGACAGCGTCATGTAGGAGCGCTGGCACACGCCGCACAGGTACAGCACCTGCCCGTCCACCACCTTCACCAGCGGCTCCTGCTCCGCGCCGGGCTCCAGCGCGCGGTGACGCAGCAGCAGCGCCTTCTTGGCCGCTTTCGGCGCCGCCGTGCCGGCCGCGGTGGTGGTGGCGGCGGCGGCGGTGGCGGCGACGGCGGCGGCGGTGACGGCGCCGGTGGTGGCGGCGGCGGCGGCCGCGGTGTTGCCGTCGCCGTCGCCGTCGCGACAGCCGACCTCGTGCGTCTGCAGGCGCTTGACGTGGATGAAGCTCTTGCCGCAGTGCCGGCAGCACAGCCCGCGGCGCCCGCGGTGCAGCTTGGCGTGGAAGCCCAGCGCGGCCGCCGAGCTGAAGCCGCGCCCGCACAGCCCGCACCGCAGCGCCGCCGGCGACGAGGGCGACGCCGGCGACACCGGGGACGGAGACGCCGTCACCGTGTCCCCGCCCGGCGCCGTCTCGCCGCCCGTGGTCGCCGTCTCGCCGGGCCGCGCCGGGCAGGTGAGGTCCACGGGGGCCGCGGGCGCTCGGGGGTCCCCCGCCGGCCCCGCCGGTGGAGGGGGGGTCCAGGTGCCGTTCATGTCCCGCGGCGGGGGCCCGGCCTCCAGCCCCTGCAGCGAGGGGATGCCGAGGCGCCGGCCCACGGCCCCCAGCGCCCGCGCGGCCGCCGGCGAGGGCACGGCCAGGCGCGAGTTGTAGATGAAGTTGAGGACGTCCGAGAAGACGCCGGCCTGGACGCCCGGCAGCTCCAGCACCTGGGCGGGCGAGGGGCAGGTGGGCTCCTGGGCCAGCGCCCGCTTGAAGAAGGGGCTGGAGGCTGCCAGGACGTTCTTATGGGCGCGGAATTTGGTGTCCTCGGCGATGATGGTGACGTCGCAGAACTGGCCCCGCAGGCGCTGCTCGTTCAGCTCCAGCAGCAGCGCCCGGCAGTGCCCGGCGTCCGACACCTCCACGACCGGAGCCATCCCCGCGCCGGCCACCTGCCAGAGGGGGACAGCGGGGTTGGGGTCAGCCGGGTGGCTGGGGGGGGTGGGTCAGGAGTTGGGGTCACCTGGGTGCTTTCTGTGGGGCTGGAGGGAATGGCCGGGTGCTCTTTTTGGGGTCAGCTGCGTGGTTGAATCCTTTATCTGGTGTCAGCTGGGTGGGTGGGGCCGCGATGTGGGGTCACCGAGACACCCGGTTCAGTGTTTGGGGTCATCTGGGTCCCTTAGTTGGGGTCACCCAGGTACCTGGGTCCCAGATTTGGGGTCACCCAGGTGCTTGGTTCACTATTTGGGGTCACCTGGGTCCCTTATTTGGGGTCACCCAGGTACGTGGGTCCCAGATTTGGGGTCACCCAGGTACCTGGGTCCCATATTTGGGGTCACCCAGACACCCAGTTCAGTGTTTGGGGTCATCTGGGTCCCTTATTTGGGGTCACCCAGACACCTGGGGCCCTCATTTGGGGTCACCCAGGTACCTGGTTCAGTATTTGGGGTCACCTGGGTCCCTTATTCGGGGTCATCCAGACACCTGGGTCCCAGATTTGGGGTCACCGAGACACCCGGTTCAGTATTTGGGGTCATCTGGGTTCCTTATTTGGGGTCACCCAGGCACCTGGGTCCCTTATTTGGGGTCACCTGCATGGCTGGATCCCCTATTTGGGGTCACCCAGGCACCTGGGTCCCATATTTGGGGTCACCCAGACACCTGGGTCCCTTATTTGGGGTCACCCCAATACCTGGGTCACTATTTGGGGTCACCTGCATGGCTGGATCCCCTATTTGGGGTCACCTGGGTCCATTATTTGGGGTCACCCAGACACCTGGGTCACTATTTGGGGTCACCCAGACTCCTGGGTCACTATTTGGGGTCACCTGCATGGCTGGATCCCCTATTTGGGGTCACCTGGGTCCCATATTTGGGGTCACCCAGGCACCCGGTTCACTATTTGGGGTCACCTGAGTCCCTTATTTGGGGTCACCCCGACACCCAGTTCACTATTTGGGGTCACCTGAGTCCCTTATTTGGGGTCCCCCCATTCCCGGGGGTCACTGTGGGCCCAGGGGTCACTCTGGGGTTTTGGGGTCCCCTTGTCCCTTGTCCAAGGGGGTCGCTCTGGGGTTATGGGGTCCCCCTGTCTCCGTCCTGGGGGTCACTCTGGGGTTTTGGGGTCCCCCTGTCCCGGGGGTCACTGTGGGCCCGAGGGTCACTCTGGGGTTATGGGGTCCCCTTGTCCCCCGTCCCGAGGGTCACTCTGGGGTTATGGGGTCCCCTTGTCCCCTGTCCCGGGGATCGCTCTGGGGTTTTGGGGTCCCCTTGTCCCCCATCCCGGGGTTCACTCTGGGGTTTTGCGGTCCCCCTGTCCCGGGAGTCACTGTGGGCCCGAGGGTCACTCTGGGGTTTTGGGGTCCCCCTGTCCCCCATCCAAGGGGTCACTCTGGGGTTTTGGGGTCTCCCTCTCCCAGGGGTCACTCCAGGGTTTTGGGGTCCCCTTGTCCATTGTCCAGGGAGTCGCTCTGGGGTTTTGGGGTCCCCCTGTCCTGGTGGTCACTGTGGGCCCGAGGTCGCTCTGGGGTTTTGGGGTCCCCTTGTCCCCCATCCCGGGGGTCGCTCTGGGGTTTTGGGGTCCCCCTGTCCCGGGGGTCACTGTGGGCCCAGGGGTCGCTCTGGGGTTTTGGGGTCCCCTTGTCCCCCATCCCGGGGGTCGCTCTGGGGTTTTGGGGTCCCCTTGTCCCAGGGGTCGCTCTGGGGTTTTGGGGTCCCCCTGTCCCGGGGGTCACTGTGGGCCCGAGGGTCACTCTGGGGTTTTGGGGTCCCCTTGTCCCCCATCCCGGAGGTCGCTCTGGAGTTTTGGGGTTTCCCTTGTCCCCCATCCCGGGGTTCGCTCTGGGGTTTTGGGGTTCCCCTGTCCCGAGGGTCACTGTGGGCCCGAGGGTCGCTCTGGGGTTTTGGGATCCCCCTTGTCCCCCATCCCGAGGGTCGCTCTGGGGTTTTGGGGTCCCCTTGTCCCCCATCCAAGGGGTCACTCTGGGGTTATGGGGTCCCCCTGTCCCCCATCCCAGGGGTCACTCTGGGGTTTTGGGGTCCCCTTGTCCCCTGTCCCGGGGATCTCTCTGGGGTTTTGGGGTCCCCTTGTCCAGGGGGTCACTCTGGGGTTTTGGGGTCCCCTTGTCCCAGGGGCCGCTCGGGAGTTTTGGGGTCTCCTTGTCCCCTGTCCCGGGGATCGCTCTGGGGTTTTGGGGTCCCCTTGTCCCCCATCCCAGAAGTCGCTCTGGGGCTTTGGGGTCCCCCTGTCCCCGTCCCGGGGGTCGCTCTGGGGTTATGGGGTCCCCCTGTCCCCGTCCCGGGGGTCGCTCTGGGGCTTTGGGGTCCCCCTGTCCCCGTCCCGGGGGTCGCTCTGGGGTTTTGGGGTCCCCCTGTCCCCGTCCCGGGGGTCGCTCTGGGGTTTTGGGGTCCCCCTGTCCCCGTCCCGGGGGTCGCTGCCCCCCCGGCCCCGCGGAGCCATTTTGTGTCGGGGCCTCCCCGGCCTGAGGCGGCTCAAAATGGCGGCGGCGCCGCGAGCGCGGGGGGACCAGGACCGAACCACCGGGGAGGAACCGTGGGGGGAGCAAGGGCAGAACCACCGGGGAGGAACCGTGGGGGGAACCGGGGACGGGCCCACAGCCGGACCCACAGCGGGACCCACAGCGGGACCCACAGCGGGACCCACAGCGGGACCCTGACCCACAGCGGGACCCACAGCCGGACCCACAGCCGGACCCTGACCCACAGCCGGACCCACAGCCGGACCCACAGCGGGACCCTGACCCACAGCGGGACCCTGACCCACAGCCAGACCCACAGCGGGACCCTGACCCACAGCCGGACCCACAGCGGGACCCACAGCGGGACCCACAGCGGGACCCTGACCCACAGCTGGATCCTGACCCACAGCCGGACCCACAGCCGGACCCTGACCCACAGCTGGACCCTGACCCACAGCCGGACCCACAGCCGGACCCTGACCCACAGCGGGACCCTGACCCACAGCCAGACCCACAGCGGGACCCTGACCCACAGCCGGACCCACAGCGGGACCCACAGCGGGACCCACAGCGGGACCCTGACCCACAGCTGGATCCTGACCCACAGCCGGACCCACAGCCGGACCCTGACCCACAGCTGGACCCTGACCCACAGCCGGACCCACAGCCGGACCCTGACCCACAGCGGGACCCTGACCCACAGCCAGACCCACAGCGGGACCCACAGCGGGACCCACAGCGGGACCCTGACCCACAGCCGGACCCACAGCCGGACCCACAGCGGGACCCACAGCGGGACCCTGACCCACAGCCGGACCCACAGCCGGACCCACAGCCGGACCCTGACCCACAGCGGGACCCACAGCGGGACCCTGACTCACAGCGGGACCCTGCCCCACAGCCAGACCCACGGCTGACCCATAGCGGGACCCACAGCCTGACCCTGACCCACAGCAGGACCCACAGCCGGACCCTGACCCACAGCCGGACCCACAGCCTGACCCTGACCCACAGCGGGACCCACAGCGGGACCCTGACCCACAGTCGGACCCACAGCGGGACCCACAGCAGGACCCTGACCCACAGCGGGACCCACAGCAGGATCCACAGCGGGACCCACAGCTGGACCCACAGCAGGACCCACAGCGGGACCCACAGCGGGACCCACAGCCAGACCCACGGCTGACCCATAGCGGGACCCACAGCCAGACCCTGACCCACAGCGGGACCCACAGCCAGACCCACAGCCAGACCCTGACCCACAGCAGGACCCACAGCTGGACCCACGGCTGACCCATAGCGGGACCCACAGCCAGACCCTGACCCACAGCTGGACCCACAGCTGGACCCACGGCTGACCCATAGCGGGACCCACAGCCAGACCCTGACCCACAGCTGGACCCTGACCCACAGCCAGACCCACAGTCGGACCCACAGCTGGACCCACGGCTGACCCACAGTGAGACCCACAGCCAGACCCACAGCTGGCCCACAGCAGGTCCCACAGCCGAACCCATGGCCAGACCCACAGCTCTGACCGTGACCCACAGCTCTGCCCCATAGCTGACCCACGGCCAGACTCACAGCTGGACCCACAGCCAGACCCACAGCCGGACCCTGAGCCACAGCCAGACCCACAGCCAGACCCACGGCTGGCCCACAGCCGGACCCACGGCCAGACCCACAGCTCTGACCGTGACCCACAGCTCTGCCCCATGGCTGGACCCACAGCCTGACCCTAACCCATGGCCTGACCCTGATCCACAGCGGGACCCACGGCCAGACCCTGACCCACAGCCGGACCCACAGCTGGACCCACAGCCTGACCCTGACCCACAGCTCTGCCCCACGGCTGGACCCACAGCCAGACCCTGACCCACAGCCTGACCCTGACCCACAGCTCTGCCCCACGGCTGGACCCACAGCCAGACCCTGACCCACAGCCTGACCCTGACCCACAGCTCTGCCCCACGGCTGCCCCACGGCCAGACCCACAGCAGGACCCCCAAGCCCCGGGGCTGCCCCACAGCCCCCCCATGACCTCAACCAACCCCGGCCTGACCCACGGCCAGCCCAGAGCCTGCCCCCCACCCCACCACCCTGTACCCCCCCAGTGCCCACCAGTGCCCCACCAGTGCCCCCCAGTGCCCCCCAGTGCCCCCCAGAGCCCACCAGTGCCCCACCAGTGCCCCCCAGTGACCCTCCAGTGCCCCCCACTGCCCCCCCGTGCCCCCCAGTAACCCTCCAGTGCCCCACCAGTGCCCCCCAGTGCTCCCCCAGTACCCCCCAGTGCCTCCCAGTGCCCCCCAGTGCCTCCCAGTGCCCCACCAGTGCCCCCCAGTGCCCCCCAGTGCCCTCCCAGTGCCCCACCAGTGCCCCCCCAAAGCCCACCAATGCCCACCAGTGCCCCCCCAGTGCCCCACCAGTACCCCCCAGTGCCCACCAGTGCCCACCTGTGCGCGGGGCCCTCATGGACTGGGTGTTGCTGCTCCGGGGGTCCTCGGGGGGGGGTCACAGCCGGCCGGGCCTCCTGGAGGGGGGAGGGGACACGGAGAGAGGGGTCACAAGCGGCGGATTTGGGGGTGCCCAGGGGAACGGGGGAGGGGGGGACAACAGCCGGACACGGGTGACAAAGTGGGGAGGGGGGGGGGGGAGGAGGGGGAGTGTCCGGTGTGACGTCATTGTCACCGCAAAGGGACAGGTGCGATGACGTCATCGGGGTGAGCGGTGTGATGTCATCAGGCAGGGAAGCGACGTCGTGGAGGGGTTTTTAAGGGGGGGGCAGGGCGGTGTGACGTCATTGTGACAGCAGTGACGTCACCGGGGAGTTGTGGGGGGGGAGGGGCGAGGGATCAGGCTGGTATGACGTCAGCAGCACCGCGAGGGGGCGTGTGTGACGTCATTGGCGGGGCGGCCATGGGCGGTGTGTGACGTCACCGGGAGGGGACGCGTGTGACAACACAGGGGGAGAGCCGGGGGGGGGGGGGGAAGTGTCAGGGATGGCGTGACGTCATCAGAGTGACGTCGTAGGCGGGGGTGTGTGTCACACGCCGGGGGGGGGGTGGGGACAGTGGTGGGGGAGGGGACACGGGGGGTGGGGGGAGGGGCACCGCGCTGGGGGTGACGCGGGGTGGGGACACCCCGGGCGGGGCCAACCTGACGCAGCCGCTACAACCGGAACCCCACGGGGATTTTGGGGGGCGTGGGGAGGGGGGGACACAGCCAGAGGGGACTCCCCCCCACCCCCCACCCCCTACACCCCGCCCCCGAGCCCCCCCGCCCCCTCATCACCCGCAACAACCCGCGAGGAGACCCCGCGACCCCCCCGGGGGAACACCCCGAGTGTCACCGGGGGGGGGAGGGGGAGGGGGCGACACCCACCCCTCCCCCTCCCCCCCCCCCCTTTTCGGGTACCCCCCTCCCCCCCCCCCCCCCCGGTACCCCCGGAGCCGCCTGACAGCGGAGTCCCGTCCGCGACGTCACCGGGGGGGGGGGGGGGGAGTGTCACCCAACTGTTGCCATGGAAACACCCCCCTCTCTCCCCCCCACACCCCCCCAGACCCCTCCCCTTCCCCCCTCCCCTCCCCCGCCCAGGACACACCTTTAACCTGCGGCCAATCAGGCGGCAGAGAGCGCCAGGCCACGCCCACCCCCCCGGGACCACGCCCATGCCTCCAATGGGAGGGGGCGCGCCGCTGACGTCACGGGCTCACCTGGATGCTCATTGGCTGGGCTGGGAGTGACGTCACGGGGCCCCGTCCTGCCGCGGGCGGTGTTAAAGGAGCAGGCGGAGGCTGAGGGGGCGGAGCCAGAGAGGGCGTGGTCAGAGGGGGCGTGGCCAGAGGGGGCGGGGTTTGGGGGGAATGGGGGGGGGAGGGGACGCGGAAGCGTCACCGCGTCACGGGCGGGATGGGGAGACGCGACCCCGGGAGGGGTGTGACACAAACACACACGCGTGTGACACACACACAACACCTGCACACACAACACCTGCACACACACACACACACACAGAGCTGGGGGCAGAGCGCACACGTGTGTGACACACGGACACACAACACCTGCACACACACACACACACACAGAGCTGAGGGCAGAGCGCACACGTGTGTGACACACGGACAGAGGTGTGCAACACACACACAACACCTGCACACACACACACACAGAGCTGAGGGCAGAGCACACACGTGTGTGACACTGACACACAACACCTGCACACACACACAGAGCTTAGGGCAGAGCGCACACGCGTGTGCAACACACACACAGCGGTGTGCAACACACACGCGACACCTGCACACACACACAGAGCTGAGGGCAGAGCGCACACGCGTGTGCAACACACACACAGCGGTGTGCAACACACACGCGACACCTGCACACACACACAGAGCTGAGGGCAGAGTGCACATGCGTGTGTGACACTGACACACAACACCTGCACACACACACACAGAGCTGAGGGCAGAGCGCACACGTGTGTGACACTGACACACAACACCTGCACACACACACAGAGGTGTGCAACACACACAACACCTGCACACACACACACACACAAAACTGAGGGCAGAGCGCACGCACGTGTGTGACACACGGACACACAACACCTGCGCACACACACGCGACACCTGCACACACACACAGAGCTGAGGGCAGAGCGCACACGCGTGTGACACACACACAACACCTGCACACACACACAGAGCTGAGGGCAGAGCGCACGCACGTGTGACACACGGACACACAACACCTGCACACACACACACACACACACACAGAGCTGGGGGCAGAGTGCACACGCGTGTGCAACACACACACCTGCACACACACACACACACAGAGGTGTGCAACACACACACAACACCTGCACACACACACAGAGCTGAGGGCAGAGCGCACACGCGTGTGTGACATGCACAACACCTGCACACACACACACACAGGTGTGCAACACACACAACACCTGTGCACACACACACACACAGAGCTGAGGGCAGAGTGCACACGCGTGTGTGACATGCACAACACCTCCACACACAACACCTGTACACACACACAGAGCTGAGGGCAGAGCACACACGCGTGTGACACACGGACACACAACACCTGCACACACACACAGCTGAGGGCAGAGCACACACGCGTGTGCAACACACACAACACCTGCACACACACACACACAGAGCTGAGGGCAGAGCGCACACGCGTGTGACACACACAACACGCACTGTGCACACCCACGCGTGCCACACGCAGGGCACAGCACAGGCGGTGCGGGCACGCCAGCGACAGGCGTGAGGTACAACCGGACACGGAGCTGGCACGGGCACGCAGGGAACTGACGCACAACCACACACGGACACACAGCCACACATGGACACAGAGTTACACACGGACACGTGACCGGACACGGACACAGAACCGCACGTGGACACACAGCCGGACACGGACACACAACCGCGCATGGACACAGAGTTACACACGGACACGTGACTGGACATGGACACACAACCGCGCATGGACGCACAACCAGACATGGACACACAACCAGACACGGATGCACACCTGCACACGGACACACAATTACACACGGACACGCAACCGGACACGGACACACAGCTACACGCGGACACACAACCGGACACAGAGCTGGTACACCCGCGCACGGACACACAACCAGACATGGACACACAACCAGACACGGACGCACACCTGCACACGGACACACAACTGGACACGGAGCTGGCACAGGCACGCAGGGACCTGACAGAACTGCACACGGACACACAGCCAGACACGGACACACAACCGCACATGGACACGTGACCGGACGCGGACACACAACCGCACATGGACACGTGACCGGACGCGGACACAGAACCGCACATAGATGCACAGCCAGACACAGACACACAACCGGACACGGACACACAACCGCACACGGACACACAACCGCACACGGACACACAGCCAGACACGGACACACAGTTACACACGGACACACAACCGGACACGGACACACAACTGCACACGGACACACAGCCAGACACGGGCACACAACCAGACATGGACTCACAACCGCGCACAGACACACAGTTACACACAGACACACAACCGCACACGGACACACAGCCAGACACACAGTTACACACGGACACACAACCGGACACGGACACACAGCTGCACACGGACACACAACCGGATGTGGACCTGACACCCTCACAGACGGACACACAACGCTCACAACCACACACGGATCCACAACCGCGCACGGATACAACGTGCGCAGAGCCCCACAACCCACGCACAGCCGCACCCGGACGCACAGTTACACACGGACACGACACACGGATGCACAGCCGGGCACGGGTGTGACACGGATCAGCGCGGGGACACGCGACACAACCGGACGTGGATGTACAACCGCACGTGGGGATACACGACGCTCACGGCAACACGCAGGTGCACAACCGCACTCAAACCACCCCCACACGACCCTCACACGGACAAACAACCCCCACACGGACGCCTGACACACGCAGACGCTTCACGTGCAGAGGCACAACCGCACAGGGACACTCGGCACGCAGAGACACAACTGCTCACACGCAGAACACCCGCACACGGACAAACAACCCCCGCCCACGACCCTCGAATGGATGCACAACCTCACGGGGACACTCGGCACGCAGAGGGACAACAACCGGACACAGCCGCAGATGGACAAACAGCCCTCACACGGATGCGCAGCCGCATGCAAACACGTGACAGGCGGAGGCACAACCGCACAGGGACAGGCGGCGCTCACGGGCACAACTGTGCATGAACAACCCCCGTGCGGCTCCCACGCGGGCGCACAACCGCACACGGGCACCTGACAGGCAGAGGCGCAGCCACAGCTGTACACACGGAGGTACAACCGCACACAGACAAACAACCCCTGCACAACCCTCACGCAGATGAACAACCGCACAGGGAGGAACAACCGGACACGAACATGACCCACAGCCACATGCGGACCAACAACCACACACAAACATGACCCACACCCACACACAGATGAGCAACCGCACAGGGACAAACAACCGGACACAAACACGACCCACACACCCACGCAAGGACGAACAACCGCACAGGGACAAACAACCGGACACAAACACGACCCACAGCCACGCACAGGGACGAACAACCGGACACAAACACGACCCACAGCCACGCACGGACCAACAACCGCACAAACAACTGGACACAAACACGACCCACAGCCACACACGGACGAAGAACTGCACAGGGACAAACAACCGGACACAAACGTGACCCACAGCCGCGCAAGGACGAACAACCGGACACAGACAAACAACCGCACACAAACATGACCCATAGCCACGCACGGACGAACAACCGGACACAGACAAACAACCGCACACAAACATGACCCATAGCCACGCACGGATGAACAACCGGACACAAACACGACCCACACACCCACGCACAGACAAACAACCGGACACAAACACGACCCACAGCCACGCACGGACCAACAACCGCACAGGGACAAACAACCGCACACAAACATGACCCACTGCCACGCACGGACGAACAACTGCACAGGGACAAACAACCGGACACAAACACGACCCACAGCCATGCACAGGGACGAACAACCGGACACAAACACGACCCACAGCCACGCACGGACCAACAACCGCACAGGGACAAACAACCGGACACAAACACGACCCACAGCCACGCACGGACCAACAACCGCACAAACAACCGGACACAAACATGACCCACAGCCATGCACGGACCAACAACCTCACAAACAACCGGACACAAACACGACCCACAGCCATGCATGGACCAACAACCACACAAACAACTGGACACAAACACGACCCACAGCCATACACGGATGAAGAACTGCACAGGGACAAACAACCGCACACAAACGTGACCCACACACCCACGCACGGACGAACAACCGCACACAAACACGACCCACAGCCACACATGGATGAACAACCGCACACGGACAAACAACCGGACACAAACACGACAAACAGCCACACACGGACCAACAACTGCACAGAGACCAACAACTGGACACAAACACGACCCACAGCCACACACGGATGAAGAACTGCACAGGGACAAACAACCGCACACAAACGTGACCCACACACCCACGCACGGACGAACAACCGCACACAAACATGACCCACAGCCACGCACGGATGAACAACCGCACAGGGACAAACAACCGCACACAGACACGACCCACAGCCACGCACGGACAAACAACCGCACCCGGACAAACAACCGGACGCGATGCTCTTGACGCCCGCGACAACGCGAGCGCCCACCAACAACCCACAGGCAACCCTCGCGCCGACAAACACCCGCACACGGATACGACACGCGATTGCGCACAGACGAACACGCGAACACGAACACGCCACCGTGACGCTGACAAACACCCGCACGGCCCCACACGGACAAACAACCGGACACGCACAAACCACCGGACACGGACACGCGCAGACAACCCCCGCACGCAGAAACAGCCACACACGGCCCCGACACACCTGCACACGCACAGCCACGCGCACACCGACCTGTCACACTCACGCCCGCACGGGGACACCTGACACACTCACACCCGGACACCCCCCTCGGACCCCCCCACCCCGGCACAAACACGCAGCCGCCCTCCCTTCCCCCCCCACACACCGCGTCACCCTTGTCACCCCCTCCCCCCCCCGGGGTCCAACCCCCCCCTCCCAGCAGCACTTGGGGGGGTTGGGGGGTGTCGGGTGTCATTTGTGGGGGGGACAGAGTGGAGTCCTGGGTGTTTTGGGGGCTGTTTTGGGGTCCCGGGGGGGCAGCGGGGGGGGGTATTGAAGGGGGACGAGGCACTTTGGGGGGGGTCGTGGAGCACTTGGGGGGTCCCGAGGGGACACTTCGGGGGTGCTGCGACGGCGTTTAGGGAGGGTTTGGGGGGTGTTCGCGAGGTTTGGGGGGGGCGTTTAGGGGGCGGGGGGGTATTTAGGGGGTGGGCGTGACCCAGGGCAGTGCGGGGGGGGGGGGGTTGGGGGTCGCGTTCCCCCCGCCCTGACCCCCCCCCTCCTCCCCGGCGGGCGCGGGGGTCGCGGTGCGGTGACAGCACCGGGCGAGGGGCCGGGGGTCGCGAGGGCCCCGCGGGGGCGGGGGCGTGGGTGGGGGGGGGGTCCCGGGGAGGAAGGGGGGGTGGTCCCGGAGCCCCGCGGGGGTCTCAGGGCGGGAGGGGGGGGGTCGTTACCGGGGCCTGTCCCGGGGCCGGTGATGTCGCGACGGCGGCGGCGGCGGCGGCGGCGGCACAAGATGGAGGCGGCGCGTTGGGCCCCGGGTGGGAGGGAGGGAGGGACCCCCCCGCCCCACGGCGCGGGGACACGGGGGGGACACGGGGGGGACACGGGGGGGACACCCCGGAGTGGGGGTGGAGGAGGGATGGGGGAGGTGAGGGGATGAGGGGACGTGAGGGGGGGGACAGCGGGACATGAGCGGGGCACAGGCGGGGGGGACACGGGGGGGGCGCATCAGGGGGACACGGGGGGGACACCACGGGGGGGAGAGGGGGACACGACTGGGACAAACTGGGGGGGGACAGGGGGACACGACTGGGGGACAGTGGGACAAAACCGGGGGGACAGGGGGACACGACTGGGACACAACTGGGGGGGGACAGTGGGACAAACTGGGGGGGGACAGTGGGACACAGTGGGGACAAACTGGGGGGGACGGGGGGTACAACTGGGGGACAGTGGGACACAGTGGGGACAAACTGGGGGGGGACAGGGGGACACAACTTGGGGACAGTGGGACAGAACTGGGGGGACAGTGGGACACAACTGGGACAAACTGGGGGGGATCAGGGGGACACGACCAGAGGGACAGTGGGACACAACTGGGACACAACTGGGGGGGGACAGGGGGACACGACTGGGACAAACTGGGGGGGAAACAGTGGGACACAACTGGGGGACAGAGTGGGGACAAACTGGGGGGGGACAGTGGGACTCAACCGGAGGGACAGTGGGACACAACTGGGACAAACTGGGGGGGGACAGGGGAACTCAACTGGGACAAACTGGGGGGGGGACAGTGGGACAAACTGGGACAAACTGCGGGGGACAGTGGGACAAACTGGGGGGGGACAGGGGAACTCAACTGGGACAAACTGTGGGGGACAGGGGGACACGACTGGGACAAACTGGGGGGGGACAGGGAGATACAACTGGGGGACAGTGGGACAAACTGGGACAAACTGGGGGGGACAGGGAGATACAACTGGGGGACAGTGGGACAAACTGGGGGGGACAGTGGGACACGACTGGGACAAACTGGGGGAGACAGGGGGACAGAACCGGGAGGACAGTAGGACACAACTGGGGACACAGCTGGGGGGCACAACCGGGGCTTTGGAGTGACACAGGCGGAGGGACAGCGCGACACAACTGGTGGTCCCCGGTCGGGGGTACAACCAGGGCCACAACCGGGGACACGTCACCCGCAGGGACACAACAGCCGTGGCCGGCTGTGGCACAGCCCCCGCTCTGGGTGTTTGTGGGTGTCGTTTGTCACCCAGTGTCACCCTGGTGTCACCCCGTGGCGCCGTGGTGCTGGCTGTGCCGCGGGGGCTGTCACCGATTGTGTCCTGCTGTGGGGGGCTGGGGGTTGCGTTGTACTTTTGGCCGTGTCAGTCGGTGTCGCGTGTCCGGTTGTACCTCGGGCGTGTCGGTGACGCACCCCGCGATGTCACCTTACAGTGTCGCCCTACTGCGTCACCCTGTGTCACCCTACCGTGTCACCCTTCCGTGTCACCCTACCATGTCACCTTACCATGTCACCTGTGTCACCCTGTGTCACCCTACCATGTCACCTTACCGTGTCACCCTTCTGTGTCACCCTACCGTGTCACCCTATCACGTCACCTTACCATGTCACCCTGTGTCACCCTACCGTGTCACCCTACCGTGTCACCCTACCATGTCACCTTACCGTGTCACCCTGTGTCACCCTACCGTGTCATCCTTCCGTGTCACCCTACTGTGTCACCTTACCGTGTCACCCTGTGTCACCCTTCCATGTCACCCTACCATGTCACCTTACCATGTCACCCTGTGTCACCCTTCCGTGTCACCCTACCGTGTCACCCTACTGCGTCACCTTACCGTGTCACCCTACTGTGTCACCCTGTGTCACCCTACCATGTCACCCTACCGTGTCACCCTACCGTGTCACCTTACCATGTCACCCTGTGTCACCCTGTGTCACCCTACCGTGTCACCCTACCGTGTCACCCTTCTGTGTCACCTTACCGTGTCACCCTACCATGTCACCCTACCGTGTCACCCTACCGTGTCACCCTGTGTCACCCTACTGCGTCACCCTTCTGTGTCACCCTACCACGTCACCTTACCGTGTCACCCTGTGTCACCCTACCGTGTCACCCTACCGTGTCACCCTACCATGTCACCTTACCGTGTCACCCTGTGTCACCCTACCGTGTCATCCTTCCGTGTCACCCTACCGTGTCACCCTACCGTGTCACCTTACCGTGTCACCCTGTGTCACCCTTCCATGTCACCCTACCATGTCACCTTACCATGTCACCCTGTGTCACCCTTCTGTGTCACCTTACCGTGTCACCCTACCATGTCACCCTACTGTGTCACCCTACCGTGTCACCCTACCGTGTCACCCTGTGTCACCCTACTGCATCACCCTTCTGTGTCACCCTACCACGTCACCTTACCGTGTCACCCTGTGTCACCCTACCGCGTCACCCGTCTGTGTCACCCTACCACGTCACCTTACCGTGTCACCCTGTGTCACCCTACCGTGTCACCCTACTGTGTCACCCTTCTGTGTCACCCTACCGTGTCACCCTACCGTGTCACCCTACTGTGTCACCCTTCTGTGTCACCCTACCGTGTCACCCTGTGTCACCCTACCGTGTCACCTTACCATGTCACCCTGTGTCACCCTGTGTCACCCTACCGTGTCACCCTACCCTGCCGGTACAACCCGGACGTGTGTAGGGGACAACCCAGACCCCGCTGGGGATCAGTGACGGTGACGAGACCCCACCACTGGGGTCAGCGCCAAGGACAGGCGGACGCGGTGACACCGGGGGTGAGGGTGCGGCAACACCCTGGCCTTGGGTGATGTGGAAGGGGGGAAAACCCCCACAAAACCCCTCAAAATCTCCCCCTGCTCCCCAAATTGCCCCTTCTCTGCCCTAAAATCCTCGCCCTAAATATCCCCCAACCCCCCAAAACGCCTTTTTATTTGACTCCCCCAAATTCCTCCTCCTTGGCCATAAATGAGCCCCAAAATTCATCTTTCTTGCTCCAATTTTCCCCCAACCCCTTCTCTGTCCCCCCAAACCTCCTGCTCTGCTCAAATCCCCCCTCCCCGACCCCAAATGGCCCCACAAACCCTCCCCCTACTCCAAAATACACCTTTCTTGCCCAAATTGTCCCTAAACCACTTCTGCTTTCCCTAAATACCTCCTTCCTGTCCCCCAAATCCTTTTTCTGTCCCTTCCCTTTCCTTATCACCCTCCTGCTGCCCCAAAATACCCTTTCCTACCCCAATTTTACCTCTAATTATCTCTCTCTGACCCCTCTGCCCCCCAAATCCCTGCTCCCTGACCCTGATCGCCCCGACCCTCTCCACCTTCCCCTAAATACTCCCTAAATACTCCTCTCGCCTCCTACAGCCCCTTCCCCGCCGCCCCCTCCACCCCATCCGGAACAGGCCTCAAAGCCTCGGCCTTTCCCAGCGGCCACGGCCGGGCCGGGAGCACCGGGAGCGGCCGGGCCGGACGGGCGAGGCCGGGGCTGAGCAGGCCGCGGCCGGAGCAGTTCTTCGGCCATTTCCGGCAGCGCGCTTTTGCTTCGGCACCCTCCGTCAGAGCTTCGGTAATTTCCGTCACCTTCCGCACACTCTTCGGCAGCTTTCGGCACCGTCCGCCCGAGTTTCGTCCGTTGTCATTATTTTCCGTCAGTATTCGGTTATCTCCGGCAGGCTTCGGTCAATTCCGTCGCTCTCCGGCAGCGCTTCGTCGATCTCCGCCCACTTCCGGCGGTACTTCGGCTATCTCCGTCAGTCTCCGTCAACTTCCGGCAGCCCGTCGCCGACCGCCCTCCGCCTCCCGGTCCCTCAAGGCTCGGGCGTCAGGGGCGGGGTTTTAAAATGAATTATTCATGAGCCTATCCCACCGCGCCGGAAGGGGGGGCGGGGTCCGACGGCGGCGCGTTCCGCGAGGGCTTCACGGAGCAGCCACCGCTTCCCTCCGCCTTCCCCGCTCCTCGCTCCCCTCACGGACCGTAACGGGACCCGCCGTCCTCTCCCCTTCCCGCCGCTTCTTTCCCCCGCCCCCCCCCTTTTGCCCGTGAGGCGCTTGGTACGCTCCGGCCACGCCCCCTCCGGCGGCTCGCGGGGGCCGAGTCTATATAAGGCGGCGCCGGTGCCTCACCGAGCTCAGTCGCGCCGTGAGCGCGGAGCCGGCGGAGCGGAGAGGGGGGAGCTCCGCGCCGGGGGCTCCGTGAGGGGCCGGCTCCCGGTTATCCCCGGGGAGGGGTTCAAACTCCTCCCGCAACCCCTCCGTGAGGGGGATCGATTCCGAGCAGTCGAAGCGGCGCGAGGCCGCGGCCCCACCGGCGCCATGCACGGCGGGCCGCCCTCGGGCGACAGCGCCTGCCCGCTGCGCACCATCAAACGAGTCCAGTTCGGGATCCTCAGCCCCGATGAGATGGTACCGGGGCCGGGGCGGCGCGGACGGAAGCGCGGGGCCCGCGGCGGGAACGGGGCCGGCGGCTGAGGGCGAGCGGCGGCGGGAAATGGCGCCGGGGCAGCGAGAGCGGGGGGCGGAGAGGCCCCGGGCGGGGGGCGGGCGGGGACAGCGCCCCCCACAGGCCCGGGGGGGGGTTGAATGGGGGAGAGGGGAGAGCTCGGAGGGGGATTTAGAGGGTCCTGAGGGGTTTTGGGGACCCAAACCGAGTTCTGGAAGGTTTTGGGGTGCCCAGGGAGCCTCTGGAAGAGTCCCGAGAGTGATTCGGGATTCGCTGGCGGGATTTTGGCTTCTCCTGGGAGTGTCCAGGGAGCCTCTGGAAGTGCATTGGGGTGGCCTGGAGGGGAATCGGGAGTCCCTGAGAACGGCTCAAGGAGCCCGGGAGGAATTTTGGGGTCCTTGAGATGTGGCCGGGGCATCTCTAGAAGGTATTGGGGTGTCTTGGCAGGGTTTTGGGGTACCTGAGAGTGGCTCAGTGTGCCTTGAAGGCCTTTAGGGGGAAACTGAGGAACACTGTTTATCCTGGAGGCACTTTGGGGTCCCTGGAGGCACCCTGGGGTGCTCTGGACTGTCACTGGGGGTGTCCCAGGAGCTTTGGGGTGCCCTGGAGGGGATTTGGGATCCCTGGAGGAGCCTCTGGAAGAGTTTTGGGGTGCTCTGGAGGAGTTTTGGTGTTCCTGGGGTGCTCTTTGGAGCAACTTTGGGGTCCCAGGAGCGATTCCAGAGAGGTTCTTAGGGTGCCCCAAAGTTCTTGGGGTCCCTGTGGAAGGGATTTGGGGATCCCTGGCAATGCTCAGAGGGGCTCTGGGAGGATTTGGGGGTGTCCTGAGGGGGTTTTGGGGTCTCTGGCTGCGTGCTGAGGGAGGCAGGGTGTCTTTGGAAGGGTCTGGAGAGATTTTGGGGTCTCCTCCTTTCCCCCCCAGAGACCCCCCTGAAGGGGCCATGAGGGGTTCACAGCTCTGCCTTGAAGGATTATTGGGGTCCCTGAAAGATTTGGGGGGTCCCAGGACACCCCACAAGAGCCAGGGGGTGATTTGGGGTCCCCGTGTGAATTTTGGGGTGCATTGAAAAGGAGGGAGGGGTCACTTGGGGTGTCCTCACCCATTTGGGGTTTTTTTTGGGGGTGGGGATCTCGGGGATGAATTTGGGATCTGAGAGGGGGAGGGGTCCCCAAGTGCCTCAGTTTCCCCTTTTTCCCTCCCCCCCCCCTTAGAAACGGATGTCGGTGACCGAGGGGGGCATCAAATACCCCGAAACCACCGAGGGGGGACGCCCCAAACTGGGGGGGCTCATGGACCCCCGGCAGGGCGTCATCGAGAGGACGGGGCGGTGCCAGACCTGTGCTGGTGAGTCAGGGGGGCCCTGAACCCCAAAATCCTCACAGGAAGGGTTCTGAAGCCTCAAAATCCTCACTGGGAGGGGCCCTGAACCCCAAAATCCTCACTGGGGGGGTCTTGAACCCCAAAATCCTCACTGGGAGGGCCCTGAAGCCTCAAAATCCTCACTGGGAGGGACCTGAACCCCCAAAATCCTCACTGGGAGGGTCCTGAACCTTCAAAATTCTCACAGGGAGGGTTCTGAACCCCCCAAATCATCACAGGGAGGGTCCTGAACCCCCAAAATCCTCACTGGGAGGGTCTTGAAGCCTCAAAATCCTCACGGGGAGAGTCCTGAACCCCAAAATCCTCATGGGGAGAGTCCTGAACCCCCAAATCCTCACTGGGAGGGCCTGAACCCCCAAATCCTCACTGGGAGGGTCCTGAACCCCAAAATCCTCACTGGGAGGGACCTGAACCCCCAAAATCCTCACAAAGAGGGTCCTGAACTCCTCAAACCTTCACAGGGAGGGTCCTGAACCCCCCAAATCCTCACTGGGAGGGCCCTGAACCCCCAAGATCCTCACTGGGAGGGTCCTGAACCCCCCTAAATCCTCACTGGGAGGGACCTGAAGCCTCAAAATCCTCACAGGGAGGGGCCCTGAACCCCCGAAATCCTCACTGGGAGGGTCCTGAACCCCCGAAATCCTCACTGGGAGGGGCCCTGAACCCCCAAAATCCTCACAGGGAGGGGCCTGAACCCCCAAATCCTCACTGGGGGGGGGCCTGAACCCCCAAAATCCTCACTGGGAGGGCCCTGAACCTTTTTTGGGGTGGGTTTCCGTTTTTTCAGGGTTTTTCTGGTTTTTTGGGGTCCCCTTTTTTTGGGGAATATCCCCGATTTTTGGGGTTTTCCCCTTGTTTCAGGGTCCCCTTTTTTTGGGTGTTTTCCCCTTTTTTGGGGGGGAATATCCCCAAATTTTTGGGGGAATATCCCCATTTTTTGGGGGGAATATCCCCGATTTTTGGGGTTTTCCCCTTTTTTCGGGGCCCCCTTTTTTGGGCGTTTTCCCCTTTTTTGGGGGGAATATCCCCGATTTTTTTGGGGAATATCCCCGATTTTTGGGGTTTTCCCCTTGTTCCAGGGCCCCCTTTTTTTGGGCGTTTTCCCCATTTTTGGGGGGGAGTATCCCCGATTTTTTGGGGGGGGAATATCCCCAATTTTTTGGGGTTTCTCCCTTTTTTGGGGGTTTCCATTTTTTGGGCTTTTCTCCTTTTTCAAGGTCCCCTTTTTTTGGGCGTTTTCCCCTTTTTTTGGACATTTCCCAATTTTTTTGGGGTCCCCTTCTTTTGGGGGAATATCCCTGATTTTTTGGGGGTATATCCCCATTTTTTGGGGGGAATATCCTCAATTTTTTTGGGTTTTCCCCTTTTTTCAGGGTCCCCTTTTTCTGGGGGGATATCCCCGATTTTTGGGGGGAATATCCCCATTTTTTGGGGAAATATCCCCATTTTTTGGGGGGAATATCCCTGATTTTTGGGGTTTTCGCCTTTTTTCAGGGTCCTCTTTTTTTGGGCATTTTCCCCTTTTTTGAGGGGGAATATCCCCATTTTTTTGGGGGAATATCCCCGATTTTTGGGGTTTTCCCCTTTTTTCAGGGCCCCCTTTTTTGGGGGGAATATTCCCGATTTTTTGGGGGGAATAGCCCCGATTTTTGGGGTTTTCCCCTTTTTTCAGGGCCCCCTTTTTTTGGGCGTTTTCCCCATTTTTTTTGGGGAATATCCCCATTTTTTGGGGGGAATATCCTCGATTTTTTGGGGGTTTTCCCCTTTTTTCAGGGTCCCCTTTTTTTGGGCGTTTTCCCCATTTTTTGGGGGGAATATCCCCATTTCTTTGGGGGGAATATCCCCCTTTTTTTGGGGGTATATCCCCTTTTTTTGGGGGAATATCCCCGATTTTTTGGGGGAATATCCCCGATTTTTTTGGGGAATATCCCCATTTTTCTGGGGGAATATCCCCATTTTTTGGAGGAATAGCCCCATTTTTTTGGGGGTATATCCCCGTTTTTTTGGGGTGAATATCCCTGATTTTTTTTGGGGGGAGTTTTCCCATTTTTGGAGCATTTCCCCTTTTCCAGGATCCCTTTTTCAGAACTTCTCCTTTCCCACCCTTC
This sequence comes from Aphelocoma californica, assembly GCA_028536675.1. Lineage (NCBI taxonomy): Eukaryota > Metazoa > Chordata > Aves > Passeriformes > Corvidae > Aphelocoma > Aphelocoma californica. The sequence continues at coordinate 871,133 of JAQMYR010000044.1, forward strand.
CCATCCAGCAGCGCCATCCCCAAACCCCACGCTGGGGTGGGGGGAAAAGGGGGGGGGGGTTCCCCTCGATCCCAGCCCCCCCTAAAGCCGATTTGGGGGTGTCCCCAGGGAACATGACGGAGTGCCCGGGCCACTTCGGGCACATCGAGCTGGCCAAGCCCGTGTTCCACGTGGGCTTCCTGGGGAAAACCATGAAAATCCTGCGCTGCGTCTGCTTCTTCTGCTCCAAGCTCCTCGTGGACTCGGTGAGACCCCAAAAAATCACAGGGGGGGAGCCCAAAAAATCACAGGGGGGGACCAAAAAATCACAGGGGGGGACCAAAAAATCACAGGGGGGGACCAAAAAACCACGGGGGGGGACCAAAAAAAATCACAGGGGGGGACCAAAAAATCACAGGGGGGGGACCAAAAAAAATCACAGGGGGGGACCAAAAAATCACAGGGGGGACCAAAAAATCACAGGGGGGGACCAAAAACCACGGGGGGGGACCAAAAAACCACAGGGGGGGACCAAAAACCACGGGGGGGGACCAAAAAATCACAGGGGGGGACCAAAAAATCACAGGGGGAGCCCAAAAAATCATAGGGGGAGCCCAAAAGCCACCGTGGGGGACCAAAAAATCACAGGGGGACCCCAAAAACCATGGGGGGGGACCAAAAAACCACAGGGGGAGCCCAAAATAACCACGGGGGAAGCCCAAGAAACCACAGGGGGAGCCCAAAAAACCACGGGGAGACCCCAAGAAACCACGGGGGGAGCCCAAAAACCCATGAGGGACCCCAAAAAAAACAACAGGGTGACCCAAAAAACCACGGGGGGACCAAAAAATCACAGGGGGAGACCAAAAAAAATCACAGGGGGAGCCCAAAAACCACGGGGGGACCAAAAAATCACAGGGGGAGCCCAAAAATCACAGGGGGAGCCCAAAAAATCACAGGGGGGGACCAAAAACCACAGGGGGACCAAAAAATCACAGGGGGGAACCAAAAAATCACAGGGGGGAACCAAAAAATCACAGGGGGAGCCCAAAATAACCACAGGGGGAGCCCAAAAAACCACAGGGGGGGACCAAAAACCACAGGGGGGGACCAAAAAATCACAGGGGGGGACCAAAAAGACCATGGGGGGACCCCAAAAAAACCACAGGGTGACCCAAAAAACCACAGGGGGGACCAGAAAATCACAAGGGACTCCAAAAACCATGAGGGGACCCCAAAAAACCACAAGGGACTCCAAAAACCATGAGGGGAGCCCAAAAAAACACAGGTGGAGCCCAAAAACCATGGGGGGACCCCAAAGAACCACAGGGGGAGCCCAAAAACCACGGGGGAGACCAAAAAAAATCACAGGGGGAGCCCAAAAACCACAGGGGGGGACCAAAAAATCACCGGGGGGGACCAAAAAATCACAGGGGGGGACCAAAAACCACGAGGGAACCCAAAAAACCACAGGGGGACCCCAAAAAAACCACGGGGGACCCAAAAACCACGGGGGGACCCAAAAACCATGGGGAGACCCAAAAAAGCATGAGGGGACCCCAAAAAAACCACGGGGGGAGCCCAAAAAACCACGGGGGGACACCAAAAAAACCACAGGGGGACCCCAAAAACACCACGGGGTGACCCAAAAAACCATGGGGAGACCCAAAAAAACAACAGGGTGACCCAAAAAATCACGGGGGGACCCCATAAAGAATACTGGGGGGGCTAAAAAACAACAGGGTGACCCAAAAAAACCACGGGGTGACCCAAAAACCACAAGGGAGCCAAAAAACCACGAGGGGAGCCCGAAAAACCACAGGGGGAGCCCAAAATAACCACAGGGGGAGCCCAAAAAACCACAGGGGGACCCCAAAAAAACCACAGGGTGACCCCAAAACCACGGGGGAGCCAAAAAATGCACAGGGAGAGCCCCAAAAAACCACGGGGTGACCCAAAAACCACAAGGGACCCAAAATAACCACGAGGGGAGCCCAAAATAACCACGGGGGGAGCCCAAAAAACCACAGGGGGAGCCCAAAAAACCACGGGGGGAGCCCAGAAACCACGGGGGGAGCCCAAAAAACCACGGGGGGAGCCCAAAAACCACAGGGGGGGACCAAAAAAACCACGAGGAGAGCCCAAAAAAACAACGGGGTGATCCAAAAAAACCACAGGGTGACCTAAAGAAACCATGGGGGGAGCCCAAAAAAACAACGGGGTGACCCAGAAAACCACGAGGGGACCCAAAAAAAACAACAGGGTGACCCAAAAAACCACGGGGGGAGCCCAAAAACCACAGGGGGGGACCAGAAAAACCACGGGGGGAGCCCAAAAAAACCACAGGGGGGGACCAAAAACCACAGGGGGGGACCAGAAAAACCACGGGGGGGACCCCAAAAAAACCACAGGGGGGGACCAAAAACCACAGGGGGGGACCAGAAAAACCACGGGGGGACCCCAAAAAAACCACAGGGGGGGACCTCAAAAAATCACGGGGGGACCCAAGAAACCACGGGGGGACCCCAAAACAACCACAGGGTGACCTGAAGAAACCACGGGGGGAGCCCAAAAAACCACGAGGGGAGCCCAAAAAACCACGGGGGGAGCCCAAAAAAACAACAGGGTGACCCAAAAACCACGGGGGGACAAAGGGGGGGGTGACAGAGTTGGGGTGACACCAAGAGGGGGTGATGGAGTTGAGGTGGCAGAGTTGGGGTGACACCGAGAGGAGGTGACAGAGTTGGGGGAACACAAAGAGGAGGTGACAGAGTTGAGGTGACACCAAGAGCAGGTGACAGAGTTGAGGTGGCAGAGTTGGGGTTGACACCAGGAGGGGGTGACGGAGTTGAGGTGACACCAAGAGCAGGTAACGGAGTTGGGGTGACACCAAGGGAGGAGGTGACACCAAGAGCGGGTGACAGCTGAGGGGACACCAAGAGGAGCTGACAGAATTGGGGTGACAGAGTTGGGGTGACACCACGGGAGGAGGTGACACCAGGAGGGGGTGACAGAGTTGAGGTGACAGCAAGAGCAGGTGACAGAGTTGGGGTGACACCAAGGGAGGAGGTGACACCAAGAGCGGGTGACAGAGTTGGGGTGACACCAGGAGGAGGTGATGGAGTTGAGGTGATGGAGTTGGGGTGACACCAGGAGCAGGTGACAGGGTTGGGGTGACAGAATTGGGGTGACAGAGTTGAGGTGACAGACTCGAGGTGACACCAGGAGCAGGTGACAGAGTTGAGGTGTCAGAATTGGGGTGACACCAAGAGTGGGTGACAGAATTGGGGTGACAGAGTTGAGGTGACACCAGGAGGAGGTGATGGAATTGAGGTGACGGAGTTGGGGTGACACCAGGAGCGGGTGACAGAGTTGGGGTGTCAGAATTGGGGTGACACCAAGAGCGGGTGACAGCCGCAGTGACACCAAGAGGGGGTGACAAGAGTTGAGGTGACAGAGTTGAGGTGACACCAGGAGGGGGTGACGGAGTTGAGGTGACAGCAAGAGCAGGTGACAGAGTTGGGGTGACACCAAGGGAGGAGGTGACACCAAGAGCGGGTGACAGCCGAGGGGACACCAAGAGGAGGTGACAGAATTGGGGTGACAGAGTTGGGGTGACACCACAGGAGGAGGTGACACCAGGAGGGGGTGACAGAATTGGGGTGACACCAAGAGCGGGTGACAGCCGCAGTGACACCAAGAGGGGGTGACAAGAGTTGAGGTGACAGAGTTGAGGTGACACCAGGAGGGGGTGACGGAGTTGAGGTGACAGCAAGAGCAGGTGACAGAGTTGGGGTGACACCAAGGGAGGAGGTGACACCAAGAGCGGGTGACAGCTGAGGGGACACCAAGAGGAGGTGACAGAATTGGGGTGACAGAGTTGGGGTGACACCACAGGAGGAGGTGACACCAGGAGGGGGTGACAGAATTGGGGTGACACCAAGAGCGGGTGAGAGCCAAGGTGACACCAAGAGGGGGTGACAGAGTTGGGGTGACACCAAGGGAGGAGGTGACAGAGTTGAGGTGACGGAGTTGGGGTGACACCAGGAGCAGGTGACAGGGTTGAGGTGTCAGAGTTGGGGTGACAGAGTTGGGGTGTCAGAATTGGGGTGACAGGGTTGGGGTGACAGACTCGAGGTGACAGCCTCGAGGTGACAACCGCGGCGACACCAACTCTGCCACCAACACCCAGAGCACCCCCCACCCCCCCCCCCACCCCATTCCCCCCTCCTGGCTGCTCCTGCCACCCCCTAAAGATACCGAGAGGGGAGAAAACCCCAAAACCTCCTTTTCTCACCCCAAACCGCCACCGCCCCCCCGAAAACTCCTCCGCGTGACCCCGAAACGCTGCGGGGTTGTTGTTTTTTTGGGTTTTTTTTTGGGCAGAACAACCCCAAGATCAAAGACATCCTGGGCAAGTCCAAGGGGCAACCCAAGAAGCGGCTGACGCACGTCTACGACCTGTGCAAGGGCAAGAACATCTGCGAGGGAGGCGAGGAGATGGACCACAAGTTCGGCGTGGAGCAGCCCGAGGGCGATGAGGACCTCACCAAGGAGAAGGTGGCCACCCCAAAATTCGTCTTTGTGGCCCCGAAATTGGACTTTGTGGCCTCAAAATTCGACTTTGTGGCCTCAAAATTGGACTTTGTGGCCTCAAAATTTGTCTTTGTGGCCTCAAAATTTGACTTTGTGGCCTCAAAATTCGACTTTGTGGCCCCAAGTTTGTCTTTGTGGCCCCAAATTCCTCCTTTTTGGCCCCAAATTCCTCCTTAGTGGCCCCAAGTTTGTCTTTGTGGCCCCAAGTTTGTCTTTGTGGCCCCAAATTTGTCTTTAGTGGCCTCAAAATTCGACTTTGTGGCCTCAAAATCCTCCTTAGTGGCCCAAAATCCTCCTTAGTGGCCCCAAATTCCTCCTTAGTGGCCTCAAAATTCGTCTTTGTGGCCTCAAAATTCGTCTTTGTGGCCTCAAAATTCGACTTTGTGGCCTCAAAATCTTCCTTAGTGGCCCCAAGTTTGTCTTTGTGGCCCCAAAATCCTCTTTGTGGCCTCAAAATCCTTTTAGTGGCCCTGAAATTCGACTTTGTGGCCTCCAAATTCGACTTTGTGGCCTCAAAATCTTCCTTAGTGGCCCCAAGTTTGTCTTAGTGGCCCCAAATTTGTCTTTGTGGCCTCCAAATTCGTCTTTGTGGCCCCAAAATTCGTCTTTCTGGCCTCCAAATTCGACTTTGTGGCCTCAAAATTCGTCTTTGTGGCCCCGAAATTCGACTTTGTGGCCTCAAAATTTGATTTTGTGGCCTCAAAATTCGACTTTGTGGCCTCAAAGTTTGTCTTAGTGGCCCTAAGTTTGTCTTTGTGGCCCCAAATTCCTCCTTAGTGGCCCCAAAATCCTCTTTGTGGCCTCAAAATCCTTTTAGTGGCCCTGAAATTCGTCTTTGTGGCCTCCAAATTCGACTTTGTGGCCTCAAAATCTTCCTTAGTGGCCCCAAGTTTGTCTTTGTGCCCCCAAATTTGTCTTTGTGGCCCCAAATTCCTCCTTTTTGGCCCCAAAATCCTCCTTAGTGGACCCAAATTCCTCCTTAGTGGCCCCAAATTCCTCCTTAGTGGCCCCAAATTCGTCTTTGTGGCCCCAAAATTCGTCTTTGTGGCCCCAAGTTTGTCTTTGTGGCCCCAAATTCCTCCTTAGTGGCCTCCAAATTCTCCTTTGTGGCCTCAAAATCTTCCTTAGTGGCCCCAAGTTTGTCTTTGTGGCCCCAAAATCCTCTTTGTGGCCTCAAAATCCTTTTAGTGGCCCTGAAATTCGTCTTTGTGGCCTCCAAATTCGTCTTTGTGGCCTCCAAATTCGACTTTGTGGCCTCAAAATTCGTCTTTGTGGCCTCAAAATTGGACTTTGTGGCCTCAAAATCTTCCTTAGTGGACCCAAATTTATCTTTAGTGGCCCCAAATTTGTCTTTAGTGGCCCCAAATTTGTCTTTAGTGGTCTCAAAATTTGTCTTTGTGGCCTCAAAGTTTGACTTTGTGGCCCCAAGTTTGTCTTAGTGGCCCCAAATTCCTCCTTTTTGGCCCCAAAATCCTCCTTAGTGGCCCAAATTCCTCCTTAGTGGCCCCAAATTCCTGCTTTGTGGCCTCCAAATTCGTCTTTGTGGCCTCAAAATCTTCCTTAGTGGCCCCAAGTTTGTCTTTGTGGCCCCAAGTTTGTCTTTGTGGCCCCAAAATCCTCTTTGTGGCCTCAAAATCCTTTTAGTGGCCCTGAAATTCGACTTTGTGGCCTCCAAATTCGACTTTGTGGCCTCCAAATTCGACTTTGTGGCCTCAAAATTCGTCTTTGTGGCCTCAAAATTCGACTTTGTGGCCTCCAAATCCTTTTAGTGGCCCTGAAATTCGTCTTTGTGGCCTCCAAATTTGACTTTGTGGCCTCAAAATTCATCTTTGTGGCCCCAAAATTCGGCTTTGTGGCCTCAAAATCTTCCTTAGTGGCCCCAAGTTTGTCTTTGTGGCCCCAAATTCCTCCTTAGTGGCCCCAAAATCCTCTTTGTGGCCTCAAAATCCTTTTAGTGGCCCTGAAATTCGTCTTTGTGGCCTCAAAATTCGTCTTTGTGGCCTCAAAATTCGACTTCGTGGCCTCAAAATTTGACTTTGTGGCCCCAAGTTTGTCTTTGTGCCCCCAAATTTCTTTGTGGCCCCAAATTCCTCCTTAGTGGCCCCAAATTCCTGCTTTGTGGCCTCCAAATTCGTCTTTGTGGCCTCAAAATCTTCCTTAGTGGCCCCAAGTTTGTCTTTGTGCCCCCAAATTTGTCTTTGTGGCCCCAAAATTCCTCTTAGTGGCCTCAAAGTCTTCCTTAGTGGCCCCAAATTCCTGCTTTGTGGCCCTGAAATTCGTCTTTGTGGCCCCAAAATTCATCTTTGTGGCCCCAAAATTTGACTTTGTGGCCCCAAATTCCTCCTTTTTGGCCCCATTAATGACCCCATTAACGACCCCATCGCCCCGTAAATGCCCCTTTTCCCATTTTAACCCCCGTGTGACCCCATAAATGCCCATTTTTGCCCATTTTAACCCCCATGTGACCCCATAAATGCCCATTTTTTGCCCATTTCTCACCCATTTCTGCCCCGTTTCAGGGCCACGGCGGCTGCGGGCGCTACCAGCCCCTGTTCTTACCCCGTTAATGACCCCATTACCCCATTAATGCCCATTTTTTGCCCATTTTTCACCCTTTTCCCCCCGTTTCAGGGCCACGGCAGCTGCGGGCGCTGCCAGCCCCTGTTCTTACCCCATAAATGCCCCTTTTAACCCCCATGTGACCCCATAAATGCCCCTTTTTGCCCCCTTTTGCCCCTTTTAACCCCCATGTGACCCCATAAATGCCCATTTTTCACCCACTTATCCCCTTTTCCCCCCCATTTCAGGGCCACGGCGGCTGCGGGCGCTGCCAGCCCCTGTTCTTACCCCATTAATGCCCCTTTAAACCCCCATGTGACCCCATAAATGCCCCTTTTTCACCCATTTAACCCCCGTGTGACCCCATAAATGCCCCTTTTTGCCCATTTTTCACCCTTTTCCCCCCATTTCAGGGCCACGGCGGCTGCGGGCGCTCCCAGCCCCTGTTCTTACCCCATAAATGCCCCATAATTGCCTCTTTTGCCCCTTTTAACCCCCGTGTGACCCCATAAACGCCCCTTTTTCACCCATTTAACCCCCGTGTGACCCCATAAATGCCCCTTTTTCCCCCCTTTTTCACCCATTTTCCCCCCGTTTCAGGGCCACGGCGGCTGCGGGCGCTGCCAGCCCCTGTTCTTACCCCATAAATGCCCCTTTAAACCCCCATGTGACCCCATAAATGCCCATTTTTTGCCCATTTTTCACCCTTTTCTGCCATTTTAGGGTCAGGGTGGTTGTGGGCGCTGCCAGCCCCTGTTCTTACCCCATTTTTCACCCTTTTAACTCCTGTGTGACCCCATAAATGCCACTTTTTGCCCATTTTTCACCTTTTTAACCCCCATGTGACCCCATAAATGCCCCTATTTGCCCATTTTTCACCCATTTAACCCCTGTGTGACCCCATTAATGCCCCTTTTGCACCCATTTTTCGCCCATTTCTCACCCTTTTTCCCCCATTTCAGGGCCACGGCGGCTGTGGGCGCTGCCAGCCCCTGTTCTTACCCCATTAATGCCCCTTTTTTCCGCATTTTTCCCCCATTTTCCCCCAATTTCAGGGCCACGGCGGCTGCGGGCGCTGCCAGCCCCTGTTCTTACCCCATAAATGCCCATTTTAACCCCCATGTGACCCCAAAAATGCCCATTTTTCTCATTTTATCCCCCGTGTAACCCCATAAATGCCCATTTTTCACCCATTAATGACCCCATTACCCCATTAATGCCCATTTTTTGCCCATTTTTCACCCATTTTCCCCCAATTTCAGGGCCACGGCGGCTGCGGGCGCTGCCAGCCCCTGTTCTTACCCCATTAATGCCCCATAAATGCCCCATAAATGCCTCTTTTGCCCCTTTTAACCCCCCTGTGACCCCATAAATGCCCATTTTTTGCCCATTTTTCACCCATTTCTGCCCCGTTTCAGGGCCACAGCGGCTGCGGGCGCTACCAGCCCCTGTTCTTACCCCATAAATGCCCCTTTAAACCCCTATGTGACCCCATAAATGCCCCTTTTTTTCCCATTTTTCACCCATTTAACCCCTGTGTGACCCCATAAATGCCCCTTTTTCCCCCCTTTTTCACCCATTTTCCCCCCGTTTCAGGGCCACGGCGGCTGCGGGCGCTACCAGCCCCTGTTCTTACCCCGTTAATGACCCCATTACCCCATAAATGCCCCTTTTTGCCAATTTTTCACCCTTTTAACCCCCGTGTGACCCCATAAACGCCCCTTTTTCACCCATTTAACCCCCGTGTGACCCCATAAATGCCCCTTTTTCCCCCATTTTTCACCATTTTCCCCCAATTTCAGGGCCACAGCGGCTGCGGGCGCTGCCAGCCCCTGTTCTTACCCCGTTAATGCCCATTTTAACCCCCATGTGACCCCATAAATGCCCCTTTTTGCCCATTTCTCACCCATTTTCCCCCATTTCAGGGCCACGGCGGCTGCGGGCGCTGCCAGCCCCTGTTCTTACCCCATTAATGCCCCTTTAAACCCCTATGTGACCCCATAAATGCCCATTTTTCACCCTTTTAACCCCCGTGTGACCCCATAAATGCCCCTTTTTCCCCCATTTTTCACCATTTCCCCCCCATTTCAGGGCCACGGCGGCTGCGGGCGCTCCCAGCCCCTCTTCTTACCCCATTAATGCCCCTTTAAACCCCCGTGTGCCCCCATAAATGCCCATTTTTCACCCTTTTAACCCCCGTGTGACCCCATAAATGCCCCTTTTTCCCCCGTTTTAGGGCCACAGCGGCTGCGGGCGCTGCCAGCCCCTGTTCTTACCCCATAAATGACCCCATTACCCCATGAATGCCCCTTCTTGCCGATTTTTCACCCTTTTAACCCCCGTGTGACTCCATAAACGCCCCTTTTTCACCCATTTAACCCCTGTGTGACCCCATAAATGCCCCTTTTTCCCCCATTTTTCACCATTTTCCCCCCAATTTCAGGGCCACGGCGGCTGCGGGCGCTACCAGCCCCTGTTCTTACCCCATTAATGACCCCATTACCCCATTAATGCCCCTTTTTGCCGATTTTTCACCCTTTTAACCCCCGTGTGACTCCATAAACGCCCCTTTTTCACCCATTTAACCCCTGTGTGACCCCATAAATGCCCATTTTTCACCCATTTTTCACCCATTTTCCCCCATTTCAGGGCCACGGCGGCTGCGGGCGCTCCCAGCCCCTGTTCTTACCCCATAAATGCCCCTTTTCACCCCCATATGACCCCATAAATGCCCCTTTTTCCCCCATTTTCCCCCAATTTCAGGGCCACGGCGGCTGTGGGCGCTACCAGCCCCTGTTCTTACCCCATTAATGACCCCATTACCCCATAAATGCCCATTTTTTGCCCATTTTTCACCCATTTTCCCCCAATTTCAGGGCCACGGCGGCTGCGGGCACTCCCAGCCCCTGTTCTTACCCCATTAATGCCCCTTTAAACCCCCGTGTGACCCCATAAATGCCCCTTTTTCCCCCCTTTTTCACCCATTTTCCCCCCGTTTCAGGGCCACGGCGGCTGTGGGCGCTACCAGCCCCTGTTCTTACCCCGTTAATGCCCATTTTTCCCATTTTAACCCCCGTGTGACTCCATAAATGCCCCTTTTTCACCCATTTAACCCCCGTGTGACCCCATAAATGCCCCTTTTTGCCCATTTTTCACCCATTTTCCCCCAATTTCAGGGCCACGGCGGCTGTGGGCGCTGCCAGCCCCTGTTCTTACCCCATAAATGCCCCGTAAATGCCTCTTTTGCCCCTTTTAACCCCCGTGTGACTCCATAAACGCCCATTTTTCACCCATTTAACCCCCATGTGACCCCATAAATGCCCATTTTTTGCCCATTTCTCACCCATTTTCCCCCAATTTCAGGGCCACGGCAGCTGCGGGCGCTACCAGCCCCTGTTCTTACCCCATAAATGCCCATTTTAACCCCCATGTGACCCCAAAAATGCCCATTTTTCCCATTTTAACCCCCGTGTGACTCCATAAACGCCCCTTTTTCGCCCTTTTAACCCCCGTGTGACCCCATAAATGCCCCTTTTTGCCCATTTCTCACCCATTTTCCCCCATTTCAGGGCCACGGCAGCTGCGGGCGCTGCCAGCCCCTCTTCTTACCCCATTAATGCCCCTTTAAACCCCCGTGTGCCCCCATAAATGCCCATTTTTCACCCTTTTAACCCCTGTGTGACCCCATAAATGCCCCTTTTTCCCCCGTTTCAGGGCCACGGCGGCTGCGGGCGCTGCCAGCCCCTGTTCTTACCCCATTAATGCCCCATAAATGCCCCATAAATGCCCCTTTTTTCCCATTTTTCACCCTTTTAACCCCCACGTGACCCCATAAATGCCCATTTTTCCCCCATTTTCCCCCCAATTCCAGGGCCACGGCGGCTGCGGGCGCTACCAGCCGCGCATCCGGCGCTCGGGGCTGGAGCTCTACGCCGAGTGGAAGCACGTGAACGAGGACTCGCAGGAGAAGAAGATCCTGCTGAGCCCCGAGCGCGTGCACGAGATCTTCAAGCGCATCTCGGACGAGGAGTGCTTCGTGCTGGGCATGGACCCCAAATTCGCCCGGCCCGAGTGGATGGTGTGCACCGTGCTGCCCGTGCCGCCGCTGTCCGTGCGCCCGGCCGTCGTCATGCAGGGCTCTGCTCGCAACCAGGTGCGGTTTTGGGGGGATTTTCGGGGGTTTTGGGGTTCCTGGAGCGGTTTTGGGGTGATTTTGGGAGTGTTTGGGGTGGTATTTGGGGTGGTATTTGGGGTGTCTGTGGCACCGTGCTGCCCGTGCCGCCGCTGTCCGTGCGCCCGGCCGTCGTCATGCAGGGCTCTGCTCGCAACCAGGTACGGTTTTGGGGGGATTTTGTGGGGTTTTGGGGTTCCTGGAGTGGTTTTGGGGTGATTTTGGGAGTGTTTGGGGTGGTATTTGGGGTGGTATTTGGGGTGTCTGTGGCACCGTGCTGCCCGTGCCGCCGCTCTCCGTGCGCCCGGCCGTCGTCATGCAGGGCTCTGCTCGCAACCAGGTGCGGTTTTGGGGGGATTTTCGAGGGTTTTGGGGTGCCTGGAGTGGTTTTGGGGTGATTTTGGGAGTGTTTGGTGGTGGTATTTGGGGTGATTTGGGGTGTCTGTGGCACCGTGCTGCCCGTGCCGCCGCTGTCCGTGCGCCCGGCCGTCGTCATGCAGGGCTCTGCTCGTAACCAGGTGCGGTTTTGGGGGGAGTTTGTGGGGTTTTGGGGTTCCTGGAGCGGTTTTGGGGTGATTTTGGGAGTGTTTGGGGTGGTATTTGGGGTGTCTGTGGCACCGTGCTGCCCGTGCCGCCGCTCTCCGTGCGCCCGGCCGTCGTCATGCAGGGCTCTGCTCGCAACCAGGTGCGGTTTTGGGGGGAATTTCGGGGATTTTGGGGTTCCTGGAGAGGTTTTGGGGGGAGTTTGTGGGGTTTTGGGGTGATTTTGGGAGGTTTTGGGGTGGATTTGAGGTGATTTGGGGTGTCTGTGGCACCGTGCTGCCCGTGCCGCCGCTGTCCGTGCGCCCGGCCGTCGTCATGCAGGGCTCTGCTCGTAACCAGGTGCGGTTTTGGGGGGAATTTCAGAGGTTTTGGGGTGCCTGGAGTGGTTTTGGGGTGATTTTGGGAGTGTTTGGGGTGGTATTTGGGGTGATTTGGGGTGTCTGTGGCACCGTGCTGCCCGTGCCGCCGCTCTCCGTGCGCCCGGCCGTCGTCATGCAGGGCTCTGCTCGTAACCAGGTGCGGTTTTGGGGGGATTTTCGGGGGTTTTGGGGTTCCTGGAGAGGTTTTGGGGTGATTTTGGGAGTGTTTGGGGTGGATTTGGGGTGGTATTTGGGGTGTCTGTGGCACCGTGCTGCCCGTGCCGCCGCTCTCCGTGCGCCCGGCCGTCGTCATGCAGGGCTCTGCTCGCAACCAGGTACGGTTTTGGGGGGATTTTGTGGGGTTTTGGGGTTCCTGGAGTGGTTTTGGGGTGATTTTGGGAGTGTTTGGGGTGGTATTTGGGGTGGTATTTGGGGTGTCTGTGGCACCGTGCTGCCCGTGCCGCCGCTGTCCGTGCGCCCGGCCGTCGTCATGCAGGGCTCTGCTCGCAACCAGGTGCGGTTTTGGGGGGATTTTCGGGGGTTTTGGGGTTCCTGGAGTGGTTTTGGGGTGATTTTGGGAGTGTTTGGGGTGGTATTTGGGGTGGTATTTGGGGTGTCTGTGGCACCGTGCTGCCCGTGCCGCCGCTGTCCATGCGCCCGGCCGTCGTCATGCAGGGCTCTGCTCGCAACCAGGTGTGGTTTTGGGGCGAATTTCGGGGGTTTTGGGATGAATTTGTGGGGTTTTGGGGTTCCTGGAGCAGTTTTGGGTTGATTTTGGGAGTGTTTGGGGGAGTTTTAGGTTGATTTTGGGGAGTTTTGGGGTGATTTTGGAGGGGTTTTGGGGTGTCTGTGGCACCGTGCTGCCCGTGCCGCCGCTGTCCGTGCGCCCGGCCGTCGTCATGCAGGGCTCTGCTCGCAACCAGGTGCGATTTTGGGGGAAATTTGTGGGGTTTTGGGGTTCCTGGAGAGGTTTTGGGGGGAGTTTGTGGGGTTTAGGGGTGATTTTGGGAGTGTTTGGGGTGGTATTTGGGGTGATTTGGGGTCTCTGTGGCACCGTGCTGCCCGTGCCGCCGCTGTCCGTGCGCCCGGCCGTCGTCATGCAGGGCTCTGCTCGCAACCAGGTGCGGTTTTGGGGGGATTTTGTGGGATTTTGGGGTTCCTGGAGAGGTTTTGGGATGAATTTGTGGGGTTTTGGGGTTCCTGGAGAGGTTTTCTGGAGAATTTGTGGTGTTTTGGGGTGATTTTGGGAGTGTTTGGGGTGGTATTTGGGGTGTCTGTGGCACCGTGCTGCCCGTGCCGCCGCTGTCCGTGCGCCCGGCCGTCGTCATGCAGGGCTCTGCTCGTAACCAGGTGCGGTTTTGGGGGGATTTTTCGGGGGTTTTGGGATGAATTTGTGGGGTTTTGGGGTTCCTGGAGAGGTTTTGGGGGGAGTTTGTGGGGTTTTGAGGTTCCTGGAGAGGTTTAGGGGTGATTTTGGGAGTGTTTGGGGTGGTATTTGGGGTGATTTGGGGTCTCTGTGGCACCGTGCTGCCCGTGCCGCCGCTGTCCGTGCGCCCGGCCGTCGTCATGCAGGGCTCTGCTCGCAACCAGGTGTGGTTTTGGGGCGAATTTCGGGGGTTTTGGGATGAATTTGTGGGGTTTTGGGGTTCCTGGAGCAGTTTTGGGTTGATTTTGGGAGTGTTTGGGGGAGTTTTAGGTTGATTTTGGGGAGTTTTGGGGTGATTTTGGAGGGGTTTTGGGGTGTCTGTGGCACCGTGCTGCCCGTGCCGCCGCTGTCCGTGCGCCCGGCCGTCGTCATGCAGGGCTCTGCTCGCAACCAGGTGCGATTTTGGGGGAAATTTGTGGGGTTTTGGGGTTCCTGGAGAGGTTTTGGGGGGAGTTTGTGGGGTTTAGGGGTGATTTTGGGAGTGTTTGGGGTGGTATTTGGGGTGATTTGGGGTCTCTGTGGCACCGTGCTGCCCGTGCCGCCGCTGTCCGTGCGCCCGGCCGTCGTCATGCAGGGCTCTGCTCGCAACCAGGTGTGGTTTTGGGGGGATTTTGTGGGATTTTGGGGTTCCTGGAGAGGTTTTGGGATGAATTTGTGGGGTTTTGGGGTTCCTGGAGAGGTTTTCTGGAGAATTTGTGGTGTTTTGGGGTGATTTTGGGAGTGTTTGGGGTGGTATTTGGGGTGATTTGGGGTCTCTGTGGCACCGTGCTGCCCGTGCCGCCGCTGTCCGTGCGCCCGGCCGTCGTCATGCAGGGCTCTGCTCGTAACCAGGTGCGGTTTTGGGGGGATTTTGTGGGGTTTTGGGGTTCCTGGAGAGATTTTGAGGGGAATTTGTGGGGTTTTGGGTTTTCCTGGAGAGGTTTTGGTATGAATTTGTGGGATTTTGGGTTTTCCTGGTGAGGTTTTGGGATGAATTTGTGGGGTTTTGGGTTTCCTGGTGAGGTTTTGGGGTAAATTTGTGGGGTTTTGGCATCCCTGGCAAGGTTTTGGGGTAATTTTGGGGTGTTTTCAGGTCCCTGACGCAGTTTTGGGGTGAATTGGTGGGGTTTTGACGTCCTTGGTGAGGTTTTAGGTTTCTTGGAGAGGCTTTGGGATGAATTTGTTGTGTTTTGGGGTTCCTGGAGCGGTTTTGGGGTGTATTTGTGGGGTTTTGGGTTTTTCTGGAGAGGTTTTGGGGTGAATTTGTGGGGTTTTGGCATCCCTGGCAAGGTTTTGGGGTGTTTTGGGGTCCCTGGAGCAGTTTTGGGGTGAATTTGTGGGGTTTTGGCATCCCTGGCAAGGTTTTGGAGTGTTTTGGCGTCCCTGGAGCAGTTTTGGGGTGAATTTGTGGGGTTTTGGCATCCCCGGAAAGGTTTTGGGGTACTTGAAGATGTTTTGGGGTAAATTTGTGGGGTTTTGGCATCCCCGGTGAGCTTTTGGCATGAATTTGTGGGCTTTTGGGTTCTCTGGCGAGGTTTTGGGCTGATTTTGAGCTCGTTTGGGTTCTCTGGTGAGGTTTTGGGCTGATTTTGGGCTCTTTTGGGTTCTCTGGCGAGGTTTTGGGCTGATTTTGGCTCTTTTGGGTTCTCTGGCGAGGTTTTGGGCTGATTTGGGGCTCTTTTGGGTTCTCTGGCGAGGTTTTGGGCTGATTTTGAGCTCTTTTGGGTTCTCTGGCGAGGTTTTGGGCTGATTTTGGCTCTTTTGGGTTCTCTGGCGAGGTTTTGGGCTGATTTTGGCTCTTTTGGGGTCTCTGGCGAGGTTTTGGGCTGATTTTGGCTCTTTTGGGTTCTCTGGCGAGGTTTTGGGCTGATTTTGGGCTCTTTTGGGGTCTCTGGAGGGGTTTTGGGCTGATTTTGGGCTCTTTTGGCGTCTCTGGAGGGGTTTTGGGCTGATTTTGGGCTCTTTTGGGTTCTCTGGAGGGGTTTTGGGCTGATTTTGGGCTGATTTGGGGCTGTTTTGGGGTCTCTTTTGGGGTCTCTGGCGAGGTTTTGGGCTGATTTGGGGCTGTTTTGGGGTCTCTTTTGGGGTTTTGGGCTGATTTTGGACTGATTTGGGGCAGTTTTGGGGTCTCTGGACCCTCATACTCTCCACGTACCCACTCCCGATCCCTCAGCTCTCGTCCCACACCCGAGGGCAATTTTCCCCTTTCCCACGGGGTCTCTGGAGACCCTTCAGCCTTTTGGGGTCTCCCCCCTTCCTGTGCTCCCCAATCCCCTTTTACCTTCACTCCAAACCCCTTTTAGGGTCTCCTTTTCCCATCACCCCAAACCCCTTTTAGGGTCCCCTTTTCCCATCACCCCAAACCCCTTTTAGGCTCCTCTTTTCCATCACCCCAAACCCCTTTTAGGGTTTCCCCTCTCCTTGCACTCCCCAATCCCCTTTTCCATCACCCCAAACCCCTTTTAGGATCTTCCCCCTTCCTGCACTCCCCAATCCCCTTTTCCCATCACCCCAAACCCCTTTTAGGATCTCCCCTTTCCCATCACCCCAAACCCCTTTTGGGGTCCCCTTTTCCATCACCCCAAACCCCTTTTAGGGTCCCCCTTTCCCATCACCCCAAACCCCTTTTAGGATCTCCCCTTTCCCATCACCCCAAACCCCTTTTGGGGTCCCCTTTTCCATCACCCCAAACCCCTTTTAGGGTCTCCCCTCTTCCTGCACTCCCCAATCCCCTTTCCCATCACCCCAAACCCCTTTTAGGATCTCCCCTTTCCCATCACCCCAAACCCCTTTTAGGATCTCCCCTTTTCCATCACCCCAAACCCCTTTTAGGCTCCCTTTTTCCCATCACCCCAAACCCCTTTTAGGGTTTCCCCTCTCCTTGTGCTCCCCAATCCTCTTTTCCATCACTCCAAACCCCTTTAGGGTCTCCCCACTTCTTGCACTTCCCAATCCCCTTTTTCATCACCCCAAGCTCCTTTTAGGGTCCCCTTTTCCATCAAGGCTCCCCTTTCCCACCACCCCAAACCCCTTTTAGGATCTCCCCCCTTCCTGCACTCCCCAGTCCCCTTTCCCATCACCCCAAACCCCTTTTAGGGTCCCTTTCCCATCACCCCAAACCCCTTTTAGGGTCCCTTTACCTTCACCCCAAACCCCTTTTGGGCTCCCCTTTCCCATCACCCCAAACCCCTTTTAGGCTCCCTTTTCCATCACCCCAAACCCCTTTTAGGATCTTCCCCCTTCCTGCACTCCCCAATCCCCTTTTCCCATCACCCCAAACCCCTTTTAGGCTCCCCTTTTCCATCACCCCAAACCCCTTTTAGGATCTCCCCTTTCCCATCACCCCAAACCCCTTTTAGGCTCCCCTTTCCCATCACCCCAAACCCCTTTTAGGCTCCTCTTTTCCATCACCCCAAACCCCTTTTAGGGTCCCCTTTCCCATCACCCCAAACCCCTTTTAGGCTTCCCTTTTCCCATCACCCCAAACCCCTTTTAGGCTCCTCTTTTCCATCACCCCAAACCCCTTTTAGGCTTCCCTTTCCCATCACCCCAAACCCCTTTTAGGGTCCCCTTTTCCACCACCCCAAACCCCTTTTAGGGTCCCCTTTCCCATCACCCCAAACCCCTTTTAGGCTCCCTTTTCCCATCACCCCAAACCCCTTTTAGGATCTTCCCCCTTCCTGCACTCCCCAATCCCCTTTTCCATCACCCCAAACCCCTTTTGGGGTCCCCTTTTCCGTCACTCCAAACCCCTTTTAGGGGCCCCTTTTACCTCCACCCCAAACACCTTTTAGGGTCTTCCCTTTCCCATCACCCCAAACCCCTTTTGGGGTCCCCTTTTTCCATCACCCCAAACCCCTTTTGGGGTCCCCTTTTCCATCACCCCAAACCCCTTTTAGGGTCCCTTTCCCATCACCCCAAACCCCTTTTGGGGTCTCCTTTCCCATCACCCCAAACCCCTTTTAGGGTCCCCTTTTCCATCACCCCAAACCCCTTTTAGGATCTCCCCTTTCCCATCACCCCAAACCCCTTTTAGGGTCCCCTTTTCCATCACCCCAAACCCCTTTTAGGGTTTCCCCTCTCCTTGTGCTCCCCAATCCTCTTTTCCATCACCCCAAACCCCTTTTAGGCTCCCTTTTTCCCATCACCCCAAACCCCTTTTAGGGTTTCCCCTCTCCTTGTGCTCCCCAATCCTCTTTTCCATCACTCCAAACCCCTTTAGGGTCTCCCCACTTCTTGCACTTCCCAATCCCCTTTTTCATCACCCCAAGCTCCTTTTAGGCTCCCCTTTTCCATCAAGGCTCCCCTTTCCCACCACCCCAAACCCCTTTTAGGATCTCCCCCCTTCCTGCACTCCCCAGTCCCCTTTCCCATCACCCCAAACCCCTTTTAGGGTCCCTTTACCTTCACCCCAAACCCCTTTTAGGGTCCTTTTCCCATCACCCCAAACCCCTTTTAGGCTCCTCTTTTCCATCACCCCAAACCCCTTTTAGGATCTCCCCCCTTCCTGCACTCCCCAATCCCCTTTTCCCATCACCCCAAACCCCTTTTAGGGTCCCCTTTTCCCATCACCCCAAACCCCTTTTAGGGTCCCCTTTCCCCATCACCCCAAACCCCTTTAGGGTCTCCCACTTCTTGCACTCCCCAATCCCCTTTTCCCATCACCCCAAACCCCTTTTAGGGTCCCCTTTTCCCATCACCCCAAACCCCTTTTAGGCTCCCCTTTTCCATCACCCCAAACCCCTTTTAGGCTCCCCTTTCCCATCACCCCAAACCCCTTTTGGGGTCCCCTTTTCCCATCACCCCAAACCCCTTTTAGGCTCCCCTTTCCCATCACCCCAAACCCCTTTTAGGATCTCCCCTTTTCCATCACCCCAAACCCCTTTTAGGCTCCCTTTTCCCATCACCCCAAACCCCTTTTAGGATCTTCCCCCTTCCTGCACTCCCCAATCCCCTTTTCCCATCACCCCAAACCCCTTTTAGGATCTCCCCTTTCCCATCACCCCAAACCCCTTTTAGGCTCCTCTTTTCCATCACCCCAAACCCCTTTTAGGCTTCCCTTTCCCATCACCCCAAACCCCTTTTAGGCTCCCCTTTCCCATCACCCCAAACCCCTTTTAGGCTTCCCTTTCCCATCACCCCAAACCCCTTTTAGGGTCCCTTTTCCACCACCCCAAACCCCTTTTAGGGTCCCTTTTCCATCACCCCAAACCCCTTTTAGGCTCCCCTTTTCAGTCACCCCAAACCCCTTTTAGGCTCCCCTTTTCCCATCACCCCAAACCCCTTTTAGGATCTCCCCCTTTCCCATCACCCCAAACCCCTTTTAAGATCTCCCCATTCCTTTCCCCCCCTCTCCCCCTTTTTCCCAGAACGCTTCCCCCCCTCTCTCCCCCTCCCCCACCCAAACCACCCCTTTGGGGTCACCCCACGGTTTTTTGGGGTGCTCTTTTTAGGACGACCTCACTCACAAGCTGGCCGACATCGTTAAGATCAACAATCAGCTGCGGCGTAACGAGCAGAACGGGGCGGCCGCGCACGTCATCGCCGAGGACGTCAAACTGCTGCAGTTCCACGTGGCCACCATGGTGGACAACGAGTTGCCCGGCTTGCCCAGGGTACCCCCGTGAAGTTTGGGGGGGTCTCAGAGGGGGTTTGGGGGGGTCTCAGAGGGGGTTTGGGGGTTGTAGAGGGGGTTTGGGGGTCGTAGAGGGGGTTTGGGGGTGACAGAGGGGTCTCAGAGGGGTTTTTGGGGGGTCTCAGAGGGGGTTTGGGGGGTCTCAGAGGGGTTTTGGGGGTCGTAGAGGGGGTTTGGGGGTCGTAGAGGGGGTTTGGGGGTGACAGAGGGGTCTCAGAGGGGGTTTGGGGGTGACAGAGGGGTCTCAAAGGGGTTTTGGGGGGTCTTAGAGGGGGTTTGGGGGTCTCAGAGGGGTCTCAGAGGGGTCTCAGAGGGGTTTTGGGGGTCGTAGAGGGGGTTTGGGGGTCTCAGAGGGGTTTTGGGGGTCTCAGAGGGGTCACAGAGGGGTCTCAAAGGGGTTTTGGGGGGTCTCAGAGGGGGTTTGGGGGGTCTCAGAGGGGTCTCAGAGGGGTTTTGGGGGTCGTAGAGGGGGTTTGGGGGTCTCAGAGGGGTTTTGGGGGTCTCAGAGGGGTCACAGAGGGGTCTCAAAGGGGTTTTGGGGGGTCTCAGAGGGGGTTTGGGGGGTCTCAGAGGGGTCTCAGAGGGGTCTCAGAGGGGTCTCAGAGGGGTTTTGGGGGTCTCAGAGGGGGTTTGGGGGTCTCAGAGGGGTCTCAGAGGGGTTTTGGGGGTCGTAGAGGGGGTTTGGGGGTCTCAGAGGGGTTTTGGGGGTCTCAGAGGGGTCACAGAGGGGGTTTGGGGGTCGTAGAGGGGTCACAGAGGGGTTTTGGGGGTCGTAGAGGGGTTTTGGGGGTGACAGAGGGGGTTTGGGGGTGACAGAGGGGTCTCAGAGGGGTTTTGGGGGTTGTAGAGGGGGTTTGGGGGTGACAGAGGGGTTTTTGGGGGTCATAGAGGGGTCTCAGAGGGGTTTTTGGGGGTCTCAGAGGGGGTTTGGGGGTGACAGAGGGGTTTTGGGGGGGTCTCAGAGGGGGTTTGGGGGTCTCAGAGGGGTCTCAGAGGGGTTTTGGGGGTCTCAGAGGGGTTTTGGGGGGATCTCAGAGGGGGTTTGGGGGTGACAGAGGGGTTTTTGGGGGTCATAGAGGGGTCTCAGAGGGGTTTTTGGGGGTCTCAGAGGGGGTTTGGGGGGGTCTCAGAGGGGGTTTGGGGGTGACAGAGGGGTCTCAGAGGGGGTTTGGGGGTGACAGAGGGGTCTCAGAGGGGTTTTGGGGGTCTCAGAGGGGTTTTGGGGTCGTAGAGGGGTCAAAGAGGGGGTTTGGGGGGTCAAAGAGGGGTTTTGGGGGGTCTCTGGGGGGTCTCAGAGGGGGTTTGGGGGTCATAGAGGGGTCACAAAGGGGTTTTGGGGGTCTCAGAGGGGTTTTGGGGGTCTCAGAGGGGTTTTTGGGGGTCATAGAGGGGTCTCAGAGTGGGTTTGGGGGGTCTCAGAGGGGATTTGGGGGTCATAGAGGGGTCTCAGAAGGGTTTTGGGGGTCTCAGAGGGGGTTTGGGGGGTCTCAGAGGGATTTTGGGGGGCATAGAGGGGTTTAGGGGGCTCTCAGAGGGGTTTTGGGGGTCTCAGAGGGGGTTTGGGGGGTCTCAGAGGGGTTTTTAGGGGTCGTGGAGGAGTCACAGAGGGCATTTAGGGGTCGTAGAGGGGGTTTGGGGGTCTCAGAGGGGTCTCAGAGGGGTTTTGGGGGTGTTACAGAGGGGTTTTGGGGGTCTCAAAGGGGTTTTGGGGGTCTCAGAGGGGGTTTGGGAGGGTTACAGAGGGGTCTCAGAGGGGTTTTGGGGGTCATAGAGGGGTCTCAGAGGGGGTTTGGGGGTCGTAGAGGGGTCTCAGAGGGGTTTTGGGGGTCTGAGAGGGGGTTGAGGGGTCTCAGAGGGGTTTTGGGGGGTCTCAGAGGGGTTTTTGGGGGTCATAGAGGGGTCTCAGGTGTTTTGGGGCTCACAGAGGGCTCACAGAGGGGTTTTGGGGGTCTCAGAGGGGTTTTGGGGGGGGTCTCAGAGGAGTTTTGGGGCTCACAAAGGGCTCCCAGAGGGGTTTTGGGGTCACAACCAGGTGTCAGAGACATTTAGGGGGGGATCCCAGAGAAGTTTTGGGGCTCACCGAGGGATCTCCAAGCGCTTTTGTGTGCCCCAAACCCCCCGAACCCCCCCCCCAAATTCCCGACAGCGTTCGAGGCCGTTCCCGGTGTGGGATCCGAACGCGTCCCCCCCCCCCCAAACCCCGGGAACGTTTTTAGGGTTTCCAACCCCTCCTTCCCCCCCAAATTTCTGCTCCCCCCAGGCCATGCAGAAATCGGGGCGTCCCCTGAAGTCCCTGAAGCAGCGGCTGAAGGGCAAAGAGGGTCGGGTTCGGGGCAACCTCATGGGCAAGCGCGTGGATTTCTCGGCTCGCACCGTCATCACCCCCGACCCCAACCTGGCCATCGACCAGGTGGGCGTCCCCCGCTCCATCGCGGCCAACATGACCTTCGCCGAGATCGTCACCCCCTTCAACATCGACAGGTGGGGTTTTGGGGGTGTTTGTAGGGGATTTGTGGGGGTTTGGGATGGATTTATGGGGGTTTAGGATGGATTTATGGGGTTTTGGGATGGATTTATGGGGTGGTTTGGGTGATTTGTGGGATTTTGGGAGAGCGTTCCCTTCTCCATTCCCACCCAACATGACCTTCGCCGAGATCATCACCCCCTTCAACATCGACAGGTGGGGTTTTGGGGGGATTTATAGGGGATTTATGGGGTTTGGGATGGGTTTATGGGGTTTTAGGTTGGATTTATGGGGTTTTGGGGTGAATTTATGGGGTGGTTTGGGTGATTTATGGGGTTTTGGGATGGGCGTTCCCTTCTCCATTCCTACCCAACATGACCTTGGCTGAGATCGTCACCCCCTTCAACATCGACAGGTGGGGTTTTGGGGGGGTTTGGGATGGATTTAGGGGGGTTTGGGATGGATTTTTGGGGTTTTGGGAAGGATTTATGGGGTTTAGGATGGAATTATGGGGGTTTGGGATGGATTTATGGGGGTTTGGGATGGATTTATGGGGTGGTTTGGGTGATTTATGGGGTTTTGGGAGAGCATTCCCTTCTCCATGTGACCTTGGCCGAGATCGTCATCCCCTTCAACATCGACAGGTGGGCATTTATGGGGGTTTGGGATGGATTTATGGCAGTTTAGGATGGTTTTATGGGGTTTTGGGATGGTTTTATGGGGTTTGGGATGGATTTGTGGGGTTTTAGGATGGATTTATGGGGTTTTGGGGTGGGTTTATGGGGGTTTGGGGTGGGCGTCCCCCGCTCCATCGCGGCCAACATGACCTTGGCCGAGATCGTCACCCCCTTCAACATCGACAGGTGGGGTTTTGGGGGGGTTTATAGGGGATTTGTGGGGGTGTAGGATGGGTTTATGGGGTTTTGGGGTGGATTTATGGGGTTTTGGGATGGATTTATGGGGTGGTTTGGGTGATTTGTGGGGTTTTGGGAGAGCGTTCCCTTCTCCATTCCCACCCAACATGACCTTGGCTGAGATCGTCACCCCCTTCAACATCGACAGGTGGGGTTTTGGGGGTGTTTGTAGGGGATTTGTGGGGGTTTGGGATGGGTTTATGGGGTTTTAGGATGGATTTGTGGGGTTTTGGGGTGGATTTATGGGGTGGTTTGGGTGATTTATGGGGGTTTGGGAGAGCGTTCCCTTCTCCATGTGACCTTGGCTGAGATCGTCACCCCCTTCAACATCGACAGGTGGGGTTTTGGGGGGGTTTGTAGGGGATTTATGGGGTTTTGGGATGGGGTTTTGGGGTGGATTTATGGGGTTTTAGGTTGGATTTATGGGGTGGTTTGGGTGATTTGTGGGGTTTTGGGAGAGCGTTCCCTTCTCCATTCCCACCCAACATGACCTTGGCTGAGATCGTCACCCCCTTCAACATCGACAGGTGGGCATTTATGGGGGTTTAGGATGGATTTATGGGGGTTTGGGATGGATTTATGGGGGTTTAGGATGGATTTGTGGGGGTTTGGGATGGATTTATGGGGGTTTAGGATGGATTTATGGGGGTTTGGGATGGGCGTCCCCCGCTCCATCGCGGCCAACATGACCTTGGCCGAGATCGTCACCCCCTTCAACATCGACAGGTGGGGTTTTGGGGGGGTTTATAGGGGATTTGTGGGGGTTTGGGATGGGTTTATGGGGTTTTGGGGTGGATTTATGGGTGGTTTGGGTGATTTATGGGGGTTTGGGAGAGCGTTCCCTTCTCCATGTGACCTTGGCCGAGATCGTCATCCCCTTCAGCATCGACAGGTGGGGTTTTGGGGGGGGTTTGGGATGGATTTAGGGGGTTTTGGGATGGATTTATGGGGTTTTGGGATGGATTTATGGGGTTTTGGGATGGATTTATGGGGTTTTTGGGTGGATTTATGGCATATTTGGGTTGGATTTATGGGGTTTTAGGATGGATTTATGGGGTTTTAGGTTGGATTTATGGGGTTTTGGGATGGATTTATGGGGTTTTGGGATGGATTTATGGGATTTTAGGATGGATTTATGGGGTTTGGGATGGATTTATGGGGTTTTAGGATGGATTTATGGGGTTTTGGGGTGGATTTATGGGGTTTTGGGATGGATTTATGGGGTTTTGGGATGGATTTATGGAGTTTTAGGATGGATTTATGGGGTTTTGGGATGGATTTATGGAGTTTTAGGATGGATTTATGGGGTTTTGGGATGGATTTATGGGATTTTAGGATGGATTTATGGGGTTTGGGATGGATTTATGGGGTTTTAGGATGGATTTATGGGGTTTTGGGGTGGATTTATGGGGTTTGGGATGGATTTATGGAGTTTTGGGGGTGGATTGTATGGAGTTTTAGGATGGATTTATGGGGTTTTGGGATGGATTTATATGGGGTTTTGGGATGGATTTATGGGGTTTTAGGATGGATTTATGGGGGTTTTACGATTGATTTATGGGGTTTTGGGATGGATTTATAGGGTTTTTGGGTGGATTTATGGCATATTTGGGTTGGATTTATGGGGTTTTAGGATGGATTTATGGGGGTTTAGGATGGATTTATGGGGTTTTAGGATGGATTTATGGGGTTTTTGGGTGGCTTTATGGGGGTTTGGGGTGGATTTATGGGATTTTGGGGTGATTTATGGGGTTTTGGGACAGCTTTTCCTGCTCCATCACCCCCAGTGTGACCTTTGGTGAGATCTTCACCCCTTTCAACATCGATTGGGGCGACCTGGGGGGGTTTGGAGGGAATTTAGGGGGGATTTAGGGGGTGTTTGGAGCTGATCTGAGGGGTCTGGGGGAGCTTTGGTGGGGTTTGGGGCAGATCTGGGGGAGATTTGGGGGAAATTTGAGGAGATTTGGGCCAGATTTGGGGGAAATTCGGGGACTTTGGGGCAGATCTGGGTGAATTTGGGATGAATTTAAGGACTGGGGGAGATTTGGGGGAAATTTGAGGAGATTTGGGCCAGATTTGGGGGAAATTCGGGGACTTTGGGGCAGATCTGGGTGAATTTGGGATGAATTTCAGGACTGGGGGAGATTTGGGGGAAATTTGAGGAGATTTGGGCCAGATTTGGGGGAAATTCGGGGACTTTGGGGCAGATCTGGGTGAATTTGGGATGAATTTAAGGACTGGGGGAGCTTTGGGGGAAATTTGAGGAGATTTGGGCCAGATTTGGGGGAAATTCGGGGACTTTGGGGCAGATCTGGGTGAATTTGGGATGAATTTAAGGACTGGGGGAGATTTGGGGGAAATTTGAGGAGATTTGGGCCAGATTTGGGGGAAATTCGGGGACTTTGGGGCAGATCTGGGTGAATTTGGGATGAATTTAAGGACTGGGGGAGATTTGAGGGAAATTTGAGGAGATTTGGGCCAGATTTGGGGGAAATTCGGGGACTTTGGGGCAGATCTGGGTGAATTTGGGATGAATTTAAGGACTGGGGGAGATTTGGGGGAAATTCGGGGACTTTGGGGCAGATCTGGGTGAATTTGGGATGAATTTAAGGACTGGGGGAGATTTGGGGGAAATTTGAGGAGATTTGGGCCAGATTTGGGGGAAATTTGAAGAGATTTGGGCCAGATTTGGGGGAAATTCGGGGACTTTGGGGCAGATCTGGGTGAATTTGGGATGAATTTCAGGACTGGGGGAGATTTGGGGGAAATTTGAGGAGATTTGGGCCAGATTTGGGGGAAATTCGGGGACTTTGGGGCAGATCTGGGTGAATTTGGGATGAATTTCAGGACTGGGGGAGATTTGGGGGAAATTTGAGGAGATTTGGGCCAGATTTGGGGGAAATTCGGGGACTTTGGGGCAGATCTGGGTGAATTTGGGATGAATTTCAGGACTGGGGGAGATTTGAGGCAAATTTGAGGAGATTTGGGCCAGATTTGGGGGAAATTCGGGGACTTTGGGGAGATCTGGGTGAATTAGGGATGAATTTAAGGACTGGGGGAGATTTGGGGGAAATTTGAGGAGATTTGGGCCAGATTTGGGGGAAATTTGAAGAGATTTGGGCCAGATTTGGGGGAAATTCGGGGACTTTGGGGCAGATCTGGGTGAATTTGGGATGAATTTAAGGACTGGGGGAGATTTGGGGGAAATTTGAGGAGATTAGGGCCAGATTTGGGGGAAATTCGGGGACTTTGGGGCAGATCTGGGTGAATTTGGGATGAATTTAAGGACTGGGGGAGATTTGGGGGAAATTTGAGGAGATTAGGGCCAGATTTGGGGGAAATTCGGGGACTTTGGGGCAGATCTGGGTGAATTTGGGATGAATTTAAGGACTGGGGGAGATTTGAGGGAAATTTGAGGAGATTTGGGCCAGATTTGGGGGAAATTTGAAGAGATTTGGGCCAGATTTGGGGGAAATTCGGGGACTTTGGGGCAGATCTGGGTGAATTTGGGATGAATTTAAGGACTGGGGGAGATTTGGGGGAAATTTGAGGAGATTTGGGCCAGATTTGGGGGAAATTCGGGGACTTTGGGGCAGATCTGGGTGAATTTGGGATGAATTTCAGGACTGGGGCCGATCTGGGTGAATTTAGTGAGATTTAAAGAATCTTTGGGGTCGTTCCGGAGCTTTTGGGGGACATTTGGGTGATTTTAGGGCAGATTTGAGGCAGTTTGGGGTTGATTTGAGAACCTTTAGGACCCTCTAGTGGGATTTGGGGTGATTTTGGGGTGATTGGAGCAATCTGGGGCCGTTTTAAAGAACCCCCAAAATCCCCCCCACGACGACATCAGCGTCGTTTTGGGGCTGATCCCAAGAACCCAAAACCATCCCAAACCCCTTGGAAACCCCCACAAATCCTTCTCAGGGTGACTCTGGTGGATTATGGGGTGAACCTTAGGTTCCCAAAATCCCCTCAATTTCCCCCAAAAACCCCACAGGCTGCAGGAGTTGGTGCGCAGGGGGAACAGCCAATACCCGGGGGCCAAATACATCATCAGGGACAACGGGGACAGGATCGACCTCCGCTTCCACCCCAAACCCAGCGACCTCCACCTGCAGATCGGCTACAAGGTCAGCACCCCAAAAAAGCCCCAGAAGTCAGGGGAGGAGCCCAAAAAAACCCCCAAAAGTCAGCACCCCAAAAAACCCCCAAAAATCAGGGGAGGACCCCAAAAAACCCCCAAAAGTCAGGGGAGGAGCCCAAAAAAAACCCCAAAAGTCAGCACCCCAAAAAACCCCCAAAAGCCCAAAAAAACCCCCAAAATCAGCACCCCAAAAAACCTCCAAAAGCCAGCACCCCAAAAAAAAAAAAAAAAACCCAAAAAATCAGGGGAGGAGCCCAAAAAACCCCAAAAGTCAGGGGAGGACCCCAAAAAACCCCAGAAGTCAGGGGAGGAGCCCAAAAAAACCCCCAAAAGTCAGCACCCCAAAAAACCCCCAAAAATCAGGGGAGGACCCCAAAAAACCCCCAAAAGTCAGCACCCCAAAAAACCCCAAAAGTCAGGGGAGGAGCCCAAAAAAAACCCCAAAAGTCAGCACCCCAAAAAACCCCCAAAGTCAGCACCCCAAAAAAAAAAACCCCAAAAAATCAGGGGAGGACCCCAAAAAACCCCCAAAGTCAGGGGAGGACCCCAAAAAACCCCAGAAGTCAGGGGAGGAGCCCAAAAAAACCCCCAAAAGTCAGCACCCCAAAAACCCCCAAAAGTCAGGGGAGGAGCCCAAAAAACCCCAAAAGTCAGCACCCCAAAAAACCCCCAAAAGCCCAAAAAAACCCCCAAAATCAGCACCCCAAAAAACCTCCAAAAGCCAGCACCCCAAAAAAAAAAAAAAACCCAAAAAATCAGGGGAGGAGCCCAAAAAACCCCAAAAGTCAGGGGAGGACCCCAAAAAACCCCAGAAGTCAGGGGAGGAGCCCAAAAAAACCCCCAAAAGTCAGCACCCCAAAAAACCCCCAAAAGTCAGGGGAGGAGCCCAAAAAAACCCCCAAAAGTCAGCACCCCAAAAAACCCCCAAAAATCAGGGGAGGACCCCAAAAAACCCCAAAAGTCAGCACCCCAAAAGACCCCAAAGTCAGGGGAGGACCCCAAAAACCCCAGGGGAGGGACCCCAAAACCTCAGGGATGCCAAAAACCAGCAGAGGACCCCAAAACTGTGGGGTGGAGTGTTGGTTTTGGGGTTCAGAGCTCTGGATTTGGGGTTCAAGCCCTGATTTTGGGGTTCAGAGCTCTGGATTTGGGGTTCAGAGCTCTGGATTTGGGGTTCAAGCCCTGATTTTGGGGTTCAGAGCTCTGGATTTGGGGTTTAGTCTTTGATTTTGGGCTTTGGAGCTCTGGATTTGGGGTTCAATCCCTGATTTTGGGGTTCAGAGCTCTGGACTTGGGGTTTAATCGTTGATTTTGGGGTTCAATCCCTGATTTGGGGTTCAGAGCTCTGGATTTGGGTTCAATCCCTGATTTTGGGGTTCAGAGCTCTGGATTTGGGGTTCAGAGCTCTGGATTTGGGGTTTAGTCTTTGATTTTGGGGTTCAGAGCTCTGGATTTGGGGTTCAAGCCCAGATTTTGGGGTTCAGAGCTCTGGATTTGGGGTTTAATCGTTGATTTTGGGGTTCAATCCCTGATTTGGGGTTCAGAGCTCTGGATTTGGGGTTCAATCCCTGATTTTGGGCTTTGGAGCCGTGGATTTGGGGTTTAGAGCTTTGGATTTGGGGTTTATAAAGTCTTTGATTTTGGGATTCAGAGCTCTGGATTTGGGGTTTGGTCCTTGATTTTGGGATTCAGAGCTCTGGATTTGGGGTTCAAACCCTGATTTTGGGGTTCAGCGCTCTGGATTTGGGGTTCAATCCCTGATTTTGGGGTTCAGAGTCCTGGATTTGGGGTTCAATCCCTGATTTTGGGGTTCAAACCCTGATTTTGGGGTTCAGAGCTCTGGATTTGGGGTTCAATCCCTGATTTTGGGGTTCAGAGCCCTGGATTTGGGGTTCAAACCCTGATTTTGGCGTTCCCAATTCTATATTTGGCCTTCAATCCCGAATTTTGGCTTCCAACCTCTGCAATTTGGGCCTCTACCCCCAATTTTAGGGCCCCAGGGGGCCCCAAACCCTCATTTTTGGGGCCCCAAAACCTCGTTTTTTCCCCCTTTTCCCCCCATTTTTTGAGGAAATCTCTTCATTTTTTGGGGAAAATCCTCTCCGTTTTTGGGGTGTCCCTCATTTTTGGGGTGTTTTGGGGTGTCCCTCGTTTTTGGGGGGTTTCTCTCGTTTTTGGGGTGTCCCCCTGACTCTTGGGGGGGTGTTTTGGGGCCAGGTGGAGCGTCACATGTGCGACGGGGACATCGTCATCTTCAACCGGCAGCCGACCCTACACAAGATGTCCATGATGGGCCACAGGGTCAGGATCCTGCCCTGGTCCACCTTCCGTCTGAACCTGAGGTAAAACACCCCAAAAACCACCCTAAAAACCCCCAAAATCACCCCAAATCCTGCCCTGGTTCGTCTTCTGTTTAAATCTGAGGTAAAACACCCCAAAAACCACCCTAAAAATCCCCAAAATTACCCCAAATCCTGCCCTGGTTCATCTTCTGTTTAAATCTGAGGTAAAACACCCCAAAAACCACCCTAAAAACCCCCAAATTACCCCAAATCCTGCCCTGGTCCGTCTTCTGTTTAAATCTGAGGTAAAACACCCCAAAACCCACCCTAAAAAAACCCCAAATTATCCCAAATCCTGCCCTGGTCTATCTTCCGTCTGAATCTGAGGTAAAACACCCCAAAAACCACCCTAAAAACCCCTAAAATCACCCCAAATCCTGCCCTGGTCCGTCTTCTGTTTAAATCTGAGGTAAAACACCCCAAAAACCACCCTAAAAACCCTCAAATTACCCCAAAATCATCCCAAATCCTGCCCTGGTCCACCTTCCGTCTGAACCTGAGGTAAAACACCCCAAAAACCACCCTAAAAATCCCCAAAATTACCCCAAATCCTGCCCTGGTTCATCTTCTGTTTAAATCTGAGGTAAAACACCCCAAAAACCACCCTAAAAACCCCCAAAATTATCCCAAATCCTGCCCTGGGCCATGTTCCGTCTGAACCTGAGGTAAAACACCCCAAAAACCACCCTAAAAACCCCCAAATTACCCCAAATCCTGCCCTGGTCTACCTTCTGTCTGAACCTGAGGTAAAACACCCCAAAAACCACCCTAAAAAACCCCAAAATCATCCCAAATCCTGCCCTGGGCCATGTTTTGTCTGAACCTGGGATAAAACACCCCAAAAACAACCCTAAAACCCCAAAATCACCCCAAATCCTGCCCTGGTTCATCTTCCGTCTGAACCTGAGGTAAAACACCCCAAAAACCACCCTAAAAACCCCCAAAATTATCCCAAATCCTGCCCTGGTCCACCTTCCGTCTGAACCTGAGGTAAAACACCCCAAAAACCACCCTAAAAAACCCCAAATTACCTCAAAATCACCCCAAATCCTGCCCTGGTTCATCTTCTGTTTAAGTCTGAGGTAAAACACCCCGAAAATATCCCGAAAATACCCCAAAATCGTCCCACATCCTGCTCTGGGCCATGTTTTGTCTGAACCTGAGGTAAAACACCCCAAAAACCACCCTAAAAACCCCCAAATTACCCCAAATCCTGCCCTGGTCCGTCTTCTGTTTAAATCTGAGGTAAAACACCCCAAAAACCACCCTAAAAATCCCCAAAATTACCCCAAATCCTGCCCTGGTTCATCTTCTGTTTAAATCTGAGGTAAAACACCCCAAAAACCACCCTAAAAACCCCCAAATTACCCCAAATCCTGCCCTGGTCTACCTTCTGTCTGAACCTGAGGTAAAACACCCCAAAAACCACCCTAAAAAACCCCAAAATCATCCCAAATCCTGCCCTGGGCCATGTTTTGTCTGAACCTGGGATAAAACACCCCAAAAACAACCCTAAAACCCCAAATTATCCCAAATCCTGCCCTGGTCCACCTTCTGTCTGAACCTGAGGTAAAACACCCCAAAAACCACCCTAAAAACCCTCAAATTACCCCAAAATCATCCCAAATCCTGCTCTGGGCCATGTTCCGTCTGAACCTGAGGTAAAACACCCCAAAAACCACCCTAAAACCCCCTAAAGTTACCCCAAATCCTGCCCTGGTTCGTCTTCTGTTTAAATCTGAGGTGAAACACCCCAAAAACCACCCTAAAACCCCCAAATTACCCCAAAACTGGACTTGGACCGGGATGAGATGAACCTGGCCTGAGCCTGCCGGGGGTCCCTGCCCCGAGTCCCTGCAGTGACCCCGATGACCCCAATGACCCCAATGACCCCAGTGACCCCAATGTTCCAGTGACCCCAATGTTCCAGTGACCCCAGTGACCCCAATGTCCCCATGTCCCCGTGACCCCAATGTCCCCATGTCCCAGTGACCCCAGTGACCCCAGTGACCCCAATGTCCCCGATGACCCCAATGACCCCAGTGACCCCAATGTCCCAGTGACCCCAGTGACCCCAGTGACCCCAATGTCCCAGTGACCCCCATGTCCCAGTGATCCCAGTGACCCCAATGACCCCAGTGACCCCAATGTCCCAGTGACCCCAGTGACCCCAATGTTCCAGTGACCCCAGTGACCCCAGTGACCCCAGTGACCCCAATGTCCCAGTGACCCCAGTGACCCCAATGTCCCCATGTCCCAGTGACCCCAATGTCCCCATGTCCCAGTGATCCCAGTGACCCCAATGACCCCAATGTCCCAGTGACCCCAATGTCCCAATGTCCCAGTGAGCCCAGTGACCCCAATGTCCCCATGTCCCAGTGATCCCAGTGACCCCAATGTCCCTGTGTCCCCATGTCCCCAATGTCCCTGTGACCCCAATGTCCCCAATGTCCCTGTGACCCCAATGTCCCCATGTCCCAGTGACCCCAATGTCCCACATCCCCAATGTCCCAGTGACCCCAATGACCCAGTGACCCCAATGTCCCCGTGTCCCTGTGACCCCAATGTCCCACATCCCCAATGTCCCAGTGACCCCAGTGACCCCAATGTCCCAGTGACCCCAATGACTCCGATGTCCCCAATGTCCCCGATGTCCCCATGTCCCAATGACCCCAATGAGCCCGATGTCCCCAACGCCCCTGATGTCCCCAATGTCTCCAATGACCCCAATGACCCCGATGTCCCCAATGTCCCCAGTGACCCCAATGACCCCAACATCCCCGATGCCCCCGATGCCCCTGATGTCCCCAGTGTCCCCGCTGTCCCCGCTGTCCCCACAGCGTCACCACGCCCTACAACGCCGATTTCGACGGCGACGAGATGAACCTGCCAGAGCTGCCCTTGTCCCATGGCCCCGATGTCCCACATCCCGATGTCCTTGATGTCCCCAATAACCCCGATGACCCCATTGACCCCAGCGTCTCCAATGACCCCGATGACCCTGACGTCCCCAATGTCCCCAACGCCTCCAATGACCCCAGTGACCCCAACGTCCCCAATGACCCCAATGTCCCCAATGTCCCTTATCCCACATCCCCGATGTCCCCGTGTCCTCGATGTCTCTGATGTCCTCATGTCCCCGATGTCCTCGATGTCCTCAGTGTTCCCATGTCCCACATCCCCAATGACCCCAATGACCCCGATGTCCTTAACGTCCCCGATGTCCCCAATGACCCCGATGACCCCAATGTCCCCGACGTCCCTTATCCCACATCCCTGATGTCCCTGATGTCCCCAACTTCCCCGACGTCCCCAGTGTCCCCCATGATCCCAACATCCCCAATGACCCTGATGTCCCCGACGTCCCCAATGACCCCGATGTCCCCAATGACCCCAATGTCCCCGATGACTCCAATGTCCCCAATGTCCCTGATGTCCCCAGCATCCCCGATGACCCCGACGTCCCCAATGTCCCCAACGTCCCCAACACCCCTGATGTCCCCAACGTCTCCAGTGACCCCAATGACCCCGATGTCCCCAACGTCCCCCATGATCCCAACGTCCCCAGTGACCCCAATGTCCCCGATGCCCCCGCTGACCCCGCTGTCCCCGCAGCATCACCAGGCCCTACAACGCCAATTTCGACGGCGACGAGATGAACCTGCCAGAGCTGCCCTTGTCCCATGGCCCCAATGTCCCATATCCCGATGTCCCCAATGTCCCCAATGTCCCTGATGTCCCCAACATCCCCGATGACCCCAACGTCCCCGACGTCCCCAGTGTCCCCAATGTCCCCAACGTCTCCAATGACCCCAATGCCCCCGACGTCCCCGATGCCCCCAATGACCCCGATGCCCCCAATGTCCCTGATGTCCCCAACATCCCCGATGACCCCAACGTCCCCAATGTCCCCAATGTCCCCAATGACCTCAACATTCCTGATGTCCCCAATGTCCCCAACATCCCCAACACCCCTGATGTCCCCAACGTCTCCAGTGACCCCGATGTCCCCAACGTCCCCAACATCCCCAATGACCCCAATGTCCCCAACGTCCCCCATGATCCCAACGTCCCCAGTGACCCCAATGCCCCCGATGTCCCCAATGTCCCCGATGCCCCCGATGTCCCCGATGCCCCCGCTGACCCCGCTGTCCCCGCAGCGTCACCAGGCCCTACAACGCCGATTTCGACGGCGACGAGATGAACCTGCCAGAGCTGCCCTTGTCCCATGGCCCCAATGTCCCGTATCCCCAATGCTCCCGATGTCCCCGATGCCCCCAATGTCCCCGATGTCCCCAACGTCCCCGACGTCCCCAGTGTCCCCAACGTCTCCAATGACCCCAATGCCCCTGACGTCCCCGATGCCCCCAATGTCCCCGATGCCCCCAATGACCCCGATGTCTCCAATGTCCCCAGTGTCCCCAATGTCCCCAATGTCCCCAATGACCTCAACATTCCTGATGTCCCCAATGTCCCCAACATCCCCAACACCCCTGATGTCCCCAACGTCTCCAGTGACCCTGATGTCCCCAACGTCCCCAACATCCCCAATGACCCCAATGTCCCCAACGTCCCCCATGATCCCAACGTCCCCAGTGACCCCAATGCCCCCGATGTCCCCAATGTCCCCGATGCCCCCGCTGACCCCGCGGTCCCCGCAGCGTCACCACGCCCTACAACGCCGATTTCGACGGCGACGAGATGAACCTGCCAGAGCTGCCCTTGTCCCATGGCCCCAATGTCCCTTATCCCAATGTCCTTGATGTCCCCAATAACCCCGATGACCCCATTGACCCCAGCGTCTCCAATGACCCCGATGACCCTGATGTCCCCAATGTCCCCAACGCCTCCAATGACCCCAGTGACCCCAACGTCCCCAATGACCCCAATGACCCCAATGTCCCTTATCCCACATCCCCGATGTCCCCGTGTCCTCGATGTCTCTGATGTCCTCATGTCCCCGATGTCCTCGATGTCCTCAGTGTTCCCATGTCCCACATCCCCAATGACCCCAATGACCCCGATGTCCTTAACGTCCCCGATGTCCCCAATGACCCCGATGACCCCAATGTCCCCGACGTCCCTTATCCCACATCCCTGATGTCCCTGATGTCCCCAACTTCCCCGACGTCCCCAGTGTCCCCCATGATCCCAACATCCCCAATGACCCTGATGTCCCCGACGTCCCCAATGACCCCGATGTCCCCAATGACCCCAATGTCCCCGATGACCCCGACGTCCCCAATGTCCCCAACGTCCCCAACGCCCCTGATGTCCCCAACGTCTCCAGTGACCCCAATGACCCCGATGTCCCCAACGTCCCCAACATCCCCAATGACTCCAAGGTCCCCCATGATCCCAACGTCCCCAATGACCCCATTGACCCCGCTGTCCCCGCAGCGTCACCACGCCCTACAACGCCGATTTCGACGGCGACGAGATGAACCTGCACCTGCCGCAGTCGCTGGAGACGCGGGCGGAGATCCAGGAGCTCGCCATGGTGCCCCGCATGATCGTCACCCCCCAGAGCAACCGGCCCGTCATGGGCATCGTGCAGGACACGCTGACGGCCGTGCGCAAGTTCACCAAGAGGGACGTCTTCCTCGAGAGGGTCGGTTTTTTTGGGGTCGTTTGGGGGATTTTGGGGTCATTTAGGGTGGTTTTGGGGGGCTTTGAGGGGGTTTAGGGCCGGTGTTTGTGGGGTTTAGTTCAGAACGTGTTCACAAGTTCACCCAGAGGGACGTCTTCCTGGAGAGGGTCAGGTTTTGGGGTCGTTTTGGGGATTTTGGGGTCGTTTGGGGGCTTTATAGGGTGATTTGAGGTGGTTTGGGGTTGGTTTGAGGTGATTTGGGGTTGGTTTGAGGTGGTTTTGGGGTGATTTAGGATGGTTTTGGGGAGCTTTGAGGGGGTTTAGTGTAGGTGTTTGTGGGGTTTAGTTCAGGACATGCTGATGGCCGTGCGCAAGTTCACCAAGAGGGACGTCTTCCTCAAGAGGGTCGTTTTTTTTGGGGTCGTTTGGGGGATTTTGGGGTCATTTAGGGTGGTTTTGAGGTGATTTAGGGTGGTTTTGGGGGGCTTTGAGGGGGTTTAGGGCAGGTGTTTGTGGGGTTTAGTTCAGGACACGCTGCCGGCCGTGCACAAGTTCACCCAGAGGGACGTCTTCCTGGAGAGGGTCGGTTTTTGGGGTAATTTTGGGGCTTTTAGGGTTGGTTTGAGGTGATTTGAGGTGGTTTGGAGTGATTTAGGATGGTTTGAGGTGGTTTTGGGGTGGTTTGGGGTAATTTAGGGTGATTTAGGGCAGGTGTTTGTGGAGTTTAGTTCAGGACACATTTATTTGCAAGTTCACCAAGAGGGACGTCTTCCTGGAGAGGGTCGGTTTTTGGGGTCGTTTTAGGGTCATTTTTGGGTCATTTTAGGGTGATTTGAGGTGGTTTGGAGTGATTTAGGTTGGTTTTGGGGTGGTTTGGGGTTGGTTTGAGGTGGTTTTGGGGAGCTTTGAGGGGGTTTAGTGCAGGTGTTTGTGGGGTTTAGTTCAGAACGTGTTCACAAGTTCACCCAGAGGGACGTCTTCCTGGAGAGGGTCGGGTTTGGGGTCGTTTTAGGGTCATTTTTGGGTCATTTTAGGGTGATTTGAGGTGATTTGGGGTGATTTAGGGGGGTTTTGGGGGGCTTTGAGGGGGTTTAGTGCAGGTGTTTGTGGGGTTTAGTTCAGGACACGCCGCCGGCCGTGCACAAGTTCACCAAGAGGGACGTCTTCCTGGAGAGGGTCGGGTTTTGGGGTCATTTGGGGATTTTGGGGTCGTTTTGGGGCTTTATAGGGTGATTTGAGGTGGTTTGGGGTTGGTTTGAGGTGGTTTTGGGGTGATTTAGGGTGGTTTTGGGGAGCTTTGAGGGGGTTTAGGGCAGGTGTTTGTGAGGTTTAGTTCAGGATGCATTCACAAGTTCACCCAGAGGGACGTCTTCCTGGAGAGGGTCGGTTTTTGGGGTCATTTTGGGGCTTTTTAGGGTGATTTGAGGTGGTTTGGGGTTGGTTTGAGGTGGTTTTGGGGGGATTTTGTGGTGTTTTGAGGTAGTTTTGGGGTGGTTTTGGGTTGTCCTTCAGGGTGAGGTGATGCCCCTGCTGATGTTCCTGTCCACGTGGGATGGGAATGTGCTCCAAACCTCCATCCTGAAGGGGATTTTGGGGCGTTTTTGGGCATTTTTAGCATATTTTGTGCTCTCTCTGGGTTCTCCTCGACTGATGACAGTTTTGGGGTGGTTTTGGGGTGTCTTGGTGGTTTTGGGGTGTCCTTCAGGGCTAGGAGATGCCCCAGCTGATGTTCCTGTCCACGTGGACAGGATTTGGTGAGGTTTGGAATGTGCTCCAAGGCTCCATCCTGGAAGGGATTTTGGGGCATTTTGGGGCATTTTTAGGATATTTTGGAGTATTTATGGGTTCTTCTGGATTGATGACAGTTTTGGGGTGGTTTTGGGGTGTCCTTCAGGGCGAGGTGATGAACCTGCTGATGTTCCTTTCCACGTGGGACGGGAAGGTGCCCCAAGGCTCCATCCTGGAGGGGATTTTGGGGCGTTTTTGGGCATTTTTAGGATACTTTAGGGTATTTATGGGTTCTTCTGGATTGATGACAGTTTTGGGGTGCTTTTGGGGTGTCTTGAGGTGGTTTTGGGGGGTTTTGGGGTGTCCTTCAGGGCGAGGTGATGCCCCTGCTGATGTTCCTTTCCACGTGGGACGGGAATGTGCTCCAAGCCTCCATCCTGGAAGGGATTTTGGGGCATTTTGGGGCATTTTTAGGATACTTTGGGATTTCTGTGGGTTCTCCTCGACTGATGACAATTTTGGGGTGTCTTGAGGTGCTTTTGGGGTGTTTTGGGGTGGTTTTGGGGTGTCCTTCAGGGCTAGGAGATGCCCCAGCTGATGTTCCTGTCCATGTGGGATGGGAACGTGCTCCAAGCCTCCATGTTGGAAGGGATTTTGGGGCATTTTTGGGCATTTTTAGGATACTTTGGGATTTCTGTGGGTTCTCCTCGACTGATGACACTTCTGGGATGGTTTTGGGGTGTCCTTCAGGGCGAGGTGATGAACCTGCTGATGTTCCTTTCCACGTGGGACGGGAATGTGCTCCAAGCCTCCATCCTGGAAGGGATTTTGGGGCATTTTGGGGCATTTTTAGGATATTTTGGAGTATTTATGGGTTCTTCTGGATTGATGACAGTTTTGGGGTGGTTTTGGGGTGTCCTTCAGGGCGAGGTGATGAACCTGCTGATGTTCCTTTCCACGTGGGATGGGAATGTGCCCCAAGGCTCCATCCTGGAGGGGATTTTGGGGCGTTTTGGGGCATTTTTAGGATACTTTGGGATTTCTGTGGGTTCTCCTCGACTGATAACAATTTTGGGGTGGTTTTGGGGTGTCTTGAGGTGCTTTTGGGGTGTTTTGGGGTGGTTTTGGGGTGTCCTTCAAGGCGAGGTGATGCCCCTGCTGATGTTCCTGTCTATGTGGGATGGGAAGGTGCTCCAAGGCTCCATCCTGGAAGGGATTTTGGGGCATTTTTGGGCATTTTTAGCACATTTTGGGGTCTCTCTGGGTTCTCCTCGACTGATGACAATTTTGGGGTGTCTTGAGGTGCTTTTGGGGTGTTTTGGGGTGGTTTTGGGGTGTCCTTCAGGGCTAGGAGATGCCCCTGCTGATGTTCCTGTCCACGTCGGATGGGAAGGTGCCCCAAGCCTCCATCCTGGAAGGGATTTTGGGGCATTTTGGGGCATTTTTAGGATATTTTGTGGTCTTTATGGGTTCTTCTGGATTGATGACAGTTTTGGGGTGCTTTTGGGGTGTCCTTCAGGGCGAGGTGATGAACCTGCTGATGTTCCTGTCCACGTGGGACGGGAAGGTGCCCCAAGCCTCCATCCTGGAAGGGATTTTGGGGCATTTTTGGGCATTTTTAGGATACTTTGGGATTTTTGTGGGTTCTCCTCGACTGATAACAATTTTGGGGTGGTTTTGGGGTGTCTTGAGGTGGTTTTGAGGTGTTTTGGGGTGGTTTTGGGGTGTCCTTCAAGGCGAGGTGATGCCCCTGCTGATGTTCCTGTCTATGTGGGATGGGAAGGTGCTCCAAGGCTCCATCCTGGAAGGGATTTTGGGGCATTTTTGGGCATTTTTAGCACATTTTGGGGTCTCTCTGGGTTCTCCTCGACTGATGACAATTTTGGGGTGTCTTGAGGTGCTTTTGGGGTGTTTTGGGGTGCTTTTGGGGTGTCCTTCAAGGCGAGATGATGCCCCTGCTGATGTTCCTGTCCATGTGGGATGGGAAGGTGCCCCAAGGCTCCATCCTGGAAGGGATTTTGGGGCATTTTTGGGCACTTTTAGGATATTTTGTGGTCTTTATGGGTTCTTCTGGATTGATGACAGTTTTGGGGTGGTTTTGGGGTGTCCTTCAGGGCGAGGTGATGCCCCTGCTGATGTTCCTTTCCACGTGGGATGGGAATGTGCTCCAAGCCTCCATCCTGGAAGGGATTTTGGGGCATTTTTGGGCATTTTTAGGATACTTTGGGATTTCTGTGGGTTCTCCTCGACTGATGACACTTCTGGGGTGCTTTTGGGGTGTCCTTCAAGGCGAGGTGATGCCCCTGCTGATGTTCCTGTCTATGTGGGATGGGAAGGTGCCCCAAGGCTCCATCCTGGAAGGGATTTTGGGGCATTTTTGGGCATTTTTAGCACATTTTGGGGTCTCTCTGGGTTCTCCTCGACTGATGACAATTTTGGGGTGTCTTGAGGTGCTTTTGGGGTGTTTTGGGGTGGTTTTGGGGTGTCCTTCAGGGCTAGGAGATGCCCCAGCTGATGTTCCTGTCCATGTGGGATGGGAACGTGCTCCAAGCCTCCATGTTGGAAGGGATTTTGGGGCATTTTTGGGCATTTTTAGGATACTTTGGGATTTCTGTGGGTTCTCCTCGACTGATGACACTTCTGGGGTGGTTCTGGGGTGTCCTTCAGGGCGAGGTGATGAACCTGCTGATGTTCCTGTCCACGTGGGACGGGAAGGTGCCCCAAGGCTCCATCCTGGAAGGGATTTTGGGGCATTTTGGGGCATTTTTAGGATATTTTGGAGTATTTATGGGTTCTCCTCGACTGATGACACTTCTGGGGTGGTTCTGGGATGTCCTTCAGGGCGAGGTGATGAACCTGCTGATGTTCCTGTCCACGTGGGACGGGAAGGTGCCCCAACCGGCCATCCTGAAGCCGCGACCCCTCTGGACAGGGAAGCAAATCTTCTCCCTCATCATCCCGGGCCACATCAACTGCATCCGCACCCACAGCACCCACCCCGACGACGAGGACAGCGGCCCCTACAAACACATCTCCCCCGGGGACACCAAGGTGAGCGCCTGGCGAGGGTCTGGAGGGAGCTTTGAGGAGGTCTAGGGGGGTTTGGTGGGGTGCAGAGGTGGTTTGAGGGGGTTTTGGTGGGATTTGAGGAGGTCTAGGGGGGTTTGGTGGGGTGTAAAGGTGGTTTGAGGGGGCTTTGGTGGGACCTGAGGGTGATTTGGGGTGCTCTGAGAAGACTTTGGTGGGACCTGAGGGTGATTTGGGATGGTCTGAGGAGGCTTTGATGGGACCTGAGGGTGTTTTGGGGTGCTCTGAAAGGACTTTGCTGTATTTTGGGTGCTCTGAGAAGACTTTGGTGGGACCTGAGGGTGATTTGGGGTGCTCTGAGAAGACTGTGGTGGTGTTTTGGGTGCTCTGAGAGGACTTCGCTGATGTTTTGGGTGCTCTGAGAAGACTTTGGTGGGACCTGAGGGTGATTTGGAATGGTCTGAGGAGGCTTTGGTGGGACCTGAAGGTGATTTGGGGTGCTCTGAGAAGACTTTGGTGGTGTTTTGGGTGCTCTGAGAAGACTTTGGTGGGACCTGAGGGTGATTTGGGGTGCTCTGAGAAGACTTTGGTGGTGTTTTGGGTGCTCTGAGAAGACTTAGGTGGGACCTTCCTCAACTTGAGGAGAACTTCATAGACCTCAGGGTGCTTTTGAGCTGCTCCAGGAGGATGGAAATGTTCAACTTCTCTCATCTCTTGACCCTCCTGATGACCCCTCTTGGTTGGAAATGTCCCCTTCCCACCCCACCAGGTGATCGTGGAGAACGGGGAGCTCATCATGGGCATCTTGTGCAAGAAGTCCTTGGGGACGTCGGCCGGTTCCTTGGTGCACATCTCCTACCTGGAGATGGGCCACGACACCACGCGCCTCTTCTACAGCAACATCCAGACCGTCATCAACAACTGGCTGCTCATTGAGGGTCAGCAGGGTCCTGCCAAGGGGTCACGGTGGGGTTGGCACCTCGAGGGGGTCGCAGTGGGGTTGGCACCTCGAGGGGGTCACGGTGGGGTTGGCACCTTGAGGGTCAAGAGGGTGCTACCAAGAGGTCATGGTGGGGTTGGCACCTTGAGGGTCAGGAAGGTCCTACCAAGGGGTCATGGTGGCGTTGGCACCTCGAGGGGGTCACGGTGGGGTTGGCACCTCGAGGGGGTCATGGTGGGGTTGGCACCTTGAGGGTCAAGAGGGTCCTACCAAGAGGTCACGGTGGGGTTGGCACCTCGAGGGGTTCACGGTGGGGTTGGCACCTCGAGGGTCCAGAAGGTCCTACTGAGAGGTCATGGTGCGGTTGGCACCTCGAGGGTCCAGGAGGGTCCTACTGAGAGGTCACGGTGGGGTTGGCACCTTGAGGGGGTCACGGTGGGATTGGCACCTTGAGGGTCAAGAGGGTGCTACCAAGAGGTCACGGTGGGGTTGGCACCTGGAGGGTCAGGAAGGTCCTACCAAGGGGTCACGGTGGGGTTGGCACCTCGAGGAGGTCATGGTGGGGTTGGCACCTTGAGGGTCAGGAAGGTCCTACTGAGAGGTCACGGTGGGGTTGGCACCTCGAGGGTCAGGAAGGTCCTGCTGAGGGGTCATGATGGGGTTGGCACCTTGAGGGTCAGGAAGGTCCTGCTCAGGGGTCATGATGGGGTTGGCACCTTGAGGAGGTCATGGTGGGGTTGGCACCTTGAGGGTCAAGAGGGTCCTACTGAGGGGTCATGGTGGGGTTGGCACCTCGATGGTCAAGAGGGTCCTACCAAGAGGTCATGGTGGGGTTGACACCTTGAGGAGGTCACGGTGGGGTTGGCACCTTGAGGGTCAAGAAGGTCCTACAGAGGGATCATGGTGGGGTTGGCACCTTGAGGGTCAAGAGGGTCCTACCAAGAGGTCACGGTGGGTTTGGCACCTTGAGGGGGTCATGGTGGGGTTGGCACCTTGAGGGTCAAGAGGGTGCTACCAAGAGGTCACGGTGGGGTTGGCACCTGGAGGGTCAGGAAGGTCCTACCAAGGGGTCACGGTGGGGTTGGCACCTTGAGGGGGTCGCGGTGGGGTTGGCACCTCGAGGGTCAGGAAGGTCCTGCTGAGGGGTCACAGTGGGGTTGGCACTTTGAGGGGGATCATGGTGGGGTTGGCACCTTGAGGGTCCAGGAGGGTCCTGCTGAGAGGTCATGGTGGGGTTGGCACCTTGAGGGGGTCACGGTGGGGTTGGCACCTCGAGGGTCAGGAAGGTCCTGCTGAGGGGTCATGGTGGGGTTGGCACCTTGAGGGTCAGGAAGGTCCTGCTGAGGGGTCATGGTGAGGTTGGCACCTCGAGGTCATTCTTGAGGTCTTGGTGGTCCTTGGACCCCTTTTTGGGGAGTTTGGGGGATCTTCAGGAGGTCCACAGAGGGCTGGGACCCCTCCTGGTGGCACCAAATGGAGGTTCAGGGACCTGGGGACCTTCTCAGGTCCCACCTTGGTGGAACTCAGGTGTCCCTGGTGGTCCTTGGACCTCGTTCTTGAGGTCTTGGTGGTCCTTGGACCCCTTTTTGGGGAGTTTGGGGGATCTTCAGGAGGTCCACAGAGGGCTGGGACCCCTCCTGGTGGCACCAGATGGGGGTTTGGTCACCTGAGGACCTTCTCAGGTCCCACCTTGGTGGGATTTGGGTGTCCCTGGTGGTCCTTGGGTGGACCCCTGGAGGTGTCCATGTGTGGCTGGGACCTCCCCTTGGTGACCTCATTGTCTCCATCTCCCCCCTTTTATCCTCCAGCGTGACCAGACCCCGACCCAGGGTTGGTTCTTTGGGGTGGGAGGGGCACTTGGAGATGACCTCGAGTTTTGGGGGACCCCCCCTTTGAACCCCAAATGTCTCCTCCAGGTCACACCATCGGCATCGGTGACTCCATCGCCGACGCCAAGACCTACCAGGACATCCAGAACACCATC
The DNA here is from genome assembly GCA_028536675.1 of Aphelocoma californica. Lineage (NCBI taxonomy): Eukaryota > Metazoa > Chordata > Aves > Passeriformes > Corvidae > Aphelocoma > Aphelocoma californica. Next base: position 913,513 of record JAQMYR010000044.1, read on the forward strand.
AAGAAGGCCAAGCAGGACGTCATCGAGGTGGGACTTCTGGGCACCTCCGGGTGCTTCTGGGACACGCCCGGGTTGAGATTTTGGGGGTTCTTCGGGTGGGAATTTGGGGGATTTTGGGGGCAATTCCTGAGGTTCTTGGAGGTTCTCTGGTGGGTCACCTCAATGGGGTGGTGGTGGTGGGGGGGTTTGGGGTGTCCCACCCACATTTTGGGATCTCTGAGTGGATTTTGGAGCATCTCCAGAATGTTCTGGGTCCATCTGGAGCAGCTCCAGAACTTCCCTGGGTCCATCTGGAGCATCTCCAGAACGTTCTGGGTGGGTCTGGAGCATCTCCAGGACATTCTGGGTGGGTCTGGAGCATCTCCAGAACTTCCTGGATGGACCTGAAGCATCTCCAGAACATTCTGGGTGGACCTGGCACATCTCCAGAATGTTCTGGGTGGATCTGGAGCATCTCCAGAACTTCCTGGGGAGGATCTGGAGCATCTCCAGAATGTTCTGGGAGGATCTGGAGCAGCTCCAGAACTTCCTGGGTCCATCTGGAGTATCTCCAGGACATTCTGGGTGGACCTGGAGCATCTCCAGAACGTTCTGGGTGGGTTTGGAGTCTCCAGAACTTTCTGGGTCCATCTGGAGCATCTCCAGAACGTTCTGGGTGGATCTGGAGCATCTCCAGAAGTTTCTGGGTGGATTTGGGTCTCCAGAACTTCTGGGGAGGATCTGGAGCATCTCCAGAATGTTCTGGGTGGGTCTGGAGTCTCCAGAACTTCCTGGGTCCATCTGGAGCATCTCCAGAACATTCTGGGTGGACCTGGAGCGTCTCCAGAACTTTCTGGGTGGATTTGGGGTCTGCAGAACTTCTGGGGAGGATCTGGAGCAGCTCCAGAACATTCTGGGTGGACCTGGAGCATCTCCAGAACTTCTTGGGTGGACCTGGAGCATCTCCAGAACGTTCTGGGTGGATCTGGAGCATCTCCAGAATATTCTGGGTCTATCTGGAGCATCTCCAGAACGTTCTGGGTGGGTCTGGAGGATCTCCAGAACATTCTGGGTGGGTCTGGAGCATCTCCAGAACATTCTGGGTGGGTCTGGAGGATTTCCAGAACTTCCTGGATGGACCTGGAGCATCTCCAGAATGTTCTGGGTGGACCTGGAGCATCCCTGGGTCCACCTGGAGTATCTCCAGGACATTCTGGGTGGATCTGGAGCATCTCCAGAACTTCCTGGGTGGACCTGGAGCATCTCCAGAGCCATCTCAACCCCTTCCCAGGTGCTCCCACCACCCCCAGTTCCATGAGGAACTCCCAGGAGTTTGGAGGAACCTTCAAGGGGGTTTGGGGCGGTTCCTGGAGGATCTCAGGGGGGTTGGGGTGGTTCCTCTGGAATTTTGTGGAGATTTTGGGGATTTTGTGGAGTTCTTTGGGATCTTCTGGAGGTTCTCAGGTGGTTTTGGACCCCAGGAGGTCCAAGATCAACATCTCTGAGATTTGAGGAGCTCCAGAAGATCTTGGGAAGCTCCATGTGGGGTTTGGGGCGGTTCCTGGAGGATCTCAGGGGGTTTTGTGGAGATTTTTGGAATTTTCTGGAGTTTTTTGGGGTGTTCTGGAGGTTCTGAGGTGGTTTTGGATACCAGGAGGTCCAAGATCGACATCTCCCAGGTTTGAGGAGCTCCAGAAGATCTTGGGGAGCTGCATGGGGGGTTTGGGGCCATTCCTGGAGGATCTCAGGGGGGATTGGGGCGGTTCTTGTGGAATTTTCTGGAGATTTTTGGGATTTTGTGGAGTTCTTTGGGATCTTCTGGAGCTTCTCAGGTGGTTTTGGACGCCAGGAGCTCCAAGATCAACATCTCCCAGGTTTGAGGAGCTCCAGAAGATCTTGGGGAGGTCTCCATGTGGGGTTTGGGGCGGTTCCTGTGGAGTTTTGTGGAGTTCTTTGGGATCTTGTTGAGGTTCTGAGGCGGTTTTGGACCCCAGGAGGTCCAAGATTGACATCTCTGAGATTTGAGGAGCTCCAGAAGATCTTGGGAGCTCCATGTGGGGTTTGGGGCGGTTCCTGTGGAATTTTCTGGAGATTTTTGGGATTTTGTGGAGTTCTTTGGGATCTTCTGGAGCTTCTCAGGTGGTTTTGGACGCCAGGAGCTCCAAGATCAACATCTCCCAGGTTTGAGGAGCTCCAGAAGATCTTGGGGAGCTCCATGTGGGGTTTGGGGCGGTTCCTGTGGAATTTTGTGAAGATTTTTGGGATTTTGTGGAGTTCTTTGGGGTGTTCTGGAGGTTCTGAGGTGGTTTTGGACACCAGGAGGTCCAAGATCGACATCTCCCAGGTTTGAGGAGCTCCAGAAGATCTTGGGGAGCTCCATGGGGGGTTTGGGTTCATTCCTGGAGGATCTCAGGGGGGTTTGGGGCGGTTCCTCTGGAATTTTGTGGAGATTTTTGGGATTTTGTGGAGTTCCTGTGGAATTCTGTGGAGTTCTTTGGGATTTTCTGGAGGTTCTGAGGTGGTTTTGGACCCCAGGAGGTCCAAGATTGACATCTCCCAGGTTTGAGGAGCTCCAGAAGACCTTGGGGAGCTCCATGTGGGGTTTGGGGGGGTTCCTGGAGGATCTCAGGGAGTTTTGTGGAGATTTTTGGAATTTTCTGGAGTTTTTTGGGATTTTCTGGAGTTTTTTGGGGTGTTCTGGAGGTTCTGAGGTGGTTTTGAACACCAGGAGGTCCAAGATTGACACTTCTGAGATTTGAGGAGCTCCAGAAGATCTTGGGGAGGTCTCCATGTGGGCTTTGGGGTGGTTCCTGTGGAGCTTTGTGGAGTTCTTTGGGATCTTGATGAGGTTCTGAGGTGGTTTTGGATACCAGGAGGTCCAAGGTTGACATCTCCCAGGTTTGAGGAGCTCCAGCAGATCTTCAGGAGCTCCATGGGGGGTTTGGGTCCATTCCTGGAGGATCTCAGGGGGGTTTGGGGCGGTTCCTCTGGATTTTTCTGGAGATTTTTAGCATTTTCTGGACTTCTTTGGAATCTTCTGGAGCTTCTCAGGTACTTTCGAACCCCAGGACCTCCAAGATCATCTCCCAACAATCTCCTGGGGCTTTTTAGGAATTCCGAGGCCTTTTGGAGTCGTTGACCTTTTTTTGGGGTGGGGTTTTTTTTGGCATCTCCAGGTCATCGAGAAGGCCCACAACAACGAGCTGGAGCCCACGCCGGGCAACACCCTCCGGCAGACCTTCGAGAACCAGGTCAACCGGATCCTCAACGACGCCCGCGACAAGACCGGCTCGTCCGCCCAGAAGTCCCTGTCCGAGTACAACAACTTCAAATCCATGGTGGTCTCGGGGGCCAAGGGCTCCAAGATCAACATCTCCCAGGTTTGAGGAGCTCCAGAAGATCTTGGGGAGGTCTCCATGTGGGGTTTGGGGTGGTTCTTGTGGCGTTTGGTGGAGATTTTTGGGATTTTGTGGAGTTCTTTGGGATCTTGTTGAGGTTCTGAGGTGGTTTTGGACACCAGGAGGTCCAAGATCGACATCTCTGAGATTTGAGGAGCTCCAGAAGATCTTGGGGAGCTCCATGTGGGGTTTGGGGTGGTTCCTGTGGAGTTTGGTGAAGTTTTGTGGAGTTTTTTGGGATTTTCTGGAGGTTCTGAGGTGGTTTTGGACACCAGGAGGTCCAAGATCAACATCTCCCAGGTTTGAGGAGCTCCAGAGGGTTCCAAGAAGATCTCAGGAGGTTCCTGTGGAGTTTTTTGGAGATTTTTGGGATGTTCTGGAGGTTCTGAGGTGGTTTTGGACACCAGGAGCTCCAAGATCAACATCTCCCAGGTTTGAGGAGCTCCAGGAGATCTTGGGGAGGTCTCCATGTGGGGTTTGGGGTGGTTCTTGTGGAGTTTGGTAGAGTTTTGTGGAGTTTTTTTAGGATTTTGATGAGGTTCTGAGGTGGTTTTGGACACCAGGAGGTCCAAGATCAACATCTCCCTGGTTTGAGGAGCTCCAGAAGACCTTGGGGAGGTCTCCATGTGGGGTTTGAGGCGGTTCCTGGAGGATCTCACGGGGGTTTGGGGCGGTTCTTGTGGAGTTTTGTGGAGTTTTTTTGGATCTTGATGAGGTTCTGAGGTGGTTTTGGACACCAGGAGGTCCAAGATCGACATCTCTGAGATTTGAGGAGCTTCGGAGGGTTCCAAGAAGATCTCAGGAGGTTCCTGTGGAGTTTTTTGGAGATTTTTGGGATGTTCTGGAGGTTCTGAGGTGGTTTTGGACACCAGGAGGTCCAAGATCAACATCTCCCGGGTTTGAGGAGCTCCAGGAGATCTTGGGGAGGTCTCCATGTGGGGTTTGGGGTGGTTCCTGTGGAGTTTTGTGGAGTTCTTTGGGATCTTGTTGAGGTTCTGAGGTGGTTTTGGAGCCCAGGAGGTCCAAGATTGACATCTCTGAGATTTGAGGAGCTCCAGAAGATCTTGGGGAGGTCTCCATGTGGGGTTTGAGGCAGTTCCTGGAGGATCTCACGGGGGTTTGGGGCGGTTCTTGTGGAGTTTTGTGGAGTTTTTTTGGATCTTGATGAGGTTCTGAGGTGGTTTTGGACACCAGGAGGTCCAAGATCGACATCTCTGAGATTTGAGGAGCTCTGGAGGGTTCCAAGAAGATCTCAGGAGGTTCCTGTGGAGTTTTTTGGAGATTTTTGGGATGTTCTGGAGGTTCTGAGGTGGTTTTGGACACCAGGAGCTCCAAGACCGACATCCCCCAGGTTTGAGGAGTCCCAGGGGTCGTTAAGGGGATCCAGGAGGATCTCAGGGGGCTTTAGGACATTCCTGGAGTAACTTGATGGAGTCTGGGGGGGGTTCCCGTGGGGTTTTGTAGAACTTTCCCACCACTTCCAACCCCCCTGAGATATCTCATGGAGCCCTCAGGAATTTTGGGGTGTCCTGGTGCCACCTTGGAGGTCACCCCAAGACATCTTGGGTGGCTTTGGAGCATCTCAAGGACCTTTTGACCCCATTCCCTGCATGGTTCCCACCACTCCCAACCTCCCTGAGATATCTCATGGAGCCCTCAGGAATTTCATGGAGCCCTCAGGAATTTTGAGGTGTCCTGGTGCCACCTTAGAGATCCCCCCAAGACATTTTGGGATGGTCTTCAAATGGACCTTCAAGCCACTTGGCAGCATCTTGACCTCTTCAAACATCTCAAGAACCTTTTTCCCCCCTTCCCTTGACGTTCTCCTTGGAACTCTTCGACCGACCCAAGCTTTGGTGTTGTCCCATCATCTCCTTCACCTGCAGACGTCCCAAGATGTCCTCACCTGGGTTGTCTTCTCCTCAGGTCATCGCCGTGGTGGGCCAGCAGAACGTGGAAGGCAAACGGATCCCGTTTGGCTTCAAGCACCGGACTCTTCCTCACTTCATCAAGGACGATTACGGCCCCGAGAGCCGCGGCTTCGTGGAGAACTCCTACCTGGCCGGTCTCACCCCCACCGAGTTCTTCTTCCACGCCATGGGTGGTCGGGAAGGTCTCATCGACACGGCCGTGAAGACGGCCGAGACCGGTCAGTGTCCTCCTCAACCGAGGGAGCTTCGGGGATGTCAAAAATGCCACCCCAAAGGATCTGCAGGGTTCCAAAATGTCGCTGGGGGAGAGCTTGGGTGGTTCCAAAAGCTCCTCAGGTGTCTTCAGGAGATCAGAACCTTCCTTAGATGTCTCCTGGAGGTATCAAATCCTCCTCAGATGTCTCCTGGAGGTATCAAACCCTCCCCAGATGTCTCCTGGAGATATCAAATCCTCCTCAGATGTCTCCTGGAGGTATCAAACCCTCTTTAGATGTCTCCTGGCGGTATCAAACCCTCCTCAGATGTCTCCTGGAGGTATCAAACCCTCCTCAGATGCCTCCTGGAGATCCCAAACCCTCTTTAGATGCCTCTTGGAGGCCCCAAACCCTCCTTAGATGCCTCCTGGGGACCCCCAAACCCTCCCCAGATGTCTCCTAGAAACCCCAAACCCTCCCCAGATGCCTCCTAGAAACCCCAAAGCCTCCTCAGATGTCTCCTAGAAACCCCAAACCCTCCCTAGATGCCTCTTGGAGGCCCCAAACCCTCTTTAGATGCCTCCTAGAAACCACAAACCGTCCCCAGCTGCCTCCTGGGGACTCCCAAACCCTCCTCAGATGCCTCCTGGAGACCTCCAGGATCCCCAAACCCTCCTCAGATGCCTCCTGGAGACCTTCAGGATCCCCAAACCCTCCCTAGATGCCTCTTGGAGGCCCCAAACCCTCTTTAGATGCCTCCTAGAAACCCCAAACCCTCCCCAGCTGCCTCCTGGAGATCCCAAAACCACCTCAAATGCCTCCTGGGGACCCCCAAACCCTCCCCAGATGTCTCCTAGAAACCCCAAACCCTCCCCAGATGCCTCCTAGAAACCCCAGAGCCTCCTCAGATGTCTCCTAGAAACCCCAAACCCTCCCTAGATGCCTCTTGGAGGCCCCAAACCCTCTTTAGATGCTTGCTAGAAACCCCAAACCCTCCCCAGCTGCCTCCTGGAGATCCCAAACCCTCCTTAGATGCCTCTTGGAGGCCCCAAACCCTCCTTAGATGCCTCCTGGAGATCCCAAACCCTCCTCAGATGCCTCCTGGGGACTCCCCAACCCTCCTCAGATGCCTCCTGACCCCTTCCCACCCTTCCCAGGCTACATCCAGCGGCGTCTGATCAAGTCCATGGAGTCGGTGATGGTGAAATACGACGCCACCGTCAGGAACTCCATCAACCAGGTGGTGCAGCTGCGCTACGGCGAGGACGGCCTGGCCGGCGAGAGCGTCGAGTTCCAGAACCTGGCCACCCTCAAACCCTCCAACAAGGCCTTCGAGAAGAAGTGAGGGGCAAGGAGGACACGGGGGAGGGGGGGGGACGTGGAGGGGACGCGGCCCCGGGGCAGGGCGTGCTCGTGGGAGGGGTCAGTGGTCCCGGCTGGGGTCATTGAGGGGCTCGTTCTGGGAGTTTGGGGACGTTTTGGGGTCCCCAAGTGGCTCCTCCCGAGAGCTGGGAGCAGTTTGAGGTCCTCAAATGGGAGTTGGGGACATCTTGGAGTCTTCAAATGGGAGTTGGGAACATCTTGGGGTCTTCAAATGGGAGTTGGGAGCATCTTGGAGTCTTCAAACGGGAGTTGGGAGCATCTTGGGGTCTTCAAATGGGAGTTGGGAACATCTTGGGGTCTTCAAATGGGAGTTGGGGACATCTTGGGGTCTTCAAACGGGAGTTGGGAGCATCTTGGGGTCTTCAAACATCTCCCAAGAGTTGGGGTCACTTTGGGGTCCTCAAACGGCTCCTCCCAAGAGTTGGGGACACTTTAGGGTCTTCAAATGGGAGTTGGGGACATTTTGGGGTCTTCCAATGTCCCCTCCCAAGAGTTGGGGTCACTTTGGGATCTTCAAATGGGAGTTGGGAGCATCTTGGGGTCCTCAAACGTCTCCTCCTAAGACTTGGGGACACTCTGGGGTCTTCCAACGTCTCCTCCCAAGAGTTGGGAACACTTTGGGGTCTTCAAATGGGTTGGGGACACTTTGGGGTCTTCAAACGGGTTGGGGACATCTTGGGGTCTTCCAACGTCTCCTCCCAAGAGTTGGGGTCACTTTGGGATCTTCCAATGGGAGTTGGGGACACTTTGGGGTCTTCCAATGTCTCCTCCCAAGATTTGGGGACATTTTTGGGGTCTCAAACGTCTCCTCCCAAGATTTGGGGACATTTTTGGGGTCTCAAACATCTCCTCCCAAGAGTTGGGGACACTTTGGGGTCTCAAACATCTCTTCCTAAGAGTTGGGGACACTTTGGGTTCTTCCAATGGGAGTTGGGAACATCTTGAGGTCTTCCAACGTCTTCTCCCAAGAGTTGGGGACACTTTGGGGTCTCAAACATCTCCTCCCAAGATTTGGGGACACTTTGGGGTCCTCAAACGGGAGTTGGGAGCATCTTGGGGTCCTCAAACGTCTCCTCCCAAGAGTTGGGGACACTTTGGGGTCTTCCAACGTCTTCTCCCAAGATTTGGGAACATCTTGGGGTCTTCCAACGTCTCCTCCCAAGATTTGGGGACACTTTGGGGTCTTCAAACGGGTTGGGGACATCTTGGGGTCTTCCAACGTCTCCTCCCAAGAGTTGGGGACACTTTGGGGTCTTCAAACGGGTTGGGGACATCTTGGGGTCTTCCAACGTCTCCTCCCAAGAGTTGGGGACACTTTGGGATCTTCAAATGGGAGTTGGGAACATCTTGGGGTCTTCAAACATCTCCTCCCAAGAGTTGGGAACATCTTGGGGTCTTCCAATGTCTCCTCCTAAGACTTGGGGACACTTTGGGGTCTCAAACCTCTCCTCCCAAGATTTGGGGACATTTTTGGGGTCTCCCCCCAGGTTCAAGTTCGACTACACCAACGAGCGGGCGCTGCGGCGGACGCTGCAGGAGGAGCTGGTCAAGGACATCCTGTCCAACGCGCACATCCAGAACGAGCTGGAGCGCGAGTTCGAGCGCATGCGCGAGGACCGCGAGGTGCTGCGGGTCATCTTCCCCACCGGGGACAGCAAGGTCAGCCCCAAACGCCCCAAATTCAGCCAAAAGAGCCCTAAATTCAACCCCAAAGAGCAAAATCCAACTGAAAACCCCAAAATTCAACCAAAAGAGCCCAAAATTCAACCCCAAAGAGCAAAATCCAACTGAAAACCCCAAATTCAACCAAAAGAGCCCAAAATTCAACCCCAAAGAGCAAAATCCAACCGAAAACCCCAAAATTCAACCCCAAAGAGCCCGAATCCAACAAAAATCCAACCCAAATGGCCCCAAATTCAGCCCCAAAGAGCCCGAATGCAGCCCAAAATTCAACCCCAAATTCAGCCAAAAGAGCCCGAATCCAACCGAAATCCAACCCCAAATTCAGCCCCAAAGAGCCCAAATCCAACCAAAATTCAACAGAAATAGCCCAAAATTCAGCCCCAAATAGCCCGAATCCACCCCAAATTCAGCCCCAAAGAGCCCAAATCCACCCCAAATTCAGCCCCAAAGAACCCGAATCCAACCCAAAATCCAACCCCAAATTCAGCCCCAGAGCCCAAATCCAACCGAAAACCCCAAATTCAACCTCAAAGAGCCCAAATCCAACCGAAATTCAACCCCAAATTCAGCCCCAAAGAGCCCAAAATCCAACCCCAAAGAGCCCGAGTCCAACCAAAATTCAACCAAAATAGCCCAAAATTCAACCCCAAAGAGCCCAAATCCACCCCAAAATTCAACCCCAAAGAGCCCAAATCCCACCCCAAAATTCAACCCCAAGGAGCCCGAATGCACCCCAAAATTCAACCCCAAAATTCAACCCCAAAGAGCCCGAATGCAGCCCAAAATTCAACCCCAAAATTCAACCCCAAAGAGCCCGAATCCAACCAAAATCCAACCCCAAAGAGTCCAAATCCCACCCCAAAATTCAACCCCAAAGAGCCCAAATGCACCCCAAAATTCAACCCCAAATTCAACCCCAAAGAGCCCGAATCCAACCGAAATTCAACCCCAAATTCAGCCCCAAAGAGCCCAAAATCCAACCCCAAATAGCCCGAGTCCAACCAAAATTCAACAGAAATAGCCCAAAATTCAACCCCAAAGAGCCCGAATCCAACCGAAATTCAACCAAAATAGCCCAAAATTCAACCCTAAATAGCCCAAATCCACCCCAAAATTCAACCCCAAAGAGCCCAAATCCAACCAAAATTCAACCCCAAATTCAACCAAAAGAGCCCAAAATTCAACCCCAAAGAGCCCGAATCCAACCAAAATTCAACAGAAATAGCCCAAAATTCAACCCCAAAGAGCCCAAATCCAACCGAAAACCCCAAAATCCAACCCCAAAGAGCCCGAATCCAACCGAAATTCAACCCAAATGGCCCCAAATTCAACCCTAAATAGCCCAAATCCACCCCAAAATTCAACCCCAAAGAGCCCGAATGCACCCCAAAATTCAACCCCAAATTCAACCCCAAAGAGCCCGAATCCAACCGAAATTCAACCCCAAATTCAACCAAAAGAGCCCAAAATTCAACCCCAAAGAGCCCGAATCCAACCGAAAACCCCAAATTCAACCAAAAGAGCCCGAATCCAACCAAAATTCAACCGAAATAGCCCAAAATTCAACCCCAAATAGCCCAAATCCAACGAAAATCCAACCCAAATGGCCCCAAATTCAGCCCCAAAGAGCCCAAATCCAACCAAAATTCAACCCCAAATTCAACCCCAAAAGAGCCCTAATCCCAACCAAAATCCAACCCAAATGGCTCAAAATCCAACCCCAAAGAGCCCAAATCCACCCCAAAATTCAACCCAAATAGCCCAAAATTCACCCAAAAACCCCAAATTCAGCCCCAAAGAGCCCGAATCCAACCGAAATACCCCAAAATTCAACCCCAAAGTGCCCAAATCCACCCCTAATTCAACCCCAAAGAGCCCGAATCCACCCCAAAATCCAACCAAAAACCCCAAATTCAACCCCAAAGAGCCCGAATCCAACGAAAATACCCCAAAATTCAACCCCAAAGAGCCAAAATTCAACCCCAAAATTCAACCCCAAAGAGCCCAAATCCAATGAAAATACCCCAAAATTCAACCCCAAAGAGCCCAAATCCACCCCAAAATCCAACCAAAAACCCCAAAATTCAACCCCAAAGAGCCCGAATCCAACCAAAATCCAACCGAAAACCCCAAAATTCAACCCCAAAGAGCCCAAATCCACCCCAAACTCAATCCCAAAGAGCCCAAATCCACCCCAAAATCCAACCAAAATATCTCAAAATCCACCCAAACACCCCAAAATACCCCAAAATTCAACCCCAAAGAGCCCGAATCCACCCCAAAATCCAACCGAAATAGCCCAAAATTCACCCCAAAATCCACCCAAAAACCCCAAAATACCCCAAAATTCAACCCTAAATACCCCAAAATCCACCCCAAAAACTCCAAATACCCCAAAATTCAACCCTAAATTCCTCAAAATCCACCCCAAAACCCCTAAAATACCCCAAAATCCACCCAAAATATCTCAAAATCCAACTAAAATACCCCAAATCCACCCAAAATACCCCAAAATCCACCTGGGCCACCCCAAAAAAACCCCGAAATCCACCTGGGCCACCCCAAAATCCACCCAGGGTGACCCAAACCCTCCTGGGGTACCCCAAAATTCCACCGGGGTTTTCTGGGGTGCTCAGCCCCCATTTTTGGGGTTCTGCCCTCCAAATTTTGGCCACTGACCCCTCAATTTTTGGGGTTCTGCCCCCAAATTTTGACCCCTAACCCCAAATTTTAACCACTACCCCCCAAATTTTGACCCCATCCCCCAAATTTTGACCCCTGCCCCCTCATTTTTGACCCCGTCCCCCAAATTTTGACCCCTTCCCCCAAATTTTGACCACTGACCCCTCAATTTTTGGGGTTCTGCCCCCAAATTTTTGCCCCTGCCCCTCAATTTTGACCACTGATCCCCCATTTTTGACCCCTACCCCCCAAATTTTGACCCCTGCCCCCCATTTTTGGCCCCTGCCCCCTCATTTTGACCCCTGCCCCCCAAATTTTGACCATTACCCTCTCATTTTTGGCCCCTGCCCCCAAATTTTGGCCACTACCCCCAAATTTTGACCCCTGACCCCCATTTTTGACCCCTGACCCCCAAATTTTGACCCCTACCCCCAAATTTTGATCACTGACCTCCCATTTTTGGGGCTCTACCCCCCAAATTTTGACCCCTGCCCCCCAAATTTTAACCACTACCCCCCGAACTTTGACCCCCGCCCCCCAAATTTTGACCACTACCCCCCAAATTTTGACCCCTATCCCAAATTTTGACCCCTACCCCCAAATTTTAACCACTACCCCCTCAAATTTTGACCACTACCCCCCAAATTTGGCCCCTACCCCCCAAATTTTGACCCCTACCCCCCAAATTTTGACCCCTATCCCAAAATTTGACCACCACCCCCCAAATTTTGACCCCTACCCCCCAAATTTTGACCCCTGCCCCCAAATTTTGACCCCTTCCCCCACATTTTGACCACTGACCCCCATTTTTGACCACTGACCCCTCATTTTTGAGGCTGTGACCCCCAAATTTTGACCACTACCCCCCAAATTTTGATCCCTTCCCCCCCAATTTTGACCACTACCCCCAAATTTTGACCCCTGCCCCCTATTTTTGGCCCCTGCCCCCTCATTTTGGCCCCTGCCCCCCAAATTTTGACCACTACCCTCTCATTTTTGGCCCCTGCCCCCAAATTTTGACCACTGACCCCTCAATTTTTGGGGTTCTGCCCCCCAAATTTTGACCCCTACCCCCCAAATTTTGACCCCTACCCCCAAATTTTAACCACTACCCCCCCAAATTTTGACCACTACCCCCCAAATTTGGCCCCTACCCCCCAAATTTTGACCCCTACCCCCCAAATTTTGACCCCTATCCCAAATTTGGCCCCTACCCCCCAAATTTTGACCCCTACCCCCCAAAATTTGACCCCTGCCCCCCAAATTTTGACCACTGCTCCCAAATTTTGACCACTATGCCCCCAATTTTGACCACTGATCTCTCAATTTTTGGGGTTCTGCCCCCCAAATTTTGACCCCTGCCCCCCAATTTTGACCCCTGCCCCCCAATTTTGACCCCTGCCCCCCAAATTTTGACCCCTATCCCCAAATTTGACCACCACCCCCCAAATTTTGACCCCTACCCCCCAGATTTTGACCCCTACCCCCCAAAAATTGACCCCTGCCCCCCAAATTTTGACCACTGCTCCCAAATTTTGACCACTATGCCCCCAATTTTGACCACTGACCCCTCAATTTTTGAGGCTGTGACCCCCAAATTTTGACCACTACCCCCCAAATTTTGATCCCTTCCCCCCCAATTTTGACCACTACCCCCAAATTTTGACCCCTGCCCCCCAGATTTTGACCACTGACCCCTCAATTTTTGAGACTCTGACCCCGAAATTTTGACCACTGATCCCCCATTTTTGACCCCTACCCCCCAAATTTGACCACCACCCCCCAAATTTTGACCCCTGCCCCCCAAATTTGACCCCTGCCCCCCCCGCAGGTGGTGCTCCCCTGTAACCTGCTCCGGATGATCTGGAACGCTCAGAAGATTTTCCACATCAACTCCCGGCTGCCCTCGGACCTGCACCCCGTCAAGGTGGTCGAGGGTGAGTGGGGGGGACCCCAAAATCCCACCGGGGGTGGTCCCTGAACCCCGATGGAGGAATTTGGCCGCAATTCGGAAATTTTTTGGAGAAGTTTTGGGATGGGGGGGGGGGACTTGGACCCGTCACGGTCCTCAAAAAAAAAAGGGGCTGAGGCTGCTTGGGGTGGTCCCAAAGGGATTTGGGGTCTTCAGTGATCCCCCAAGAAGGTTCTGGGGGGAATTTGGGATCCCGGGAAGGTTTTGGAGGTCCTGGTTGACCCAAAGAAGGTTCTTTGGATCCTGGTTGACCTCAGGAAGGTTCTGGAGGTCCTGGTAGACCTCAGGAAGGTTCTGGAGGTCCTTGAGGACCTCAGGAAGCTGAGATGGGTTTGGGGAGCTTCAGGAAGGTTCTGGAGGTCCTGGTTGACCCCAGGAAGGTTCTTTGGATCCTGGTTGACCTCAGGAAGGTTCTGGAGGTTCTTGAGGACCTCAGGAAGCTGAGATGGGTTTAGGGTCCTTCAGGAAGGTTCTGGAAGTCTTGGTTGACCTCAGGAAGGTTCTGGAGGTCCTGGTTGACCTCAGGAAGGTTCTGTGGATCCTGGTTGACCTCAGGAAAGTTCTGGAGGTTCTTGAGGACCTCAGGAAGCTGAGATGGGTTTGGGGACCTTCAGGAAGGTTCTGGAGGTCCTTCAGGACGCTGAGATGGGTTTAGGGTCCTTCAGGAAGCTGTGATGGGTTTTGGGGTCCTTCAGGAAGGTTCTGGAGGTCCTGGTTGACCTCAGGAAGGTTCTTTGGATCCTGGTTGACCTCAGGAAGGTTCTTTGGGTCCTGGTTGACCTCAGGAAGGTTCTTTGGATCCTGGTTGACCTCAGGAAGGTTCTGGAAGTCCTGGTTGACTCCAGGAAGGTTCTGGAGGTCCTGGTTGACCCAAAGAAGGTTCTGGAGGTCCTGGTTGACCTCAGGAAGGTTCTGGAGGTCCTGGTTGACCCCTGGAAGATCCTGGAGGTCCTGGTTGACCCCAGGAAGGTTCTGGAGGTCCTGGTTGACCTCAGGAAGGTTCTGTGGATCCTGGTTGACCTCAGGAAAGTTCTGGAGGTTCTTGAGGACCTCAGGAAGCTGAGATGGGTTTAGGGTCCTTCAGGAAGCTGTGATGGGTTTTGGGGTCCTTCAGGAATGTTCTGGAGGTCCTGGTTGACCCAAAGAAGGTTCTTTGGATCCTGGTTGACCTCAGGAAGGTTCTGGAGGTCCTGGTTGACCTCAGGAAAGTTCTGGAGGTTCTTGAGGACCTCAGGAAGCTGAGATGGGTTTAGGGTCCTTCAGGAAGGTTTTGGAGGTCCTGGTTGATTCCAGGAAGATCCTGGAGGTCCTGGTTGACCTCAGGAAGGTTCTGGAGGTCCTGGTTGACCCCTGGAAGATCCTGGAGGTTCTGGTTGACCCAAAGAAGGTTCTGGAGATCCTGGTTGACCCCAGGAAGGTTCTTTAGATCTTGGTTGACCCCTGGAAGGTTCTGGAGATCCTCGCAGGCCCCAGGAAGGTTCTGGAGATCCTGGTTGACCTCAGGAAGGTTCTGGAGGTTCTTGAGGATCTCAGGAAGCTGAGATGGGTTTGGGGACCTTCAGGAAGCTGTGATGGGTTTTGGGGTCCTTCAGGAAGGTTGTGGAGGTCCTGGTTGGCCCCAGGAAGGTTCTGGAGATCCTGGTTGGCCCCAGGAAGGTTCTGGAGATCCTCGCAGGCCCCAGGAAGGTTCTGGAGGTCCTGGTTGACCCCAGGAAGGTTCTGGAGGTCCTGGTTGACTCCAGGAAGGTTCTGGAGGTCCTGGTTGACCCCAGGAAGATCCTGGAGGTCCCCATCCCCGCTCTTGACCCCGCTGTCCCCCTCAGGGGTGAAGGAGCTGAGCCGCAAGCTGGTGATCGTGAACGGGGAGGACCCTCTGAGCCGGCAGGCGCAGGAGAACGCGACGCTGCTCTTCAACATCCACCTGCGCTCCACCCTCTGCAGCCGCCGCATGGTGGAGGAGTTCCGCCTCAGCGGGGAGGCCTTCGACTGGCTGCTGGGCGAGATCGAGTCCAAGTTCAACCAGGCCATCGTGAGAAGGGGGTTGGGGTCACTTTTGGGGCGTTTGGGGTCAGGATTTGGGGTTTTGGGGTCATTTTTGGGGGTTTGGGGTCGGTATTTGGGGTTTTGGGGCTGTTTGGGGTCAGATCTGGAGGTGCCTTGGATGGGCTGCTGGGCGAGATCGAGTCCAAGTTCAACCAGGCCATCGTGAGAAGGGGGTTTGGGGTCACTTTTGGGGTGTTTGGGGTCAGTATTTGGGGTTTTGGGGCTGTTTGGGGTCGGTATTTGGGGTTTTGGGGCCGTTTGGGGTCAGATCTGGAGGTGCCTTGGATGGGCTGCTGGGCGAGATCGAGTCCAAGTTCAACCAGGCCATCGTGAGAAGGGGGTTGGGGTCACTTTTAGGGGGTTTGGGGTCAGGATTTGGGGTTTTGGGGCTGTTTGGGGTCAGTATTTGGGGTTTTGGGGCTGTTTGGGGTCAGATCTGGAGGTGCCTTGGATGGGCTGCTGGGCGAGATCGAGTCCAAGTTCAACCAGGCCATCGTGAGAAGGGGTTTGGGGTCGTTATTGGGGGGTTTGGGGTCAGTATTTGGGGTTTTGGGATCATTTTTGGGTGTTTGGGGTCAGTATTTGGGGTTTTGGGGCCGTTTGGGGTCAGATCTGGAGGTGCCTTGGATGGGCTGCTGGGCGAGATCGAGTCCAAGTTCAACCAGGCCATCGTGAGAAGGGGTTTGGGGTCACTTTTGGGGGGTTTGGGGTGGATTTGGGGGTATTTGAGGTTGGTATTTGGGGTTTTGGGGTCGGTATTTGGGGTTTTGGGGGTGTTTGGGGTCAGATCTGGAGGTGCCTTGGATGGGCTGCTGGGCGAGATCGAGTCCAAGTTCAACCAGGTCATCGTGAGAAGGGGCTTGGGGTCACTTTTGGGGCGTTTGGGGTCAGTATTTGGGGTTTTGGGGTCATTTTTGGGTGTTTGGGGTCGGTATTTGGGGTTTTGGGGCTGTTTGGGTTCTGATCTGAAGTTTTAGGACCAAATTGGGATCATTTTTGGTTTCCACCCCGATGATTCTTTTGAAGCCACATCTGAGGAGGCTTTGACTCCACCTCAGGGATGGTTTTGGGGTCAGACCTGGAACATCGTGGTGTCCCTGTCCCCACAGGCCCACCCCGGGCCGACGATTTGGGGTCAAATCTGAGCTTTTTAGGCCCAGATTGGCATCACTTTTTGACTTCCACACCAACGCTGCCTTTGAAGCCACATCTAAGGGGGCTTCATCTCCAACTGAAGGAGAACTTTGGGGTCAGATCTGAAGTTTTAGACCCAGATTTGGAGGATTTTGAGGTCAGCTTTGGAGTTTTATGACCCGATTTGGGACATTTCGGTGTCTTTGTCCCCTCAGGCCCACCCTGGCGAGATGGTGGGCGCTCTGGCCGCTCAGTCCTTGGGCGAGCCGGCCACTCAGATGACCCTCAACACCTTCCACTACGCCGGGGTGTCGGCCAAGAACGTCACGTTGGGCGTCCCCCGCCTCAAGGAGCTCATCAACATCTCCAAGAAGCCCAAGACGCCGTCGCTCACCGTGTTCCTGCTGGGCCAGAGCGCCCGCGACGCCGAGCGCGCCAAGGTGGCACCTCGGGGACACCTTGGGGACACCCTGGCGGGTCGTGGTGGTGTGGGGTGGGCTGGTGGTGGCCCTGTGGGTTTTGTGTCCTCACAGCTCCGTGGTGGCCCCGTGGTCTGGGAGCACACGACGCTCGCCGGGTCCTGCAGGTCCTCTTGGCCACTCACTGTCCTCAATGTCCAGCCAGGACATCCTGGGCCACTTGAGGTTCTCCATGTTCTCCATGGTCCCTCGCTGTCCCCGTGTCCCCCCAGGAGATCCTGGCCCACCTGGAGTTCTCCATGTTCTCCATGTCCCCAATGTCCCCCCAGAACATCCTGGGCCACCTGAAGCTCTCCATGTTCTCCATGGTCCCTCACTGTCCCCGCAGGACATCCTGGCCCACTTGAAGCTCTCCATGTTCTCCATGTCCCCAGGACATCCTGGGCCACCTGAAGCTCTCCATGTCCCCTGACTGTCCCCGTGTCCCCCCAGGACATCCCTGACCACCTGAAGCTCTCCATGTCCCCAATGTCCCCCCCAGGACATCCTGGACCACCTCAAGCTCTCTATATCTCCAGTGTCCTCCCAGAACATCCTGGCCCACCTGGAGCTCTCCATGTTCTCCATGTGCCCCTAGGACATCCCTTATCACCTGGAGCTCTCCATGTCCCCAATGTCCCCCCAGGACATCCTGGCCCACCTGAAGCTCACCATGTTCTTCATGTTCCCAGAACATCCTGGGCCACCTGGAGCTCTCCATGTTCTCCATGGTCCCTCACTGTCCCTGCAGGAAATCCTGGCCCACTTGAAGCTCTCCATGTTCTCCATGTCCCCAGGACATCCTGGACCACCTGGAGCTCTCCATGTCTCCAGTGTCCTCCAGGACATCTTGGCCCACCTGGAGCTCTCCATGTTCTCCATGTCCCTGTTTCTTCTCACTGTCCCCATGTCCCCAGTATCACCTGACTGTCCCCGTGTCCCCCCAGGACATCCTGGCCCACTTGGAGCTCTCCATGTTCTCCATGTCCCCCCAGAACATCCTGGGCCACCTGAAGCTCTCCATGTCCCCAATGTCCCCCCAGGACATCCTGGCCCACCTGGAGCTCTCCATGTTCTCCATGTCCCCAGAACATCTTGGGCCACCTGAAGCTCTCCGTGTTCTCCCTGTCCCCAGGAGATCCTGGACCACCTGGAGCTCTCCATGTCCCCTGACTGTCCCCATGTCCCCCCAGGACATCCTGTGCTGCCTGGAGCTCTCCATGTTCTCCATGTCCCCCCAGGACATCCTGGCCCACCTAGATCTCTCCATGTTCTCCATGTCCCCAGGACATCTGGACCACCTGAAGCTCTCCATGTCCCCTGACTGTCCCCATGTCCCCCCAGGACATCTTGGCCCACCTAGACCTCTCCATGTTCTCCATGTCCCCAGGAGATCCTGGACCACCTGGAGCTCTCCATGTTCTTCATGTCCCCAGAACATCCTGGCCCACCTGAAGCTCTCCATGTTCTCCATGGTCCCTCACTGTCCTCAGTGTCCCCAGAGGACATCCTGGGCCACCTGGAGCTCTCCATGTCCTCAATGTCCCCCCAGGACATCCTGGGCCACCTGGAGCTCTCCATGTCCTCAATGTCCCCCCAGGACATCCCGGACCACCTGAAGCTCTCCATGTCCCCAATGTACCCCCAGGACATCCTGGCCCACTTGAAGCTCTCCATGTTCTCCATGTCCCCAGGACATCCTGGCCCACCTGAAGCTCTCCATGTTCTCCATGTCCCCAGGAGATCCTGGACCACCTGGAGCTCTCCATGTCCCCAATGTCCTCCAGGACATCCTGGGCCACCTGAAGCTCTCCATGTCCCCTGACTGTCCCCGTGTCCCCCCAGGACATCCTGTGCCGCCCGGAGCTCTCCATGTTCTCCATGTCCCCATAGGACATCCTGGCCCACCTAGACCTCTCCATGTTCTCCATGTCCCCAGAACATCCTGGGCCACCTGAAGCTCTCCATGTTCTCCATGGTCCCTCACTGTCCTCAGTGTCCCCAGAGGACATCCTGGACCACCTGAAGCTCTCCATGTCCCCAATGTCCTCCAGGACATCCTGGCCCACCTGGAGCTCTCCATGTTCTCCATGTCCCCAGGAGATCCTGGCCCACCTGAAGCTCTCCATGTCCCCTGACTGTCCCCGTGTCCCCCCAGGAGATCCTGGCCCACCTGAAGCTCTCCATGTCCCCTGACTGTCCCCATGTCCCCCCAGGACATCCTGTGCCGCCCGGAGCTCTCCATGTTCTCCATGTCCCCGTAGGACATCCTGGCCCACCTAGACCTCTCCATGTTCTCCATGTCCCCAGAACATCTTGGGCCACCTGAAGCTCTCCATGTTCTCCATGGTCCCTCACTGTCCTCAGTGTCCCCAGAGGACATCCCGGACCACCTGGAGCTCACCATGTTCTCCATGGTCCCTCACTGTCCCCGCAGGACATCCTGGCCCACGTGAAGCTCTCCATGTCCCCAATGTCCTCCAGGACATCCTGGGCCACCTGAAGCTCTCCATGTCCCCTGACTGTCCCCGTGTCCCCCCAGGACATCCTGTGCCGCCTGGAGCACACCACGCTGCGCAAGGTGACGGCCAACACGGCCATCTACTACGACCCCAACCCTCAGAGCACGGTGGTGGCCGAGGACCAGGAGTGGGTGAACGTTTACTACGAGATGCCCGACTTCGACGTCAGCCGCATCTCGCCCTGGCTGCTCCGCGTCGAGCTCGACCGCAAGCACATGACCGACCGCAAGCTCACCATGGAGCAGATCGCCGAGAAGATCAACGCCGGTGGGTTGGGCTGCGGGAGGGGTCTTGGGGGGGCTTTTGGAGGGGGTTTGAGGCTCTTGGACAGGGGTTTGAAGGTCCTGGAAGGAGTTTGGTGAGGGCGTGAGGAGTTTTTGGGGGTCCTGGAGGAGGTTTGGGGTGACCTGGGTCAAGTTTGAGGGTATCTGAGGAGCTTTTGGGGGTCCTGGAGAGGGTTTGGGGTGACCCGGGTGAGGTTTGAAGGCATCTGAGGAGCTTTTGGGGATCCTGGTGGAGCTTTGAAGGCATCTGAGGAGCTTTTGGAGGTCCTGGAGAGGGTTTGGGGTGACCTGGGTGAGGTTTGAGGGTATCTGAGGAGCTTTTGGGGCTCCTGGAGGAGGTTTGGGGTGACCTGGGTGAGGTGTGAGGGCATCTGAGGAGCTTTTGGGGGGTCCTGGGTGAGTCTGGAGGGGGTTTGAGGAGCTTTTGGAGGTCCTGGAGAGGGTTTGGGGTAATCTGGGTGAGGTTTGAAGGCATCTGAGGAGCTTTTGGGGGGCCCTGGGTGAGGTTTGGAGGCATCTGAGGAGCTTTTGGGGATCCTGGTGGAGCTTTGAAGGCATCTGAGGAGCTTTTGGAGGTCCTGGAGAGGGTTTGGGGTGACCTGGGTGAAGTTTGAAGGCATCTGAGGAGCTTTTGGGGCTCCTGGAGAAGGTTTGGGGTGACCTGGGTGAGGTGTGAGGGCATCTGAGGAGCTTTTGGGGGGCCCTGGGTGAGGTTTGGAGGCATCTGAGGAGCTTTTGGGGATCCTGGTGGAGCTTTGAAGGCATCTGAGGAGCTTTTGGAGGTCCTGGAGAGGGTTTGGGGTGATCTGGGTGAGGTTTGAAGGCATCTGAGGAGCTTTTGGGGGGCCCTGAGTGAGGTTTGGAGGCATCTGAGGAGCTTCTGGGGGTTCCTGGTGGAGCTTTGAAGGCATCTGCGGAGCTTTTGGGGGGTCCTGGAGAGGGTTTGGGGTGACCTGGGTGAGGTTTGAGGGTATCTGAGGAGCTTTTGGGGCTCCTGGAGGAGGTTTGGGGTGACCTGGGTGAGGTGTGAGGGCATCTGAGGAGCTTTTGGGGGGTCCTGGGTGAGTCTGGAGGGGGTTTGAGGAGCTTTTGGAGGTCCTGGAGAGGGTTTGGGGTGATCTGGGTGAGGTTTGAAGGCATCTGAGGAGCTTTTGGGGGGCCCTGGGTGAGGTTTGGAGGCATCTGAGGAGCTTTTGGGGGGTCCTGGTGGAGCTTTGAAGGCATCTGAGGAGCTTTTGGGGTCCTGGAGAAGGTTTGGGGTGACCTGGGTGAGGTTTGAAGGCATCTGAGGAGCTTTTGGGGGTCCTGGAGGAGGTTTGGGGTGACCTGGGTCAAGTTTGAGGGCATCTGAGGAGCTTTTGGGGGTCCTGGAAGGGGTTTGGGATGACCTGGGTGAGGTTTGAGGGTATCTGAGGAGCTTTTGGGGCTCCTGGAGGAGGTTTGGGGTGACCTGGGTGAGGTTTGAAGGCATCTGAGGAGCTTTTGAGGGTCCTGGAGAGGGTTTGGGGTGACCCGGGTGAGGTTTGGAGGCATCTGAGGAGCTTTTGGGGATCCTGGTGGAGCTTTGAAGGCATCTGAGGAGCTTTTGGGGGTCCTGGAGAGGGTTTGGGGTGACCTGGGTGAGGTTTGAAGGCATCTGAGGAGCTTTTGGGGGTCCTGGAGAGGGTTTGGGGTGACCCGGGTGAGGTTTGAAGGCATCTGAGGAGCTTTTGGGGGGTCCTGGTGGAGCTTTGAAGGCATCTGAGGAGCTTTTGGGGTCCTGGAGAAGGTTTGGGGTGACCTGGGTGAGCTTTGAAGGCATCTGAGGAGCTTTTGGAGGTCCTGGAGAGGGTTTGGGGTGACCTGGGTGAAGTTTGAAGGCATCTGAGGAGCTTTTGGGGCTCCTGGAGAAGGTTTGGGGTGACCTGGGTGAGGTGTGAGGGCATCTGAGGAGCTTTTGGGGGGTCCTGGGTGAGTCTGGAGGGGGTTTGAGGAGCTTTTGGAGGTCCTGGAGAGGGTTTGGGGTGATCTGGGTGAGGTTTGAGGGTATCTGAGGAGCTTTTGGGGGTCCTGGAGGAGGTTTGGGGTGACCTGGGTGAGCTTTGAAGGCATCTGAGGAGCTTTTGGGGGTCCTGGAGAAGGTTTGGGGTGACCTGGGTGAGCTTTGAAGGCATCTGAGAACCTTTTGAGAGCTCCTGCTTGATCCTGGTGGATCTTTGTGGCTTCCCAGCTGACCCTGAGGGTCCTTTGGGTGCCGTGACTCTGGAGGTGACCTTGTCCCCACCTCACGTCCTCTCCAGGCTTCGGCGACGACCTCAACTGCATCTTCAACGACGACAACGCCGAGAAGTTGGTGCTGCGCATCCGCATCATGAACAGCGACGAGAACAAGATGCAGGAGGTGGGTGGGGACCTGAGGACACCTCAGGGGACACCTGGGGTGGCCTGAAGTGGTCACCTGTCCTCTGCTGCGACCCCCAGGAGGAGGAGGTGGTGGACAAGATGGACGACGACGTCTTCTTGCGCTGCATCGAGTCCAACATGCTGACGGACATGACCCTGCAGGGCATCGAGCAGATCAGCAAGGTGAGGACATCTCAGAGGGGTTTGGAGGACACCTGGATGGGGCTCCAGGAGAGGCTGGGAGGTCCCCAGGGACACCTGGAGAAAGGTCTGTGGTGACCTTGAGGAGGTTCAGGAGACCTGCGGTGACACCTTTGGGTGTTTGAGAAGGTCCTTGGGTCCCACCAGGTGCTCTGTGGAGGGTTCCAGGTCTCCAGGTGGATCTTGAGGAGCATCAGGAACTTTCCAAGGAGTCTTTCAGGAGGTTCCAAGAGACTTTTAGAAGCTCCTGAACACCCGTGGGGACCTCCTGGTGACACCTGAGAAGGTCCTTGGGTCCCATCAGGTGCTCTGGGGAGGGTTCCAGATCTCCAGGTGGATCTTGAGGAGCATCTGGAGCTCTTCATGGAGACTTTTAGGAGGTTCCAAGAGACCTTTAGAAGCTCCTGAACACCTGTGGTGACCACCTGGTGACACCTGAGAAGGTCCTTGGGTCCCACCAGGTGCTCTGGGAGGGTTCCAGATCTCCAGGTGGATCTTGAGGAGCATCTGGAGCTCTCCATGGAGACCTTTATGAGTCCCAGGGCACCTCTGGTGACACCTGAGAAGGTCCTTGGGTCCCACCAGGTGCTCTGGGGGGGTTCCAGATCTCCAGGTGGTTCTTGAGGAGCATCTGGAGCTCTCCATGGAGACCTTTGGGAGTCCCAGGAACCTCCTGTGGTGACACCTGAGAAGGTCCTTGGGTCCCACCAGGTGCTCTGGGGGGGTTCCAGGTCTCCAGGTAGATCTTGAGGAGCATCTGGAGCTCTCCATGGAGACCTTTAGAAGCTCCGGAACACGTGTGGTGACCCCCTGGTGACACCTGAGAAGGTCCTTGGGTCCCACCAGGTGCTCTGGGGGGGTTCCAGGTCTCCAGGTGGTTCTTGAGGAGCATCTGGTGCTCTCCATGGAGACTTTTAGGAGGTTCCAAGAGACCTTTAGAAGCTCCTGAACACCCGTGGTGACCACCTGGTGACACCTGAGAAGGTCCTTGGGTCCCACCAGGTGCTCTGGGGGGGTTCCAGATCTCCAGGTGGTTCTTGAGGAGCACCTGGAGCTCTCCATGGAGACCTTTATGAGTCCCAGGACACCTCTGGTGACACCTGAGAAGGTCCTTGGGTCCCACCAGGTGCTCTGGGGGGGTTCCAGATCTCCAGGTAAATCTTGAGGAGCATCTGGAGCTCTCTATGGAGACCTTTGGGAGTCCCAGGAGCCTCCTGTGGTGACACCTGAGAAGGTCCTTGGGTCCCACCAGGTGCTCTGGGGAGGGTTCCAGGTCTCCAGGTGGTTCTTGAGGAGCATCTGGAGCTCTCCATGGAGACTTTCAGGAGGTTCCAAGAGACCTTTAGAAGCTCCTGAACACCTGTGGTGACCTCCTGGTGATACCTGAGAAGGTCCTTGGGTCCCACCAGGTGCTCTGGGGGGGTTCCAGGTCTCCAGGTAGATCTTGAGGAGCATCTGGAGCTCTCCATGGAGACCTTTAGGAGGTTCCAAGAGACCTTTAGAAGCTCCTGAACACCCGTGGTGACCACCTGGTGACACCTGAGAAGGTCCTTGGGTCCCACCAGGTGCTCTGGGGGGGTTCCAGATCTCCAGGTGGTTCTTGAGGAGCACCTGGAGCTCTCCATGGAGACCTTTATGAGTCCCAGGACACCTCTGGTGACACCTGAGAAGGTCCTTGGGTCCCACCAGGTGCTCTGGGGGGGTTCCAGATCTCCAGGTAAATCTTGAGGAGCATCTGGAGCTCTCTATGGAGACCTTTGGGAGTCCCAGGAACCTCCTGTGGTGACACCTGAGAAGGTCCTTGGGTCCCACCAGGTGCTCTGGGGAGGGTTCCAGGTCTCCAGGTGGTTCTTGAGGAGCATCTGGAGCTCTCCATGGAGACTTTCAGGAGGTTCCAAGAGACCTTTAGAAGCTCCTGAACACCTGTGGTGACCTCCTGGTGATACCTGAGAAGGTCCTTGGGTCCCACCAGGTGCTCTGGGAGGGTTCCAGATCTCCAGGTGGATCTTGAGGAGCATCTGGAGCTCTCCATGGAGACCTTTAGAAGCTCCTGAACACGTGTGGTGACCCCCTGGTGACACCTGAGAAGGTCCTTGGGTCCCACCAGGTGCTCTGGGGGAGTTCCAGATCTCCAGGTGGTTCTTGAGGAGCATCAGGAACTCTCCAAGGAGTCTTTCAGGAGGTTTCAAGAGACCTTTAGAAGCTCCTGAACACCCGTGGTGACCTCCTGGTGACACCTGAGAAGGTCTTTGGGTCCCACCAGGTGCTCTGGGAGGGTTCCAGATCTCCAGGTGGATCTTGAGGAGCACCTGGAGCTCTCCATGGAAACCTTTATGAGTCCCAGGGCACCTCTGGTGACACCTGAGAAGGTCCTTGGGTCCCACCAGGTGCTCTGGGGGAGTTCCAGATCTCCAGGTGGATCTTGAGGAGCATCTGGAGCTCTCCATGGAGACTTTTGGGAGGTTCCAAGAGACCTTTAGAAGCTCCTGAACACCGGTGGGGACCTCCTGGTGACCCCCAGGTGACCTCTGTCCCCTCCCTGGCCAGGTGTACATGCATCTGCCGCAGACGGACAACAAGAAGAAGATCATCATCACCGAGGACGGGGAGTTCAAGGCTCTCCAGGAGTGGATCCTGGAGACCGACGGCGTCAGCCTCATGCGGGTGCTGAGCGAGAAGGACGTGGACCCCGTGCGCACGACCTCCAACGACATCGTGGAGATCTTCACCGTGAGTCTCCTGGGGGTGAGGGACATCTGGGGTGGGGTTTGAGGAAGACCTGGGTCCTCATTGTGGAGATCTTCACCATGGGACACCCAGGGGGACACCCAGGGGACAGGGACACACCTGAGGTGGGGTTTGAGGAACATCTGGGTCCTCATTGTGGAGATCTTCACCGTGAGTCTCCTGGGGGATGAGGGACATCTGGGGTGGGGCTTGAGGAACATCTGGGTCCTCATCATGGAGATCTTCACCATGGGACACCCAGGGGGACACCCAGGGGACAGGGACACACCTGAGGTGGGGTTTGAGGAACATCTGGGTCCTCATTGTGGAGATCTTCACCGTGAGTCTTCTGGGCTGGGGACATCTGGGGTGGGGTTTGAGGGACATCTGGATCCTCATTGTGGAGATCTTCACCATGGGACACCCAGGGGACAGGGACACACCTGGGGTGGGGTTTGAGGAACATCTGGGTTCTCATCGTGGAGATCTTCACCGTGAGTCTCCTGGGGGTGAGGGACATCTGGGGTGGGGTTTGAGGGACATCTGGGTTCTCATCATGGAGATCTTCACCATGAGTCTCCTGGGCTGGGGACATCTGGGGTGGGGTTTGAGGAACATCTGGGTCCTCATCGTGGAGATCTTCACCATGAGTCTCCTGGGCTGGGGACATCTGGGGTGGGGTTTGAGGAACATCTGGGTCCTCATCATGGAGATCTTCACCGTGAGTCTCCTGGGGGTGAGGGACATCTGGGGTGGGGTTTGAGGGACATCTGGATCCTCATTGTGGAGATCTTCACCATGGGACACCCAGGGGACAGGGACACACCTGGGGTGGGGTTTGAGGAACATCTGGGTCCTCCTGGACCCCGTGCGCACGACCTCCAACGACATGGTGGAGATCTTCACCGTGAGTCTCCTGGGGGATGAGGGACATCTGGGGTGGAGTTTGAGGGACATCTGGGTTCTCATCATGGAGATCTTCACTGTGAGTCTCCTGGGCTGGGGACATCTGAGGTGGGGTTTGAGGAACCTCTGGGTTCTCATCATGGAGATCTTCACCGTGAGTCTCCTGGGGGTGAGGATATCTGGGGTGGGGTTTGAGGAACATCTGGGTCCTCATTGTGGAGATCTTCACCGTGAGACACCCAGGGGGGTTTGAAGGTTGGGTTGTTGGGATCCCCAACCCCTGGATTTTGGCCATTCCCAACCCCTGCATTTCGGGGATCCCCAACCCCTGGATTTTGGACATTCCCCTTGGATGGATTTTGGGCATTCCCAATCCTCTGGCTGCATTTTGACCTTTCCCAACGCCCCTGGGGCGATCCCAAATTCCCCTTGGCTGCGCTTTGACCATTCCCAACCCCCTCAGACGATCCCAAATTCCCCTTGGATGGATTTTGACCATTCCCAACCCCCTGGGACGATCCCAAATTCCCCTTGGCTGCGCTTTGACCATTCCCAACCCCCTCAGACGATCCCAAATTCCCCTTGGATGGATTTTGACCATTCCCAACCCCCTCAGACGATCCCAAATTCCCCTTGTCTACATTTTGACCATTCCCGATCCCCCTCGGACGATCCCAAATTCCCCTTGGCTACGCTTTGACCATTCCCGACCCCCCTGGGACGATCCCAAATCCCGCTCCCCACAGGTGCTGGGCATCGAGGGACACAGACTCCCAGCCCCCCATGTCCTGGGATCTTGGGATTCCCAACCCCTGGATTTTGGCCATTCCCAACCCCTGGATTTCGGGGATCCCCAACCCCTGGATTTTGGCCATTCCCAACCCCTTGTCTACACTTTGACCATTCCCAACGCCCCTGGGATGATCCCAAATTCCCCTTGGCTACTCTTTGACCATTCCCAACCCCCTGGGACAATCGCAAATTCCCTTGGATGGATTTTGGCCATTCCCAATCCCTGGATTTTGGCCATTCCCAACCCCTGGATTTCGGGGATCCCCAACCCCTGGATTTTGGCCATTCCCAACCCCTGGGTTCTGGCCATTCCCAACCCCTTGTCTACATTTTGACCATTCCCAACGCCCCTTGAACGATCCCAAATTCCCCTTGGCTACACTTTGACCATTCCCAATGCCCCTGGGGCGATCCCAAATCCCACTCCCCGCAGGTGCTGGGCATCGAGGGACACAGACTCCCAGCCCCCCATGTCCTGAGATCTTGGGATTCCCAACCCCTGGAATTTGGCCATTCCCAACCCCTGGATTTTGGGGATCCCGAACCCCTGGATTTTGGACATTCCCCTTAGATGGATTTTGACCATTCCCAACGCCCCTGGGACGATCCCAAATTCCCCTTGGCTACTCTTTGACCATTCCCAACCCCCCTGGGATGATCCCAAATTCCCCTTGGCTACTCTTTGACCATTCCCAACCCCCCTGGGGCGATCCCAAATTCCCGCTCCCCGCAGGTGCTGGGCATCGAGGGACACAGACTCCCAGCCCCCCATGTCCTGAGATCTTGGGATTCCCAACCCCTGGATTTTGACCATTCCCAACCCCCTGGGACGATCCCAAATTCCCCTTGGCTACGCTTGGACCGTTCCCAACGCCCCTGGGACGATCCCAAATTCCCCTTGGATGGATTTTGACCATTCCCAACCCCTCGATTTTGGCCATTCCCAACCCCTTGTCTACACTTTGACCATTCCCAACGCCCCTGGGACGATCCCAAATTCCCCTTGGCTGCATTTTGGCCATTCCCAAACCCCTGGATTTCGGGGATCCCTAGTTCCTGGATTTTGGCCATTCCCAACTCCTTGGCTGCATTTTGGCCATTCCCAATCCCTGGATTTCAGCCATTCCCAACCCCTGTATTTTGGACATTCCCCTTGGATGGATTTTGACCATTCCCAACGCCCCTTGAACGATCCCAAATTCCCCTTGTCCACACTTTGACCATTCCCAACCCCCTCAGACGATCCCAAATTCCCCTTGGCTACACTTTGACCATTCCCAACGCCCCTGGGACGATCCCAAATCCCGCTCCCCGCAGGTGCTGGGCATCGAGGGACACAGACTCCCAGCCCCCCATGTCCTGGGATCTTGGGATTCCCAACCCCTGGATATCAGGGATCCCAAACCCCTGGATTTTGGGCATTCCCGTTGGCTACACTTCGACCATTCCCAACCCCCTGGGACAATCCCGAATTCCCCTTGGCATTTTCGCCATTCCCAACCCCTGGATTTCGGGGATCCCCAGTCCCTGGATTTTGGCCATTCCCAACCCCTTGGCTGCATTTTGGCCATTCCCAACCCCTGGATTTTGGGGATCCCCAACCCCTGGATTTTGGCCATTCCCAACCCCTTGGCTACTCTTTGACCATTCCCAACCCCCTGGGACAATCGCAAATTCCCTTGGATGGATTTTGGCCATTCCCAATCCCTGGATTTTGGCCATTCCCAACCCCTGGATTTCGGGGATCCTGAACCCCTGGATTTTGGCCATTCCCAACCCCTGGATTTCGGGGATCCCCAACCCCTGGATTTTGGCCATTCCCAACCCCTGGATTTTGGCCATTCCCAACCCCTTGTCTACATTTTGACCATTCCCAACACCCCTTGAACGATCCCAAATTCCCCTTGTCTACACTTTGACCATTCCCAACCCCCTCAGACAATCCCAAATTCCCCTTGTCTACACTTTGACCATTCCCGACGCCCCCGGGACGATCCCAAATCCTGCTCCCCGCAGGTGCTGGGCATCGAGGGACACAGACTCCCAGCCCCCCATGTCCTGAGATCTTGGGATCCCCAACCCCTGGATTTTGGCCATTCCCAACCCCTGGATTTTGGGGATCCCGAACCCCTGGATTTTGGACATTCCCCTTAGATGGATTTTGACCATTCCCAACGCCCCTGGGATGATCCCAAATTCCCCTTGGCTACTCTTTGACCATTCCCAACCCTCTGGGATGATCCCAAATTCCCCTTGGCTACGCTTTGACCATTCCCAACGCCCCTGGGACGATCCCAAATTCCCGCTCCCTGCAGGTGCTGGGCATCGAGGGACACAGACTCCCAGCCCCCCATGTCCTGGGATCTTGGGATTCCCAACCCCTGGATTTTGGCCATTCCCAACCCCTGGATTTCGGGGATCCCGAACCCCTGGATTTTGGCCATTCCCAACCCCTGGATTTTGGCCATTCCCAACCCCTTGTCTACATTTTGACCATTCCCAACACCCCTTGAACGATCCCAAATTCCCCTTGTCTACACTTTGACCATTCCCGACCCCCCTGGGACGATCCCAAATTCCCGCTCCCCGCAGGTGCTGGGCATCGAGGCGGTGCGGAAGGCGCTGGAGCGGGAGCTGTACCACGTCATCTCCTTCGACGGCTCCTACGTCAACTACCGGCACCTGGCGCTGCTGTGCGACACCATGACCTCGCGCGGGCACCTGATGGCCATCACCCGGCACGGCGTCAACCGCCAGGACACCGGGCCCCTCATGAAGTGCTCCTTCGAGGAGACGGTGCGGGAACGGGAATTGGGGTGGGGAACGGGGGTGGGAGTTGGGGAATGGCGGTGGGAGTGGGAATTGGGGTGGGGAATGGGGGTGGGAGTTGGGGATTGGGGGTGGGAGAGGGGAATTGGGGTGGGAGTTGGGGTGGGAGTTGGGGATTGGGGGTGGGAGAGGGGAATGGGGGTGGGAATGGGAATTGGGGTGGGAGTTGGGGTGGGAGTTGGGGATTGGGGGTGGGAA
The DNA here is from genome assembly GCA_028536675.1 of Aphelocoma californica. Taxonomy (NCBI): domain Eukaryota; kingdom Metazoa; phylum Chordata; class Aves; order Passeriformes; family Corvidae; genus Aphelocoma; species Aphelocoma californica. The sequence goes on from JAQMYR010000044.1 coordinate 943,211, forward strand.
TGGGAATTGGGGTGGGGATTGGGGTGGGAGTTGGGGATGGGGGTGGGAGTTGGGGAATGGGGTGGGAGAGGGGAATTGGGGTGGGAGTTGGGGTGGGAGTTGGGGATTGGGGGTGGGAATGGGAATTGGGGTGGGGATTGGGGTGGGAGTTGGGGATTGGGGGTGGGAATGGGAATTGGGGTGGGAGTTGGGGTGGGAGTTGGGGGTTGGGGTGGGAGTTGGGGATTGGGGGTGGGAGAGGGGAATGGGGGTGGGAGAGGGGAATTTGGGGTGGGAGAGGGGAATTGGGGGTGGGAATGGGGTTTGGGGGTGGGAGTTGGGGTGGGATTTGGGGAAATGGGGATGGGAGTTGGGGAATGGGGTGGGAGTTGGGGTGGGAGTTGGGGATTGGGGGTGGGAGTTGGGGTGGGAGTTGGGGATTGGGGTGGGAATTGGATTTGGGGGTGGGAATGGGAATTGGGGTGGGAGTTGGGGAATGGGGGTGGGAGTTGGGAATTGGAGGTGGGAGAGGGGAATTTGGGGTGGGAATTGGGGTGGGAGTTGGGGATTGGGATGGGAGAGGGGAATTGGGGGTGGGAGTTGGGGAATGGGGTGGGAGTTGGAGAATGAGGGTGGGAATGGGGTGGGAGTTGGGGAATGGGGGTGGGAATTGGATTTGGGGGTGTGAGAGGGGTGGGAGTTGGGAAATGGGGTGGGAATTGGGTTTGGGGGTGGGAGAGGGGTGGGAGTTGGGGAATGGGGGTGGGAATGGGGAAATGGGGATGGGAGTTGGGGATTGGGGATGGGAATTGGGGTGGGAGTTGGGGAATGGGGAATGGGGGTGGGAGTTGGGGAACGGGGGTGGGAATTGGGTGGGAGTTGGGGATTGGGGTGGGAGTTGGGGAATGGGGTGGGAGTTGGGAAATGGGGTGGGAATTGGGGTGGGAGTTGGAGAATGGGGGTGGGAGTTGGGGTGGGAGTTGGGGATTGGGGTGGGAGTTGGGGAATGGGGGTGGGAATGGGGTTTGGGGATGGGAGAGGGGTGGGAGTTGGGAAATGGGGGTGGGAATGGGGTGGGAGTTGGGGTTTGGGAGTGGCAGAGGGGTGGGAGTTGGCAAATGGGGATGGGAATTGGGGTTTGGGGCTTGGGGACATTTTATAGGATTTGGGGACATTTTATAGGATTTAGGGACATTTTGAAGGATATCGAGGGTTTTGAAGGATTTTGAGGTTCCAAGGCCGATTTTGAGGTTCCAAGGCCGATTTTGGGGTTCCAAGGCTGATTTTGGGGTGTCCCCATCCCCCTCCAGGTGGATGTCCTGATGGAGGCAGCTGCCCACGGCGAGAGTGACCCCATGAAGGGGTTTTGGGGCTGAAATTGGGGATTCCGTGGACATTTTATAGGATTTGGGGACATTTTGAAGGGTTTTGAAGGATTTTGAGGTTCCAAGGCCGATTTTGGGGTTCCAAGGCCGATTTTGGGGTGTCCCCATCCCCCTCCAGGTGGACACAGCTGCCCATGGCAGGAGAGTGACCCCATGAAAGGGTTTTGGGGCTGGAAATGAAGAGTTTTGTGCATTATTGGAGGATTTAAGGAGTTTTGAAGGATTTTTGGAGGTTCCAAGGCCGATTTTGGGGTTCCAAGGCCGATTTTGGGGTTCCAAGGCTGATTTTGGGGTGTCCCCATCCCCCTCCAGGTGGATGTCCTGATGGAGGCAGCTGCCCACGGCGAGAGTGACCCCATGAAGGGCGTGTCCGAGAACATCATGCTGGGCCAGCTGGCCCCGGCCGGCACCGGCTGCTTCGATCTCCTGCTGGACGCCGAGAAGTGCAAGCACGGCATGGAGATCCCCAGCGCCCTGCCCGGCCTCGGCGTCGGCGGCCGTGAGTCCCCAGAATCCTTGGAAAACGGGGGACACCCCCTGGAAAAATGGGGGACACCCCCTGGAAAAACGGGGGACAACCCTTGGAAAAATGGGGGACACCCCCTGGAAAAACGGGGGACAACCCTTGGAAAAACGGGGACAACCCTTGGAAAAATGGGGACAACCCTTGGAAAAACGGGGACAACTCCTGGAAAAATGGGGACAACCCTTGGAATGGTGGCCGGGTTCCACAGGGGGAAGAGTTGGGGACATCCCAGTGGTGGTGACACGAAGATCTCCAAGGTCATCGTGGTCATTGTCCAGTTGTGGTCACTTGAGTCCTCTCAGGATGATGGGGAAGAACCCAGATGTTGGGGTTCTCCAGATGTTGGGGTTCCCCAGATATTGGGGTCCCTCTCAGATGTTGGGGTTCCCCAGATATTGGGGTCCCTCTCAGATGTTGGGGTCCTTCAGGACCTGGACACTGAGGTCCCACCAGGGAGGAGTTGAGGACACCCCAAAGGTGGTGACGCGAAGATCTCCAAGGTCATCGTGGTCATCGTCCGGTTCTGGGGTACTCCCAGGTTTTGGGGTCCCTCTCAGATGTTGGGGTCCCTCTCAGATGTTGGGGTTCTTCAGGACCTGGACACTGAGGTGCCACCAGGGAGGAGTTGGGGACACCCCAAAGGTGGTGACACGAAGACCTCCAAGGTCATTGTGGTCATTGTCCAGTTGTGGTCACTTGAGTCCTCTCAGGATGATGGGGAAGAACCCAGATGTTGGGGTTCTCCAGATGTTGGGGTTCCTCTCAGTTGGGGTCCTTCAGGACCTGGACACTGAGGTGCCACCAGGGAGGAGTTGGGGACACCCCAAAGGTGGTGACACGAAGATCTCCAGGGTCATCGTGGTCATTGTCCAGTTGTGGGTGGCCTTGGGAGGAGGAGACTCAGCCAAGGTTTTGAGGTCCCTCTCAGATGTTGGGGTCCCTCTCAGATGTTGGGGTCCCTCTCAGATGTTGGGGTCCTTCAGGACCTGGACACTGAGGTGCCACCAGGGAGGAGTTGGGGACACGCCAAAGGTGGTGACACGAAGATCTCCAAGGTCATCGTGGTCATCGTCCGGTTCTGGGGTACTCCCAGGTTTTGGGGTTCCTCTCAGTTGGGGTCCTTCAGGACCTGGACACTGAGGTGCCACCAGGGAGGAGTTGGGAACATCCCAGTGGTGGTGACACGAAGACCTCCAAGGTCATTGTGGTCATTGTCCAGTTGTGGTCACTTGAGTCCTCTCAGGATGATGGGGAAGAACCCAGATGTTGGGGTTCTCCAGATGTTGGGGTTCCTCTCAGTTGGGGTCCTTCAGGACCTGGACACTGAGGTCCCACCCGGGAGGCGTTGAGGACACCCCAAAGGTGGTGACACGAAGATCTCCAAGGTCATCGTGGTCATTGTCCAGTTGGGGGTGGCCTTGGGAGGAGGAGACTCAGCCAAGGTTTTGAGGTCCCCACAAATTTTGGTGTCCCCCCCAGATTTTGGTGTCCCCCATATTTTGGTGTTCCCCAGATTTTGGTGTCCCCCAGATTTTGGTGTCCCCCATATTTTGGTGTTCCCCAGATTTTGATGTCCCCCAAATTTTGGTGTCCCCTAGATTTTGGTGTCTCCCCCAGATTTTTGATGTCCCCCAGATTTTGGTGTCCCCCAAATTTTGGTGTTCCCCAGATTTTGGTGTCCCCCAGATTTTGGTGTCCCCCAGATTTTGGTGTCCCCCAAATTTTGGTGTCCCCTAGATTTTGGTGTCTCCCCCAGATTTTTGATGTCCCCCAGATTTTGGTGTCCCCCAAATTTTGGTGTCCCCCAAATTTTGGTGTCCCACAGATCTTGGTGTCCCGCAGATCTTGGTGTCCCCCAGATCTTGGTGTCCCCCAAATTTTGGTGTCTCCCCCATATTTTGGTGTCCCCCAAATTTTGATGTCCCCCAAATTTTGATGTCCCCCAGATTTTTGGGGTCCCCCCCAGATTTTTGGGGTGCCCCCTGACCCCCCTCTCTCCGCAGCCACCGGGATGTTCTTCGGCTCGGCCCCCAGCCCCATGGGGGGGATGTCCCCGGCCATGACCCCCTGGAACCAGGGGGCCACCCCCGCCTACGGCGCCTGGTCCCCCAGTGTGGGTGAGTTGGGGCACTGGGAGAGACTGGGACAGACTGGGAGGAACCGGGGGGGAACCAGTTGTGGGGGGTGGAGGAGTTTTGGGGTAAAATGGGGCTCACTGGGATGGCTTGGGGGGCGGGGACAGATTTGGGGTGTCCTGGGGGTCACTGGGAGGCGAACTGGGGTCACTGGGGCAGACTGGGATGCGTTTGGGGGGGTCCCTGGAATAAAATTGGGGTCCTTGGGGAGGAACCTGGGGGGGGGAGGTCCCGGGCTGTATTTGGGGGTGATTTTGGGGTCCCGGGCTGTGTTTTGGGGTGGTTTTGGGGTCCCTGATGGTATTTGGGGACCTCCTGACCCCCATTTTCCCCCACAGGCAGCAGGATGACCCTGGGTGGGGCCGGGTTCTATTTGGGGGTGATTTTGGGGTCCCAGGCTGTGTTTTGGGGTCCCTGACGGTATTTGGGGACCTCCTGACCCCCACTTCCCCCCACAGGCAGCGGGATGACCCCGGGTGGGGCCGGGTTCTATTTGGGGGTGATTTTGGGGTCCCAGGCTGTGTTTTGGGGTGGTTTTGGGGTCCCTGATGGTATTTGGGGACCTCCTGACCCCCATTTTCCCCCACAGGCAGCGGGATGACCCTGGGTGGGGCCCGGTTCTATTTGGGGGTGATTTTGGGGTCCCGGGCTGTTGTTTTGGGGTCCCTGATGGTATTTGGGGTCCCCCTGACCCCCTTTTTTCCCCTCCCACAGGCAGCGGGATGACCCCGGGTGGGGCCGGGTTCTATTTGGGGGTGATTTTGGGGTCCCAGGATGTGTTTTGGGGTGGTTTTGGGGTCCCTGATGGTATTTGGGGTCCCCCTGACCCCCACTTCCCCCCACAGGCAGCGGGATGACCCCGGGTGGGGCCGGGTTCTATTTGGGGGTGATTTTGGGGTCCCAGGATGTGTTTTGGGGTGGTTTTGGGGTCCCTGATGGTATTTGGGGTCCCCCTGACCCCCATTTTCCCCCACAGGCAGCGGGATGACCCCGGGTGGGGCCGGGTTCTATTTGGGGGTGATTTTGGGGTCCCGGGCTGTGTTTTGGGGTCTCTGATGGTATTTGGGGTCCCCCTGACCCCCATTTTCCCCCACAGGCAGCGGGATGACCCCGGGTGGGGCCGGGTTCTCCCCCAGCGCCGCCTCGGACGCGTCCGGCTTCAGCCCCGGCTACTCCCCGGCCTGGTCACCAACCCCCGGTTCCCCGGGGTCACCGGGACCCTCCAGCCCCTACATCCCCTCCCCTGGTGAGTACAGCCCCAAAACCACCCGAAAATACTCCTAAAATGACCCCAAATACCCCCAAACACCCTAAAATATCATAAAATAATCTAAAATAACCCAAAACACCCTAAAATAACCCCAAATTCCCCAAAACACCCTGAAGTAACCCCAAATACCCCCAAAGACCCTAAAATATCATAAAATAACGCTAGATACCCCAAAACATCCTAAAATAACCCCAAATACCCCCAAAGACCCTAAAATATCATGAAATAACCCAAAATAACCCAAAACACCCTAAAATAACCCCAAATACCCCCAAAGACCCTAAAGTAACCCCAAATACCCCCAAAATACCCTAAAATGTCATAAAATAACCCGAAATGCCCCAAATCACCCTAAAATGACCCCAAATACCCCCAAAACACCCTAAAATATCGTAAAATAATCTAAAATAACCCAAAACACCCTAAAATAACCCCAAATACCCCCCACAGACCCTAAAATATCATAAAATAATCTAAAGTCACCCAGAACACCCTAAAATAACCCCGAATACCCCAAAACACCCTGAAGTAACCCCAAATACCCCCAAAACACCCTAAAATATCATAAAATAACCCCAAATAACCCAAAACATCCTAAAATATCATAAAATACTTCAAGTTAACTAAAAACACCCTAAAATAACCCCAAATACCCCCAAAACACCCTAAAATATCATAAAATGACCCCAAATACCCCCAAAACACCCTAAAATATCATAAAGTAATCTAAAATCACCCAGAACACCCTGAAATAACCCCAAATACCCCCAAAGACCCTAAAATACCATAAAATAACGCAAAATAACCGAAAACACCCTAAAATAACCCCAAATACCCCCAAAATAACTTAAAACACCCGCAAAACATCCTGGAACCCCCAATGACACCCCAAAACACACCGACACACCCCAAAACCAGCCCAAAACACCCCAAAACCACCCTGAAATCACCCCAAACAGCCCCAAAATAACAAAAAATACCCCCAGACCACCCTGGAACAGCCCCTAAAACAAACAGCCTGAAACAGCCCCAAAACGACCCTGAACGCGCAGAGAACACCCCAAAACACCCCTGAAACACCCCCAAAACACCCCTGGAACACCCCAAAATAACCCCGAGCGCACACAGAACACCCCAAAACTACTGAAACACCCCCAGAACACCCCTGGAACACCCCAAAATAACCCCGAGCGCACACAGAACACCCCAAAACCCCCCTGGAACACCCCAAAATAACCCTGAGCGCACACAGAACACCCCAAAACACCCCTGGAACACCCCAAAATAACCCTGAGCGCACAGAGAACACCCCAAAACTCCTGAAACACCCCCAAAATAACACCCCAAAACACCCCAGAACAGCCCCACAACACCCGAACACCTCCCTGAGCCCCACAACACCCCAACACCACCTCAAAGGGACCCCCAACCCTCTGTAACACCCCCACAACAACCCCACAGCACCTTAAAGGGCCCCACAACACCCCAACACCCACTCCAAGGGACCCAGAACACCCCGACACCACCTTAAAGGGCCCCACAACACCTGAACACCTCACTGAGCCCCACAACACCCCCACACCACCTCAAAGGGCCCCACAACACCCCCACAACACCCCAACACCACCTTAAAGGGACCCCCAACCCTCTGTAACACCCCCACAACAACCCCACACCACCTTAAAGGGCCCCGTAACACCCCCACAACACCCCAACACCACCTTAAAGGGCCCCGTAACACCCTAAACACCCCCACACCGAGTCCCACAACACCCCAACACCCACTCCAAGGGACCCACAACACCCCAACACCCCCTCAAAGGGACCCCCAACACCCCCACACTGAGCCCCACCAACATCCTGTGACACCCCAACACCCCCTCACCAAACCCCGGAACACCCCAACGCTCCCTCACCGAGACCCCCAACACCCCCACAACACCCCAACACCACCTCAAAGGGCCCCACAACACCCCCACACCCCCTTACAGAGCCCCCCAAGCCTCTGCAACACCCCCACAACAACCGAACACCACCTCACTGAGCCCCCCACAACACCCCAACACCCACTCCAAGGGACCCACAACACCCCAGCACCACCTCAAAGGGCCCCGTAACACCCCCACAACACCCCAAGATCACCTCAAGGGGCCTCCCAGCCCTCAGTAACACCCCCACAACACCCCAACACCACCTTAAAGGGCCCCGTAACACCCTAAACACCCCCTCAAAGGGACCCCCAACACCCCCTCAAAGGGACCCCCAACACCCCCACACTGAGCCCCACCAACATCCTGTGACACCCCAGCACCCCCTCACCAAACCCCGGAACACCCCAACGCTCCGTCACCGAGACCCCCAACACCCCCACAACACCCCAACACCACCTCAAAGGGACCCACAACCCTCTGTAACACCCCCACAACACCCCCACGCCACCTTAAAGGGCCCCACAACACCCCAACACCCACTCCAAGGGACCCAGAACACCCCAACACCACCTTAAAGGGCCCCACAACACCTGAACACCTCACTGAGCCTCACAACACCCCAACACCACCTTAAAGGGCCCCACAACACCCCCACAACACCCCAACACCGAGTCCCACAACACCCCAACACCCACTCCAAGGGACCCGCAACACCCCAACACCACCTCAAGGGGCCTCCCAGCCCTCAGTAACACCCCCACAACACCCCAGCACCACCTTAAAGGGCCCCGTAACACCCTAAACACCCCCTTAAAGGGACCCCCAACACCCGAACACCCCCACACTGAGCCCCACCAACATCCTGTGACACCCCAACACCCCCTCACCAAACCCCGGAACACCCCAACGCTCCTTCACCGAGACCCCCAACACCCCAAAACCACCTCCAAGGGCCTCCCAACACCCCCAAAACACCCCCAGAACACCCCAACCCACCCCGGAACAGCTGTCCGCTCCCCCGCTGACCCCCCCCGTCCCCTCTCCGCAGGCGGGGCCATGTCCCCCAGCTACAGCCCGACGTCCCCCGCCTACGAGCCGCGGTCACCGGGGGGCTACACCCCACAGAGCCCCAGCTACAGCCCCACGTCACCGAGCTACAGCCCCACGTCGCCCAGCTACAGCCCCACCTCGCCCAACTACAGCCCCACCTCGCCCAGTTACAGCCCCACCTCGCCCAGTTACAGCCCGACCTCGCCCAGTTACAGCCCCACGTCGCCCAGTTACAGCCCCACCTCGCCGAGCTACAGCCCCACCTCGCCCAGCTACAGCCCGACATCGCCCAGCTACAGCCCGACATCACCCAGTTACAGCCCGACGTCTCCCAGTTACAGCCCGACCTCGCCCAGTTACAGCCCGACCTCGCCGAGCTACAGCCCCACTTCTCCCAGTTACAGCCCCACCTCGCCCAGTTACAGCCCCACCTCTCCCAGTTACAGCCCAACCTCGCCCAGTTACAGCCCGACCTCGCCCAACTACAGCCCCACCAGCCCCAACTACACCCCGACCTCTCCCAGCTACAGCCCCACCTCTCCCAGTTACAGCCCCACCTCGCCCAACTACACCCCGACCTCGCCCAACTACAGCCCCACCTCGCCCAGTTACAGCCCCACCTCGCCCAGTTACAGCCCCACCTCGCCCAGTTACTCCCCATCCAGCCCCCGCTACACCCCGCAGTCGCCCACCTACACCCCCAGCAGCCCCAGTTACAGCCCCAGCAGCCCCAGTTACAGCCCCACCTCTCCCAAGTACACCCCGACCAGCCCCAGCTACAGCCCCAGCTCCCCCGAGTACACCCCGACCTCGCCCAAGTACAGCCCCACGTCGCCCAAGTACAGCCCCACCTCGCCCAAGTACAGCCCCACCTCGCCCACCTACAGCCCCACCACGCCCAAGTACAGCCCCACCTCGCCCACCTACAGCCCCACCTCGCCCGTCTACACCCCGACGTCGCCCAAGTACAGCCCCACCTCGCCCACCTACAGCCCCACATCGCCCAAGTACAGCCCCACCTCGCCCACCTACAGCCCCACGTCGCCCAAGGGCTCCACGTACAGCCCCACGTCCCCCGGCTACAGCCCCACGTCGCCGACCTACAGCCTCACCAGCCCGGCCATCAGCCCCGACGACAGTGACGACGACAACTGAGCCCCCCGCAGGCTGTGGGGGTGACCCCCACATTGATGTGGGGTCGGGGTTGTTGGCACCCCCCGAAAATCCCCATGGCCATGGGGGTGACCCCCAAATGGATTCGGGGTTGGAGTTGTTGTCACCCCCCAAAAACCCCACATCGATGCAGGGTCAGGGTTGTTGTCACCCCCCGAAAACCCCCGAGGCCATGGGGGTGACCCCCACGTCGATGTGGGGTCGTGGTGGTTGTCACCCCCCAAACCCCCCCCACAGGGCGCGGGGGTGACCCCCACATCGATGTGGGGTTGGGGTTGTTGTCACCCCCCAAAAACCCACAAGGCCATGGGGGCGACCCCCGAATGGATTCGGGCTCGGGGTTGTTGTCACCCCCTGAAAATTCCTGAGGCCATTGGGGCGACCCCCGAATGGATTCGGGGCTCGGGGTTGTTGTCACCCCCCAAAAACCCCACATCGATGCAGGGTCAGGGTTGTTGTCACCCCCCAAAAACCCACGAGGCCATGGGGATGACCCCCAAATGGATTCGGGCTCGGAGTTGTTGTCACCCCCCAAAAACCCCACATCAATATGGGGTCAGGGTCGTTGTCACCCCCCAAAAACCCCCGAGGCCGTGGGGGTGACCCCCACGTCGATGTGGGGTCGCGGTGGTTGTCACCCCCCAAACCCCCCCCACAGGGCGCGGGGGTGACCCCCACATCGATGTGGGGTTGGGGTTGTTGTCACCCCCCAAAAACCCACAAGGCCATGGGGGCGACCCCCGAATGGATTCGGGCTCGGGGTTGTTGTCACCCCCTGAAAATCCCTGAGGCCATTGGGGTGACCCCCGAATGGATTTGGGGTCAGGGTTGTTGTCACCCCCCGAAAACCCCCGAGGCCGTGGGGGTGACCCCCACGTCAATGTGGGGTCGTGGTGGTTGTCACCCCCCAAACCCCCCCCACAGGGCGCGGGGGTGACCCCCACATCGATGTGGAGTCGGGGTTGTTGTCACCCCCTGAACCCCCTCAAGCTGTGGGGGTGACCCCCAAATGGATTCGGGCTCGGGGTTGTTGTCACCCCCCAAAAACCCCACATCAATATGGGGTCAGGGTTGTTGTCACCCCCCGAAAACCCGCGAGGCCGTGGGGGCAACCCCCGAATGGATTCGGGCTCGGGGTTGTTGTCACCCCCTGAAAATCCCCGAGGCCATTGGGGTGACCCCCGAATGGATTTGGGGTCAGGGTTGTTGTCACCCCCCGAAAACCCCCGCGGCCGTGGGGGTGACCCCCACGTCGATGTGGGGTTGGGGTTGTTGTCACCCCCCAAAAACCCCCGAGGCCGTGGGGGTGACCCCCACATCGATGTGGGGTTGGGGTTGTTGTCACCCCCCAAAAACCCACGAGGCCATGGGGGCGCCCCCCGAATGGATTCGGGCTCGGGGTTGTTGTCACCCCCTGAAAAACCCCACATCGATATGGGGTCAGGGTCGTTGTCACCCCCCAAAAACCCCTGAGGCCGTGGGGGCGACCCCCACGTCAGTGTGGGGTCGTGGTGGTTGTCACCCCCCAAACCCCCCCCACAGGGCGCGGGGGTGACCCCCACATCGATGTGGGGTTGGGGTTGTTGTCACCCCCTGAACTCCCTCAAGCTGTGGGGGTGACCCCCAAATGGATTTGGGGTCGGGGTTGTTGTCACCCCCCAAAAACCCCACATCGATGCAGGGTCAGGGTCGTTGTCACCCCCAAAAACCCCCAAGGCCGTGGGGGTGACCCCCAGATGTGGGGTTGGGGTTGTTGTCACCCCCTGAACCCCCCCAGACCTTGGGCGTGACCCCCGAATGGATTTGGGGTCGGGGTTGTTGTCACCCCCCAAAAACCCCACATCGATGTGGGGTTGGGGGTGTCACCCCCCCAAACCCCCAAGTTCCAATGGGGTCGGGGTCGTTGTCACCCCCAAACCCCCCTCCCCCCCCAGGTTGTGGGGGTGACCCCCCCAGTTTCCGCTGGCGACGGGGTTGTTGTCACCCCCAAACCGAAACGGGGTCGGGATCATCGTCACCCCCAAACCCCTCCCTACAGGTTGTGGGGTGACCCCATGGATAGAGGGACGGGGTTGTTGTCACCCCGAAACCCCCACACTAAAATGGGCTCGGGGGTGTCACACCCCCTCCCCCCAAACCCCACAAACCATGGGAGTGACCCCAAAATTGATCCGGGGATGGGGTTGTCACCTCCCCCCCCCCCCCCTCAAAAAAAAACCCCCACAGGATGTGGGGGTGACCCCCAAATTCAAATGGGGTCGGGGGGGTGACCCTTAAATTAGAGGATGACCCCAAAGGGCGGTGATGCCGAAATTCGGGGTGACCCCTAAATTTGGGGCGACCCCTGAATTAAAGGAACTCTCAAGTTCGAGGGGTCACCCCTAAACTGGGCTGACCCCCAAATTGGTGACCCCCAAGTTGGGTGGGGGTCACCCCTAAATTGGGGTTGACCCCTACTTTGGGGTGAAACCCTTAAATTGGGGGGTTGATCCCCAAACTGGGCTCGGAATCTGAAGTTTGGGGTGACCCCCAAGTTAAGGGGTGAAACCCCCTCCCCCCCCCCCAGTTGGGGTGGGGGAGGGGCAGTTGTGGGACCCCCCCGCCCCCCGATTTTGGGGTGGGGGGGTCGGTGGGGGGGTTGTAATTTATGGCGATTGTTCGTTAATGAGGACGGGGAGGGGGGGTTGGGTGGGGGTGGGGGGCGCTCTTTGGTGGCGGTTTTGGGGGTTCGGGGTTTTGGGGGGGGGAGGGGGTCCTTTGCCCCTCCCCCCCTCCCCTCCACCCCCCCTTTATTTAGCTGTTTTCACTTTTGGGGTTTTTTGGGGGGGGGGGGGGAGGGGAAGCGAATTTTGGGGAATTTCCAATTTTGGGGGAAACGAATAAAAGTTTTACTGATTTTCACCTGCGGCTCTCTCTGGGGGAGGGACTGGGGGGGGACACCCCAAAACCCCTCCTTTGGGGACACCCAGGGACACCCCAGAATCCCTCATTTGGGGACACCTGAGGACACCCCAAAACCCCTCCTTTGGGGACACCCCAAAAACCCCTCATTTGGGGACACCTCAAGACACCCCAAAACCCCTCATTTGGGGACACCAGGGGACACCCCAGAACCCCTCCTTTGAGGACACCCGGGGACACCCCAAAACCCCTCCTTTGGGGACACCCGGGGACACCCCAAAACCCCTCATTTGGGGACACCCGGGGACACCCCAAGACCCCTCCTTTGGGGACACCCAGGGACATCCCAAAATCCCTCATTTGGGGACACCTGAGGACACCCCAGAACCCCTCCTTTGAGGACACCCGAGAACCCCTCCTTTGAGGACACCTGAGGACACCCCAAAACCCCCTTCATTTGGGGACACCCCAAAACCCCTCATTTGAAGACACCTGGGGACACCCCAGAACCCCTCGTTGGGGGACACCTGAGGACACCCCAAAACCCCTCATTTGGGGACAGCTGAGGACACCCCAAAACCCCTCATTTGGGGACAGCTGAGGACACCCCAAAACCCCTCGTTTGGGGACACCCCAAAACCCCTCATTTGGGGACACCCCAAAAACCCCTCGTTTGGGGGCACCTGAGGACACCCAAAAACCCCTCGTTTGGGGACACCTGAGGACACCCCAGAACGCTTCATTTGGGGAAACCTGGACACTCCAAAACCCCTCATGTGGCCATGGTTGGGGTGTGATGGTCAGGGGTTGGTCATGGTGGCCATGATTGGGTCATGGTGGCCATGGTTGGGGTGTGATGGTCAGGGATTGGTCATGGTGGCCGTGGTTGGGGTGTGATGGTCAGGGATTGGTCATGGTGGCCGTGGTTGGGGTGTGATGGTCAGGGATTGGTCATGGTGGCCGTGGTTTGGGTGTGATGGTCAGGGATTGGTCATGGTGGCCATGGTTGGGTCATGGTGGCCATGGTTGGGGTGTGATGGTCAGGGATTGGTCATGGTGGCCATGGTTGGGTCATGGTGGCCATGGTTGGGTCATGGGGGCCATGGATTGGTCATGGTGGCCATGGAAGATTTCTGGTGGGCATGGTGGGGTTGTGGTGGCCTTGGAAGGTTTATGGTGGCCATGGAAGCTTTATGGTGACCATGGCAGGTTTCTGGTGGCCATGGCAGGTTTCTGGTGGCCATGGTGGGGTTGTGGTGGCCTTGGAAGGTTTGTGGTGGCCTTGGAAGGTTTATGGTGGCCATGGAAGCTTTATGGTGACCATGGCAGGTTTGTGGTGGCCATGGCAGGTTTCTGGTGGGCATGGTGGGGTTGTGGTGGTCTTGGAAGGTTTATGGTGGCCATGGAAGCTTTATGGTGACCATGGCAGGTTTCTGGTGGCCATGGCAGGTTTCTGGTGGGCATGGTGGGGTTGTGGTGGCCTTGGAAGATTTATGGTGGCCATGGCAGGGTTGTGGTGGCCATGGCAGGTTTCTGGTGGCCATGGCAGGTTTCTGGTGGGCATGGTGGTGTTGTGGTGACCATGGAAGGTTTATGGCGGTCATGGCAGGGTTGTGGTGGCCATGGCAGATTTATGGTGGCCATGGCAGGGTTGCAGTGGCCATGGTCAGTGCCTGGGCACGTGAGTCAGTGTCTGGGGTCACGGCCAAGACGCACCTGGAGCTGCCTGAGGAACCCTGAGGGGTTTTATTCCCATGAACCTGCCCAGGTGTGGTGGGGTGGGAGATGGGCCTGGCCAGGTGAGCCGGGGGTGGGGGTTGGGGACAGCAGGGGGATGCTGGGAACACATCTGGGGATTGTCCAAGGAGGCTGAGGACATCTTGGGGACACCCAGGAGAGTTGGAGGGGGACATCAAGGGAGTGTTGGGGACACACCAGGAGGCGATCCAGAGGTTGGGGACATCTCAAGGGGTTGGGGACACCCAGGAGAGTTGGTGACATCCAAGGGGGGGTTGGGGACATCTTGGGGTGAGAGAAAATTGGGATGGGAAGGGTTGGGGACACCATGGGTGGGTTGAGGATGGTCCAGGGGGGTTGGGGCCACCCTGGACGTTGTTGGTGACATCCCAGTGGCCGCTGGGGACACTCAGATGGAGACGCTCTCCTGGACACAGGTGAGGACACTCCGGTGGCCGTTGATGACACTCCAGTGGCCATTGGTGACACCCCGGTGGCCCTTGGGGACACTCAGATGGAGATGCTCTCCTGGACGCAGGCGGGGTCCAGGTAGGGGTAGGGCAGGGCAAGCGCCGCGTTCCGGTCCTGGATGCGCCGGGAGATCCCGGCCAGGCGCTCCCGGAACGAGTCCAGGAGGCGCCGTGGGGCTGGACCGGTCAGCAGGTCCTGGGAGCGTGACCCCAGTGGGCGCTGGGGGGACAGGGGACATCAGGGGACATCAAGGAGACCCCAAAACCTGGGTCACCAGTGGGGTCATGAACCCCCCCAAGGTCTCTGTCCCCACTGGGGTCGTGGTGTCCCCTCAAAGTCCCAGGTCCCCAATGGGCTCCTGACCCCCCCAAGGTCCCTGTCCCCATTGGGGTCGTGGTGTCCCCCTCATGTCCCAGGTCCCCAATGGGCTCCTGCCCCCCCCAAGGTCCCTGTCCCCACTGGGGTCACGGTGTCCCTTCAAGTCCCAGATCCCCAATGGGCTCCTGACCCCCCCAAGGTCTCTGTCCCCACTGGGGTCACGGTGTCCCCTCAAAGCCCGGGTCCCCAATGGGGGCCTGACCCCCCCAGAGTCCCTGTCCCTTCTGGGGTCATGGTGTCCCCTCAAAGTCCCAGGTCCCCAATGGGGTCCTGACCCCCCTCCCAAGGTCCCTGTCCCCACTGGGGTCGTGGTGTCCCCTCAAGGCCCAGGTCCCCAATGGGCTCCTGACCCCACCCAAGGTCTCTGTCCCCACTGGGGTCGTGGTGTCCCCTCAAAGCCCGGGTCCCCAATGGGGCCCCAATGGGGGCCTGACCCCCCTCCCAAGGTCTCTGTCCCCACTGGGGTCGTGGTGTCCCCTCATGTCCCAGGTCCCCAATGGTCTCCTGACCCGCCCAAAGTCCCTGTCCCCACTGGGGTCGTGGTGTCCCCTCAAAGCCCAGGTCCCCAATGGGCTCCTGACCCCCCCAAAGTCCCTGTCCCCCCTCACCAGGTCCCCACAGGGGTTATGGGGTCCCCATGGGTGTCCTCCCCCCCCTCCCGTGTGTCCCTGTCCCCTCTCACCGGCTCCCCTCCCTCGTAGCTGACCACGCTCAGCAGGGCCAGGAGGGCTCCGGTGGCCTCGGGGGATGGGAGTGTCTCCAACAGCAGCTCCTCGGTGGCCTCATCCTCGGTGGCCGGCGGTGGCCGCTGCAGCGTCCCCGGCGTGTTGGGCATCCAGGCCGCGTAGTCGTACTGGGGGAGGGGACACCGGAGGGGTCAGTTGGGGTTCCCGGACCCCAAAACCTCCCCGAGGGTCACCTGGGTGCCACAGAGGTCACTCAGTTCCCAGTGGGGTCACTCCGGTGTTGTCACATCCCCGTGACCACTGTGGCCACTGAGAGGTCACCTGAGTCCCACAGGGGTCACCCAGTGTTTGTCACATCCTCATGTCCACTGTGGCCACCAAAAGGGGGTTTGTGGCTACTGCTGAGCCCAATGGATGCGTTCAGGTGTCGCCACCCCCCCTCTGTGTCCCGTGATGTCCCCAGATGTCCCCGGGTGCCACCTGGCCGCTGTTGACGGCCGCGTGCCGGGCGGAGCAGCAGAAGATGATCATGGTCAGGAACTTGACCAGCTCGGGGCGGCCGCAGAGCTTAGACGGGAAACCTGGGGGGGGACAGAGGGGACGTCACCCAATGGGGGGTGTCACCCAATGGGCGGTGTCACCCAATGGGGGGTGTCACCCAATGGGGGGCGTCACCCAATGGGCGGTGTCACCCAATGGGGGGCGTCACCCAATGGGGGGTGTCACCCAATGGGGGGCGTCACCCAATGGGCGGTGTCACCCAATGGGGGGTGTCACCCAATGGGGGGCGTCACCCAATGGGCGGTGTCACCCAATGGGGGGTGTCACCCAATGGGGGGCGTCACCCAATGGGCGGTGTCACCCAATGGGGGGTGTCACCCAATGGGGGGCGTCACCCAATGGGCGGTGTCACCCAATGGGGGGCGTCACCCAATGGGGGGCGTCACCCACCACAGTGACGTCACACACCATGGAGGTGTCACCCAACGCGGCGATGTCACCCACCGCGGGTGCGTCACCCATCGCAATGTCGTCACCCACCATGGGGACGTCACTCATCACAATGACGTCACCCACCATGGGGACATCACTCATCGCAATGTCGTCACCCACCATGGGGACATCACTCATCACAATGACGTCACCCACCACGGGTGTGTCACCCATCACAATGACGTCACCCACCATGGGGATGTCACTCATCACAATGTCGTCACCCACCGCAGGTGCGTCACCCATCACAATGACGTCACCCACCATGGGGACATCACCCATCACAATGACGTCACCCACCATGGGGATGTCACTCATCACAATGACGTCACCCACCATGGGGACGTCACCCATCGCAATGACGTCACCCACCATGGGGACGTCACCCACCATGGGCACGTCACCCATCGCAATGACGTCACCCACCATGGGGACGTCACTCATCACAATGACGTCACCCACCATGGGGACGTCACCCATCACAATGACGTCACCCACCATGGGGATGTCACCCATCACAATGACGTCACCCACCATGGGGACGTCACTCATCACAATGATGTCACCCACCACGGGTGCGTCACTCATCACAATGACGTCACCCACCACGGGTGCGTCACCCATCACAATGACGTCACCCACCACAGACCACCTCCAGCACGTGACCAGCCCAGGGCGTGGCCATGGGCATGAGTGGGACCCTCCCATGTCTTGACCATGACCACGACCATGACCACGACCATGACCACGACCACAACCACGACCATCACCATGACCATCACCCATCACCACAATGCCACCGTGGCCCCCCCATTGTCCCTGTCACCCCCCCATGTCCCCTACCCGTCTTCTCGTTGCCCAGGACGCCGTAGGTGAAGATCTCGCCCACCCACTCCTGCAGCTCCTCGTCCTCGGCCACATCCTTGTCCTCAGCGTAGAAAAGTGCCACGATCCCCTCCACGTAGCTGGGACACCGCGGGGACACCGGTGACATGTGGGGACGGGGACAGGGCCACGCCTGCCGCTCCCACGTCCCCCCTGTCCCCACGTGGGTCCCCGTTCCCGTGTCCCCAGCCTGGCTGCCTCCACCCAACGTCATCTCTGTCCCCATCACCGCTGATGTCCCATCTCCGTGGCCCCGTTCCTGTTGTCCCCTTCCTGTGGTCCTTGTCCCCATCCTCGCTGTCCCCATCAGTAGGGTCCCATCCTGTTGTCCCCATAATTCTCATCTCCATGTCCCCGTTGTCCCAATCCCCTCAACCCCCTCCCTGTCCCCCGTTCTCTCCATGTCCCCACTCCATTGTCCCCACCATTGCCACCGCCAGGTCCCTGTCATCCCAATCCCATTGTCTCCATCATCCCCATCCCATTGTCCCCATTGCCCCATCCCATCATCTCCATCGTCCCCATCCCATTGTCCCCATTGTCCCATCCCGTCGCCCCATCGTCCTCATCCCATTGTCCCCATTGTCCCATCCCATCGTCCCCATCATCCCCATCCCATTGTCCCCACCATTGCCACCTGCATGTCCCTGTCATCCCAATCCCATCGTCCCCATCCCATTGTCCCCATTGTCCCCACCGTCCCCATCCCATTGTCCACACCATTGCCACCTCCATGCCCCTGTCATCCCAATCCCACCATCCCCATCCCATTGTCCCCATTGTCCCATCCCATTGTCCCCATTGTCCCCATCCCATTGTCCCCATTGTCCCATCCCATCGTCCCCATTGTCCCCATCCCATTGTCCCCACTGTTGCCACCTCCTTGTCCTGGTCATCCCAATCCCATCGTCCCCATCCCATTGTCCCCATTGTCCCATCCCCTTGTCCCCACCGTCCCCATCCCTTTGTCCCCACCATTGCCACCTCCTTGTCCCGGTCATCCCAATCCCATTGTCTCCATCATCCCCATCTCCATGTTCCCCTTGTCCCCATCCTCTTCATCCTCGTTCCCGTCCTCATCATTCCCCTCTCCATGTCCCATCATCCCCATCCTATTGTCCCCATTGTCCCCACTGTCCCCATCCCATTCCATCCCATTGTCCCCATTGTCCCCATTGTCCTATCCCATTGTCCCCATCGTCCCCATCCCATTGTCCCCATCATTGCCATCTCCATGTCCCCATTGTCCCTCTCTCCATGTCCCCATTGTCCCCACCATCCCCATCTCCAAGTCCCCACCATCCCCATCTCCATTTCCCCACCATCTCCATGTCCCCATTGTCCCCACCATCCCCATCTCCATGTCCCCACCATCCCCCTCTCCATGTCCCCGCTGTCCCCACCATCCCCCTCTCCCTGTCCCCTCCCCGCTGTCCCCCACCTCTCGATGGCCCCCCAGATGTCCAGGGCGTCGTCCCTGTAGTGGTACCCGGGGATGTCCCCGACCCCGCGCTCCTCCACGTCATCGGGGACGCACAGCTCCCGGTACGTCAGCGCCGCCGTCCCCCGGGCCACCAGCGCCAGCGTCCCCTCCCGCCCCACCGCGGTGGCC
This sequence comes from Aphelocoma californica, assembly GCA_028536675.1. Lineage (NCBI taxonomy): Eukaryota > Metazoa > Chordata > Aves > Passeriformes > Corvidae > Aphelocoma > Aphelocoma californica. The sequence goes on from JAQMYR010000044.1 coordinate 962,323, forward strand.
TGGGGACATCGCCACCCATCAATGTCCCCTCCCGCCCCACCGCGGTGGCCTGGGGACATCGCCACCCATCAATGTCTCCTGGGGACATCACCACCCCTCAGTGTCCCCTCCCACCCCACCGCGGTGGCCTGGGGACATCGCCACCCCTCAGTGTCCCCTCCCGCCCCACTGAGGTGGCCTGGGGACATCACCACCCATCAATGTCCCCTGGGGACATCACCACCCCTCAGTGTCCCCTCCCACCCCACTGAGGTGGCCTGGGGACATCACCACCCCTCAGTGTCCCCTCCCGCCCCACTGAGGTGGCCTGGGGACATCACCACCCATCAATGTCCCCTCCCACCCCACCGCGGTGGCCTGGGGACATCACCACCCCTCAGTGTCCCCTCCCGCCCCACCGCGGTGGCCTGGGGACATCACCACCCCTCAGTGTCCCCTCCCACCCCACTGAGGTGGCCTCGGGACATCACCACCCATCAATGTCCCCTCCCACCCCACCGCGGTGGCCTCAGGACATCGCCACCCATCAATGTCCCCTCCCACCCCACCGCGGTGGCCTCAGGACATCACCACCCCTCAGTGTCCCCTCCCACCCCACTGAGGTGACCTGGGGACATCGCCACCCATCAATGTCCCCTCCCACCCCACCGAGGTGGCCTGGGGACATCGCCACCCATCAATGTCCCCTCCCACCCCACCGAGGTGGCCTGGGGACATCGCCACCCCTCAGTGTCCCCTCCCACCCCACTGAGGTGACCTGGGGACATCGCCACCCCTCAGTGTCCCCTCCCACCCCACCGCGGTGGCCTCAGGACATCACCACCCATCAATGTCCCCTCCCACCCCACCGAGGTGGCCTGGGGACATCGCCACCCCTCAGTGTCCCCTCCCACCCCACTGAGGTGACCTGGGGACATCGCCACCCATCAATGTCCCCTCCCACCCCACCGAGGTGGCCTGGGGACATCGCCACCCCTCAGTGTCCCCCGTGTCCCCTCCCTGCAGTGCCAGGTCCCCACATCCATGGGGGAACCGGGTGTGCGAGGGACACCAGGAGAGGACCCAGATGTTCGAGTGTCTCCAGGGGGACCTGGGTGACACTGAGAGGGACTGAGGTGTCCAGGTGACACCAGAGGTGGGACCCAGGTGTTCAGGTGTCCCCAGGAGGACCCAGGAGACACCAGGGGGGAACCCAGATGTCCAAGTGTCCCCAGAAGGACCCAGGTGACACTGAGGGGGGGACCCAGATGTCTGGGTGACACCAGGAGGACCCAGGTGACACCAGGTGGAACCCAGGTGTCCAAGTGTCCCCAGAAGACCCCGGTGACACCGGGGGGGACCCAGGTGTCCAGGTGACACCAGGAGGACCCAGGTGACACTGGGGGGGAACCCAGATGTCCAAGGGTCCCCAGGAGGACCCAGGTGACACTGAGGGGGGGGACCCAGATGTCTGGGTGACACTGAGGGTGACCGGCATGTCCAGGTGACACCCGAGGTGGGACCCAGATGTCAGGGTGACACCAGGAGGACCCAGGTGACACTGGGGGAGAACCCAGGTGTCCGGGTGACACCAGGTGACACCCGAGGTGGGACCCAGGTGTCCGGGTGGCACCAGGTGACACCAGGAGAGGAACCCAAGTGTCCCCAGAAGGACCCCAGTGACACCACGGGGGGACCCAGGTGTCCAGGTGACACCAGGAGGACCCAGGTGACACCGGGGGGGACCCAGGTGTCCGGGTGACACCAGGTGACACCGGCGTGTCCGGCTGACCTGGTCGATGATGCCACCGGGGTTGAGCAGCGTCTCCCGTGCCAGGATGTTGATGTGGAAGGTGAAGCGCAGGTGGGGGAGGAGGAGCTGGGGACATTGGGGACACCATGGGGACATTGGGGACACCATGGGGACATCGAGGACATCGGGGACACCATGGGGACATCAGGGACATTGGGGACACCATGGGGACACCATGGGGACACCATGGGGACATTGGGGACATCAGGGACACCATGGGGACATCGAGGACATCGGGGACACCATGGGGACACCATGGGGACATTGGGGACACCATGGGGACATCAGGGACACCGTGGGGACACCATGGGGACATCAGGGACATCAAGGACATTGAGGACACCATGGGGACATCGGGGACACCATGGAGACACCGTGGGGACACCATGGGGACATCAGGGACATCAAGGACATTGGGGACACCATGGGGACACCATGGGGACATCGGGGACACCATGGGGACATCGAGGACATCGGGGACACCATGGGGACACTGGGGACACCATGGGGACACCATGGGAACATCGGGGACACTGTGGGGACATCAGGGACATCGGGGACATTGGGGACAATGGGGACAATGGGGACACCATGGGGACATCGGGGACATTGGGGACATCGAGGACATTAGGAACCCATGGGGATGTTGGGGACATCGGGGACGTGGGGGACACCATGGGAATATTGGGGACACCGGGGACACTGACGTGCGTATTTTGGGTCCGGTTTGGGTATTTGGTGCGGTTCCAAGGTGCAGATTTTGGGGTGGGGATTTCGGGGTGCAGTTTTGGGGTCAGGGTGCAGTTTTGGGGTCCAGGGTGCAGTTTTGGGGTCAAGGTGCAGTTTTTGGGGTCAGGGTGCAGGTTTTGGGGTTAGGGTGCAGGTTTTGGGGTGGTGATTTTAGGGTGCATTTTTTGGGGTCAAGGTGCAGTTTTTGGGGTCAGGGTGCAGGTTTTGGGGTTCAGGGTGCAGGTTTGGGGTCAGGGTGCAGTTTTTTTTGGGTCAGGGTGCAATTTTGGGGCGGGGATTTCAGGGTGCATTTTTTGGGGTCGGGGTGCAGTTTTGGGGTGGGGATTTCGGGGTGCATTTTTTTGGGATCAGGGTGCCGTTTTTGGGTCAGGGTGCAGTTTTTGGGTCAGGGGTTTCAGGGTGCATTTTTCTGGGATCAGGGTGCAGTTTTTGGGGTCAGGGTGCAGTTTTTGGGTCAGGGATTTCGGGGTGCATTTTTTTGGGATCAGGGTGCATTTTTTGGGGTCGGGGTGCAGCTTTTGGGGTGGGGATTTCAGGGTGCATTTTTTGGGGTCGGGGTGCATTTTTTGGGGTCAGGGTGCAGTTTTTGGGTCAGGGATTTCGGGGTGCATTTTTTGGGATCAGGGTGCATTTTTTGGGGTCGGGGTGCATTTTTGGGGGTCGGGGTGCAGCTTTTGGGCTCCCGCTGGGTTATTTCGGGGTTACCTGGTGCACGGGGTGGGCGGCCGGCAGGCGCTGGGTGGCCACGGCGAAGGCCTCGGCCAGGAAGTGGCTGTGCAGCAGGTGAGTGACCGCCTCGTGCAGGAGGAAGTGGGCACCCCTCACCCACAGCTTGGCCAGTGCCCACCCCTGGCCCCCCGGCACAAAGATCGGGGACCCCGGCCCGGGGTGCTGTGACAGCTGTGGGGGACAGCGGGGGTCAGGGGGGGGGACACTGAGGGGACATGGGGGACACCAGGGGGATGTGGGGTCATTGGGGTCAGCGGGGGTCAGCGGGGGACACCTTGGGGACATGGGGGACACCAGGGTGTCGTGGGGTCATGGGGGGTCAGTGGGGGACACTGAGGGGACATGGGGGACACCAGGGGGATGTGGGGTCATGGGGGGTCAGGGAGGGACAGGGGGACACCGAGGGGACACTGAGGGGACACCAGGGGGATGTGGGGTCATGGGGGGTCAGTGGGGGACAGGGGGACACTGAGGGGACATGGGGGACACCAGGGGGATGTGGGGTCATGGGGGGTCAGGGAGGGACAGGGGGACACCGAGGGGACACCAGGGGGATGTGGGGTCATGGGGGACAGCGGGGGTCAGGGGGACACTGAGGGGACACCAGGGGGATGTGGGGTCATGGGGGGTCGGGGGGGACAGAGGGACACTGAGGGGACATGGGGGACACCAGAGGGATGTGGGGTCATGGGGGTCGGGGGGGACAGGGGGACACTGAGGGGACATGGGGGACACCAGGGGGATGTGGGGTCATTGGGGTCAGCGGGGGACACCTTGGGGACATGGGGGACACCAGGGGGTTGTGCGGTCATGGGGGGTCGGGGGGGACAGGGGGACATTGAGGGGACACCGAGGGGACACCAGGGGGATGTGGGGTCATGGGGGGTCAGCGGGGGACAGGGGGACACCGAGGGGACACTGAGGGGACACCAGGGGGTTGTGGGGTCATGGGGGGTCAGGGGGGGACAGGGGGACACTGAGGGGACACCAGGGGGATGTGGGGTCATGGGGGACAGCGGGGGTCAGGGGGACACTGAGGGGACACCAGGGGGATGTGGGGTCATGGGGGGTCGGGGGGGACAGAGGGACACTGAGGGGACATGGGGGACACCAGAGGGATGTGGGGTCATGGGGGTCGGGGGGGACAGGGGGACACTGAGGGGACATGGGGGACACCAGGGGGATGTGGGGTCATGGGGGGTCAGCGGGGGACAGGGGGACACCTTGGGGACACCGAGGGGACACCAGGGGGTTGTGGGGTCATGGGGGGTCGGGGGGGACAGGGGGACACTGAGGGGACACCGAGGGGACACCAGGGGGATGTGGGGTCATGGGGGGTCAGCGGGGGACAGGGGGGGACACCTTGGGGACACTCTGGGGACACCTTGGGGACACCCTGGGGACACTCTGGGGACGTCCTGGGGACACCTTGGGGACACCCTGGAGGACACCTGGAGGACATGGGGACACCTTGGGGACACCTGGAGGGACACGGGGTACAGGGGACACCTTGGGGACACCTTGGGGACACCCTGGGGACACTCTGGGGACACCTTGGGGACACTCTGGGGACACCCTGGGGCCACCTTGGGGCCACCTTGGGGACACCTTGGGGACACTCTGGGGACACCCTGTGGACACCTTGGGGACACTCTGGGGACACCCTGGGGCCACCTTGGGGCCACCTTGGGGACACCTTGGGGACACCCTGGGGACACCCTGGGGACACCTGGAGGGACACGGGGTACAGGGGACACCCTGGGGACACCTTGGGGACACCCTGGGGACACCTTGGGGCCACCTTGGGGCCACCCTGGGGACACCTTGGGGCCACCTTGGGGACACCTGGAGGACACCTTGGAGGACATGGGGTACAGGGGACACCTTGGGGACACCTGGAGGACACCTGGAGGGACACGGGGTGCAGGGGACACCCTGGGGACACCCAGGGGACACCTGGAGGGACATGGGGTACAGGGGACACCTTGGAGACACCTTGGGGACACCTGGAGGACACCTGGAGGACATGGGGTACAGGGGACACCCTGGGGACACCCTGGGGACACCTTGGGGACACCTTGGGGACACCCTGGGGACACCCTGGGGACACCTCGGGGACACCCTGGGGACACCTTGGGGACACCTGGAGGACACCTGGAGGACATGGGGTACAGGGGACACCCTGGGGACACCTTGGGGACACCTTGGGACACCCTGGGGACACCTTGGGGACACTCTGGGGACACCCTGGGGACACCTGGGGCCAGGGAGGGTCCCGTAGGGGACATTTTGGGGGGCAGCCGGGGCCGTACCTGGATGGCCACGGGCAGGAGGCGGCCGCGGGGGCTGAGCCAGAGCAGGCAGAGGGGCGCGGCCACGAACTGGGGGTGCCCCCCGATGTCCCCCGTGGGGAGCCCCTCGAGCAGCGCGTAATCGGCCAGGAAGAGGCGCCCGCCCTGCGCCCCCAGACCCCCTGAGACCCCCGGCAAGGGCGAGACCCACCCCGCCCCCCAGGGGGGGAAGGGGGAGACCCCCACCCACAAAAAAAAAAAAAACCCAAAGGGAACCATCGGGAAACCCCTCCCCATCCCCCAAACACCCTGCCCAGATCCGGCTTGGAGAGCTGGGACCCCTGCCCAGACACACCCCAAAAATGGGAATCCCCCCCCAGACACCCCCCAAAAATGGGAACCCCCGGGAAACCCCCCCCAGACAGCCCCCAAAAATGGGAACCCCCCAGAAACCCCCCCAGACAGCCCCTAAAAATGGGAACCCCCCCAGACACCCCCAAAAATGGGAACTCCAGGGAAACCCCCCCAGACAGCCCCTAAAAATGGGAACCCCCCCAGACACCCCCAAAAATGGGAACCCCCCAGAAACCCCCCAAAAATGGGAATCCCCCCCCAGACACACCCCAAAAATGGGAACTCCAGGGAAACCCCCCCAGACAGCCCCCAAAAATGGGAACCCCCCCAGACACTCCCCAAAAATGGGCACCAGGGACCCCCCCAGACACCCCCAAAAAATGGGAACTCCCGGGAATCCCCCCCAGACACCCCCAAAAATGGGAACCCCCCCCAGACACCCGCCAAAAATGGGAACCCCCGGGAAACCCCCCCCAGACACACCCCAAAAATGGGAACGCCCGGGAATCCCCCCCAGACACCCCCAAAAAATGGGAACCCCCCCCAGACACCCGCCAAAAATGGGAACCCCCCAGACACCCCCCCCCAGACACCCCCCAAAAATGGGAGCCCCAGGGAATCCCCCCCAGACACCCCCCAAAAATGGGAACCCCCCCAGACACTCCCCAAAAATGGGAGCCCCAGGGAAACCCCCCCCCAGACACACCCCAAAAAATGGGAACTCCCGGGAAACCCCCCCAGACACCCCCAAAAATGGGAACCCCCCCAGACACACCCCAAAAATGGGAAACCCCCCCAGACACCCCCCAAAAATGGGAACCCCCCCCCCAGACACCCGCCAAAAATGGGAACCCCCCAGACACCCCCCCCCAGACACCCCCAAAAACTGGGAACCCCAGGGAAACCCCCCCAGACAGCCCCCAAAAATGGGAACGCCCGGGAAACCCCCCCCAGAGACCCCCCAGAAATGGGAACCCCCCCCAAGACACCCCCAAAAATGGGAAACCCCCCCCCAGACACACCCCAAAAATGGGAACACCCGGGAAACCCCCCCAGACATCCCCCAAAAATGGGAACCCCCGGAAACCCCCCCCAGACACACCCCAAAAAATGGGAACTCCCGGGAAACCCACCCAGACACCCCCAAAAAATAGGAACCCCCCAGAAACCCCCCCAGACACCCCCAAAAAACCGATGTTTTGGGGGATTTTTGGGGGGCTTTTTTTTGGTTTTTGGGGGGGTTTTTGGGGTTTTGGGGGGTTTTTTGGGGTTTTTGGGTTTTGGGGGATTTTTTGGTTTTTTTTGGGGGGGGTTGGGGTTTTTTGCGGTTTTTGGGGTCTTTGGCGTTTCTTAGGGGGTTTTGGGGTTTTTTGGGATTTTTGGGGTTTTTTGGGATTTTTGGGGTTTTTTTGGGGGTTTTTGGGGTTTTTGGGGATTTTGGGTTTTTTGCGGTTTTTGTGGTTTTTGGGTTTTTTGGGTTTTTTGGGGGTTTTTTGGGGGTTTTGGGTTTTTTTGGGTTTTTTTGTTTTTTTGGGGGGTTTTGGGTTTTTTTGGGGGGGTTTTGGAGTTTCTGGGTTTTTTGGGGGGTTTTTTGGGTTTTTTTTTGGGTCTTTTGGGGGGTTTTGGGGGTCTTTGGGTTTTTAGGGTGTTTTGGGGTTTTTTTGGGTTTTTTTGCTGGTTTTGGTGGTTTTTTTTTTTTGTTTTTTTGGGGTTTTTTTGGGGGGGTTTTGGTTTTTTGGGGGTTTTTTTGGGGGGTTTTTTGGGGTGCCGGGGGTCGCTCACCTCCATCTCCCTGTCCAGGGAGGTGCCGGGGCCGAGGCTGGGGGCCACCATCGGGGGGGTGACGGGGAAGTTGGGGGGCAGGCGGGGGCAGCGGCGCAGCAGGACGGGGTTCACCCCGCTCAGGAACTGCTCCCCGAAAAACGCGTCCTCCTGCCAGTGCTGCACCACGTACTCTGGGGGGCACGGGGACACTTGGGGACACCTGGGGGCACCTGGGGACACCTGGGGGACACCTGGAGACACTTGGGGACACTTGGGGACACTTGGGGACACCTCGGGGACAGATCAGGGACACCTGGAGACACTTGGGGACACTTGGGAACACTTGGGGACACCTTGGGGACACCTGGAGACACTTGGGGACAGATCAGGGACACCTGGAGACACCTCAGGGACATTTGGGGACACCTCAGGGACATTTGGGGGCACTTCAGGGGCCCTTGGGGACCCTTGGGGGCACTTGGGGGCACTTGGGGGCACCTCGGGGACACCTGGGGACACTTCAGGGACACCTCAGGGACACCTGGAGACACCTCAGGGACACCTGGGGACACTTGGGGACACCTGGGGACAGCTGGGGACACCTCGGGGACACCTGGGGACACCCCAGGGACACTTGAGGACACCTGGGGGACACTTGGGAGCACCTGGGGACACCTTGGGGACACCTGGGGGACACTTGGAGACAGATCAGGGACACTTGGGGACACCTCAGGGACATTTGGGGACAGATCAGGGACACCTCGGGGACACTTGGGGACACCTTGGGGACACTTGGGGGCACTTGGGGACACCCCAGGGATACCTGGGGACACTTCAGGGACACCTCAGGGACACCTGGAGACACCTCAGGGACACTTGGGGACACCTCGGGGACACCTGGGGACACCTTGGGGGCACCTGGGGACACCTCAGGGACACCTTGGGGACACTTGGGGACACTTGGGGGCACTTGGGGGCACCTCGGGGACACCTGGGGACACTTCAGGGACACCTCAGGGACACCTTGGGGACACCTGGGGACACTTGGGGACACCTGGGGACACGTCAGGGACACTTGGGGACACCTGGGGGACACCTGGGGACACCTGGGGACACCTCAGGGACACCTGGGGGACAGATCAGGGACACCTCGGGGACACCTTGGGGACACCTCAGGGACACTTGGGGACACCTCGGGGACACCTTGGGGACACCTTGGGGGCACCTGGGGGACACTTGGGGACACCTTGGGGACACCTTGGGGACACCTGGGGACACCTGGGGGGCACTTGGGGACACCTCGGGGACACCTTGGGATTCCTGGCCCCCCCCCTCCCCCATATCCCTCTTGGGACCCCCAGGACCCCCCAAACTCCTGGGACCACCCCCAAATCCCTGAGATCTCCCTGGGTCCCCCCCAAACTCCTCGGGACCCCCCAGGTCCCCCCCGTGTCCCCCCTGGGAACCCCCAAACTCTGGGGACCCTCGGGGTCCCCCCGTGTCCCCCCGGGAACCCCCAAACTCCTCGGGGTCCCCCCGTGTCCCCCCCTGGGAACCCCCAAACTCTGGGGACCCTCGGGGTCCCCCCGTGTCCCCCCGGGAACCCCCAAACTCCTCGGGGTCCCCCCGTGTCCCCCCCTGGGAACCCCCAAACTCTGGGGACCCTCGGGGTCCCCCCGTGTCCCCCCGGGAACCCCCAAACTCCTCGGGGTCCCCCCGTGTCCCCCCTGGGAACCCCCAAACTCTGGGGACACCTCGGGGTCCCCCCGTGTCCCCCCTGGGAACCCCCAAACTCTGGGGACACCTCGGGGTCCCCCCGTGTCCCCCCCCCGGTGTCCCCGATGTCCCCCCGGGGGGGGAGGGGCACCCACCGCTGATGGGGGTCCCGGGACCCTCGAGCGCCTCCCGGACGTCCCCGAAGCTGCTCCAGGACCCCCCGGAACGGAGCCCCCGGAGCCGGATCCGGATCTGGCTGGGGGGACATCGGGGACGTTACTGGGGACACTGGGGGGATACTGGGGACACTGGGGGGACATCGGGGACGTTACTGGGGACATTGGGGGGATACTGGGGACACTGGGGGGACATCGGGGACGTTACTGGGGACACTGGGGGGATACTGGGGACATCGGGGACGTTACTGGGGACACTGGGGACATTGGGGGGATACTGGGGGGACATCGGGGACGTTACTGGGGACATTGGGGGGATACTGGGGGGATCATCGGGGACGTTACTGGGGACATTGGGGGGATACTGGGGACACTGGGGGGACATCGGGGACATTACTGGGGACACTGGGGACATTGGGGACATTGGAGACACTGGGGGGACATCGGGGATGTTACTGGGGACACCGGGGACACTGGGGACACTGGGGGGACATCGGGGACATTACTGGGGACACTGGGGACATTGGGGACATTGGAGACACTGGGGGCACATCGGGGACGTTATTGGGGACACTGGGGACATTGGGGGGACATCGGGGACATTACTGGGGACACTGGGGACATCAGGAACGTTACTGGGGACACTGGGGATGTTGGGGACATTACTGGGGGCACTGGGGGGAATTGGGGACACTGGGGACATCGGGGGACACTGGGGACATTACTGGGGACACTGGGGACATTGGGGATGTTACTGGGGACACTGGGGACATTACTGGGGACACTGGGGACACTGGGGACACTGGGGACGTTACTGGGGACACTTGGGGGCCATTGGGCTGTGTGGGGACACGAAGGGCCGTGGGGGATGTGGGGATGGAGAAGGGACACAGAAGGGTGGGGACATGGGGACACCCAAGGACAAAGAGATGGGTGGGGCCAGCCGGGACCCTCGATGACCCTCAATGACCCTCAATGACCCTCAGGGTCCCTCAATGACCCTTGGAGACCCTCAATGACCCTTGGGGACCTTCGATGACCCTTGGGGACCCTTGATGACCCTCAGGGTCCCTCAATGACCCTTGGGGACCCTCGATGACCCTTGGAGACCCCCAATGACCCTTGGGGACCTTTGATGACCCTTGATGACCCTTGGAGACCCTCGATGACCCTTGGGGACCCTTGATGACCCTCAGGGTCCCTCGATGACCCTTGGGGACCCTTGATGACCCTTGGGGACCCTTGGGGACCCTTGATGACCCTCAGGGTCCCTCAATGACCCTTGGGGACCCTCGATGACCCTTGGAGACCCCCAATGACCCTTGGGGACCTTTGATGACCCTTGATGACCCTTGGAGACCCTCGATTACCCTTGGGGACCCTTGATGACCCTCAGGGTCCCTCGATGACCCTTGGGGACCCTTGATGACCCTTGGGGACCCTCAATGACCCTTGGAGACCCTCGATGACCCTTGGGGACCCTTGATGACCCTTGGGTCCCTCAATGACCCTTGGGGACCCTTGATGACCCTTGATGACCCTTGGAGACCCTCGATGACCCTTGGGGACCCTTGATGACCCTCAGGGTCCCTCGATGACCCTTGATGATACCTTGATGACCCTTGATGACTCTCAATGGCCCTTGGGGACCTTTGATGACCCTGAGGGACCCTTGGTGGCCCTCAATGACCCCTGATGACCTCCAGTGACCCTCAGTGCCCCCTGATGGTCCTCAATGACCCCTGTTGGCCCTCAATGACCCTCAATGCCCCCCGATGACCCCGATGACCCTCAATGCCCCCGATGACCTCCAGTGACCCTCAATGCCCCCTGATGACCCTCAATGACCCCCAATGCCCCCCGATGGCCCTTGATGGCCCTCAATGCCCCCCAGTGACCCTCAATGACCCCTGATGGCCCCCAATGCCCCCCGATGGCCCTTGATGGCCCTCAATGCCCCCTGCTGGCCCTTGATGGCCCTCAATGCCCCCCAGTGACCCTCAATGCCCCCCGATGACCCTCAATGACCCCTGATGGCCCTCAATGACCCTCAGTGCTCCCTGATGGCCCTCAATGCCCCCCAATGGCCCTCAATGACCCTCAATGACCCCTGATGGCCTTCAATGACCCCCAATGACCCCTGATGGCCCTCAATGACCCCCAATGACCCCCAATGACCTCCAGTGACCCTTAATGCCCCCTGCTGGCCCTCAATGACCCTCAATGACCCCCAATGACCCCCAATGACCCCTGATGGCCTTCAATGACCCCCAATGCCCCGCGATGGCCCTCAATGCCCCCTGCTGGCCCTCAATGACCCTCAATGACCCCCAGTGACCCTCAATGCCCCCCAATGACCCCTGATGACCCTCAATTCCCCCCGATGACCTCCAGTGACCCTTAATGCCCCCGATGGCCCTCAATGACTCTCAATGCCCCTGATGACCCTCAACGCCCCCGATGGCCTTCAATGACCCTCAATGACCCCTGATGGCCCTCAATGACCCTCAATGACCCCCAATGACCCCTGATGGCCCTCAATGACCCTCAATGCGCCCCAGTGACCCTCAATGCCCCCGATGACCCTCAACGCCCCCTGATGGCCTTCAATGACCCTCAATGACCCCCAATGACCCCTGATGGCCCTCAATGACCCTCAATGACCCCCGATGACCCCTGATGGCCTTCAATGACCCTCAATGCTCCCTGATGACCCTCAATGCCCCCAATGACCCTCAACGCCCCCAATGGCCCTCAATGACCCTCAATGCCCCCCCGATGGCCCTCAATGTCCCCCAGTGACCCTCAATGCCCCCTCCATCCCCTCCGTCCCCGCGGTGTCACCGACGCAGCGCCGGCGCGGGCGGCGATCTGGGCGCGGTGGGCGAGGGGGAAGCTCAGGGTGGGCGACAGCTCGGGGGCTGGCCCCGGTGACGTCATCGGCGCCGGTGACGTCATCGACAGGGGCTCGGGCGGCGGTGACGTCGTCGCCGGGGACGCGGGCGGGGGCGGCCACGGGCACAGGGACGGGGGCAGCGCCCGCAGGCACCACGGCCACCCCGGGGCGTAGGGAGCCCACCTGGGGACAGGGACACCACTGACCAGCAGTGACCACCAGGGACCACCCCCTGCCGGTCACCTCCCAGTGCTCCCCAGTAACCACCAGTGACTGCCCCAGGGATCACCAGTGCCCACCCGGTGCCCACCAGTGATTGCCAGTGACCAGCACTGACCACCCCTGACCACCACTGACCACCCAGTCCCCTCCCAGTCCCTCCCAGTGCTCCCGGTCCCCTCCATTCCCCCCCAGTTCCCTCCCAGTCCCCTCCCAGTCCCCTCCAGTTCCCTCCCAGTCCCTCCCAGTCCCCTCCATTCCCCCCCCAGTCCCTCTCAGTCCCCTCCCTCCCCCCCCCAGTGCCCTCCCAATCCCCTCCATTTCCCCCCAGTTCCCTCCCAGTCCCCTCCAGTCCCTCCCAGTCCCCTCCAGTCCCCTCCCAGTCCCTCCCAGTGCCCTCCCAGTCCCTCCCAGTTCCCCCAGTTCGCACTGAAAGGCCTCCTTGCGCTCCCTCCGCTCCTCCTGGCGCTGCCGCAGCAGCTGCGGCTCCCGAGCGGCCTCACGGGGGGTCCGGGCTGGGGACATTGGGGGGACATTGGGGACACTGGGGACATTGGGGGGACATTGGGGACACTGGGGACATTGGGGACATTGGGGACACTGGGGGGACATGGGAGGACCTTGGGGGACCTTGGGGACATTGGGGGACTGGAGGGACATTGGGGACACTGGGGACACTGGGGGGACATGGGAGGACCTTGGGAGATCTTGGGACCTTGTGGATGTTGGGGGATTGGGGACACTGGGGACACTGGGGACACTGGGGGGACATGGGAGGACTTTGGGGGACCTCAGGGACATTGTAGACATTGGGGGGACATTGGGGACATTGTGGGGACATTGGGGGGACATTGGGGGATTGGGGACATTGGGGGGACATTGGGGGGACATTGGGGATATTGGGGGGACATTGGGGGGACATTGGGGGATTGGGGACCTTGGGGACATTGTGGGAACCTTGGGGATATTGGGGGGACATTGGGGGGACATTGGGGACATTGAGGACATTGGGGACATTGGGGGGACATTGGGGGATTGGGGGGGCATTGGGGGGACATTGGGGACATTGGAGACATTGGGGGACCTCGGGGACATTGAGGACATTGGGGGACATTGTGGGGACATTGGGGGGACATTGGGGGATTGGGGACATTGGGGACATTGGGGGGACATTGGGGGATTGGGGACCTTGGGGGATTGGGGACCTTGGGGACATTGTGGGGACCTTGGGGATATTGGGGGGACATTGGGGACATTGGGGGATTGGGGACCTTGGGGACATTGTGGGAACCTTGGGGATATTGGGGGGACATTGGGGACTTTGGGGGGACATTGGGGGGACATTGGGGGGACATTGTGGGATTGGGGACATTGGGGACATTATGGGGACATTGTGGGGACATTGGGGGGACATTGGGGACATTGAGGACATTGGGGGGACATTGGGGGGACATTGGAGGACATTGGGGACATTGTGGGGACCTTGGGGACATTGGGGGATTGGGGACATTGGGGACATTGGGGGGACATTGGGGACATTGAGGTCAGTGTGGGGACACAGGAGGGGCTACTGGGGCCACGTCCCCAAGTGTCCCCGTACCTGTCCCCTCCCGCAGCTCCAGGTCGCCGCTGTCCAGCCAGCGGTGACACGGGAAGGTGGCCACGGGCCCGTCCTCGTGGCCGCTGTGGCCGCTGTCCCCAGGGTGGGGCCCGGTGACGGTGACGGTGGCGCAGAACCAGCGGTCGGGGACGAGGGACAGCAGCGGCTCCTTGTGCAGCCGGAGCCGCAGGAGGGTCCCCAGGGGCCGCGGGGACGTCACCTCCACCCACAGCGTCTGGGGACAGCTCGGTGTCACCTGGGTGTCACCTGGGACACCTGGGTGTCACCTGGGTGTCATCTGGGTGTCACCTGGGTGTCATCTGGGGCACCTGGGGCACCTGGGTGTCATCTGGGACACCTGGGACACCTGGGTGTCACCTGGGTGTCATCTGGGACACCTGGGTGTCATCTGGGTGTCATCTGGGTGTCATCTGGGGCACCTGGGTGTCATCTGGGACACCTGGGGCACCTGGGTGTCACCTGGGTGTCACCTGGGGCACCTGGGTGTCATCTGGGTGTCATCTGGGGCACCTGGGGCACCTGGGACACCTGGGACACCTGGGTGTCACCTGGGGCACCTGTGTGCCACCTGGGACACCTGGGATACCTGGGTGTCACCTGGGTGTGACCTGGGGCACCTGGGGCACCTGGGTGTCACCTGGGGCATGTGGGGCACCTGGGGCACCTGGGTGTCATCTGGGGCACCTGGGTGTCATCTGGGTGTCACCTGGGACACCTGTGTGCCACCTGGGTGTCATCTGGGACACCTGGGGCACCTGGGGCACCTGGGACACCTGGGTGTCACCTGGGTGTCACCTGGGACACCTGGGACACCTGTGTGTCACCTGGGTGTCACCTGGGTGTCACCTGGGGCACCTGTGTGCCACCTGGGACACCTGGGATACCTGGGTGTCACCTGGGTGTCATCTGGGGCACCTGGGGCACCTGTGTGTCACCTGGATGTCACCTGGGTGTCATCTGGGGCACTAGGGGCACCTGGGTGTCACCTGGGACACCTGGGTGTCATCTGGGGCACCTGGGGCACCTGGGGCACCTGGGTGTCACCTGGGGCATGTGGGGCACTTGGGGCACCTGGGGCACCTGGGTGTCACCTGGGACACCTGGGGCACCTGTGTGTCACCTGGATGTCACCTGGGTGTCATCTGGGGCACTTGGGGCACCTGGGTGTCATCTGGGTGTCACCTGGGGCACCTGGGACACCTGTGTGCCACCTGCATCACCTGGGTGCCACCTGTGTCACCCGTGTGTCACCTGGGACACCTGGTGCCACCTGTGTGTCACCTGTATCACCTGGGTGCCACCTCCCTGTCACCCCCCGGGCCACCCCTTGCGTCACCCACAGCCACCCCCCCATCCCCCCTCATCCTTCCCAGTGCCCTCCCAGTCCCTCCCAGTGCCCCCCAATTCCCTCCCAGTGCCCCCCAGTTCCCTTCCAGTCCCTCCCAGTGCCCTCCAGTGCCATCCCAGTGCCCCCAAGTCCCTCCCAGTGTCCCCCAATTCCCTCCCAGCACTCCCCAGTGCCTCCCAGTGCCCTCCCAGTCCCTCCCAGTTCCCTCCCAGTCGCTCCCAGTGCCCCCCAATTCCCTCCCAGTCCCTCCCAGTGCCCTCCGAGTGCCCCCCAGTGCACTCCCAGCGCCCCCCAGTCCCTCCCAATCCTCTCCCAGTGCCCTCCCAGCGCCTCTCAGTGCCTCCCAGTGCCCCCCAGTTCCCTCCCAGTGTTCTCCCAGTCCCTCCCAGTGCCCCCCAATTCCCTCCCAGTGCCCCCCAGTTCCCTCCCAGTCCCTCCCAGTGCCCTCCAGTGCCATCCCAGTCCCTCCCAGTGTCCCCCAATTCCCTCCCAGTGCCTCCCAGTCCCCTCCCAGTGCCCTCCCAGCGCCCCCCAGTTCCCTCCCAGTCCCTCCCAGTGCCCTCCGAGTGCCCCCCAGTGCCGTCCCAGCGCCCCCCAGTTCCCTCCCAGTCCCTCCCAGTGCCCGCCAGTTCCCTCCCAGCGCCCCCCAGTTCCCTCCCAGTCCCTCCCAGTGCCCCCAGTGCACTCACGGAGCCGGGCCGCAGGCAGTGCCGGGGCCAGCTGAGGTGGCACGGGGGGGCCACCCCCGCTGTCCCCTCCAGGCTCAGGGTGACGGTCCCCAGGGTGCCCCCCCCCCACTGGGCACCCGTGGTCACCCCCAGGCGGTACCGCGCCCCTCCCCCACCCGGGGGGGTCCCCGCGGCGACGTCGGGGGACGCCAGGGTCACCCCGGGGTCACTCGGGGGTCACTCGGGGGTCCCTGGGGGATTTTGGGGTCCCTTGGGGGGTCCTTGGGGGGTCCTTGGGGGGCCCTTGGGTGGCCCTGGGGTCCCTCGGGGGTCACTCGGGGGTCCCTTGGGTGGCCCTAGGGTCTCTCAGGGGTCCCTGGGGGGCTCTGGGGGTCCCTTAGGGGGTTCTGGGGTCACTCGGGGGTCACTTGGGTGGCCCTGAGGTCCCTCAGGGGTCACCTCGGGGGTCCCTGGGGGATTTTGGGGTCCCCTCGGGGTCCTTGGGGGGTCCTTGGGGGGCCCTGGGGTCCCCTCGGGGTCACTCGGGGGTCCTTGGGGTGGCCCTGGGGGTCTCTGGGGGTCCCTTGGGTGGCCCTGGGGTCTCTCAGGGGTCCCTTGGGAGTCCCTGGGGGGTCCTTGGGGTGGCCCTGGGGAGCTCTGGGGGTCCCTTAGGGGGTTCTGGGGTCCCTTGGGGGTCACCCCGGGGTCACTCGGGGGTCCCTTGGGTGGCCCTGGGGTCTCTCAGGGGTCCCTTGGGGGTCCCTGGGGGGTCCTTGGGGTGGCCTTGGGGGGCTCTGGGGGTCCCTTGGGTGGCCCTGGGGTCTCTCAGGGGTCCCTGGGGGGCTCTGGGGGTCCCTTAGGGGGTTCTGGGATCACTCGGGGGTCCCTTGGGTGGCCCTGGGGTCCCTCAGGGGTCACCTCGGGTGTCCCTTGGGGGGTTTGGGGGGGGAGTCCTTGGGAAGTTTGGGGTCCCTTGGTCCCTTGAGGAGTCCTTGGGTTCTCTCGGGGGTCCCTTGGGCGTCCCTGGAGGGTTTTGGGGTCCCTCGGGGGTCCCTAAAGGGTCCTTGGGGGGGTTCTGGGGTCCCTTGGGGGTCCCTGGGGGTCCCTGGGGGTCCCTTGGGGGGGTTCTGGGGTCCCTTGGGTGGTCCTGGGGTCCCTCGGGGGTCCCTGGGGGTCCCTTGGGGGGTTTTGGGGTCCCTTGGGGGTCCCTGGGGGTCCCTGGGGGGTCCTTGGGGGGGTTCTGGGGTCCCTTGGGGGCTTTTGGGGTCCCTTGGGGGTCTCTGGGGGTCCCTGGGGGTCCCTTGGGGGGGTTCTGGGGTCCCTTGGGTGGTCCTGGGGTCCCTCGGGGGTCCCTGGGGGTCCCTTGGGGGTCCCTGGGGGGTCCCTGGGGGTCCCTTGGGGGCTTTTGGGGTCCCTTGGGGGTCCCTGGGGGGTCCTTGGGGTCCCTCGGGGTCCTCGGGGCGCTCCTGGGGCCCTGCAGCTCCTGGATGGGCTCCGCTCCTGCCCCAGTCCCTCCCAGTCCCTCCCAGTTCCCTCCCAGTCCCTCCCAGTTCCCTCCCAGTCTCTCCCAGTCCCTCCCAGTTCCCTCCCAGTTCCCTCTCAGTCCCTCCCAGTTCCCTCCCAGTTCCCTCCCAGTCCCTCCCAGTCCCCTCCCAGTCCCCTCCCAGTCCCCTCCCAGTCTCTCCCAGTCCCCTCCCAGTTCCCTCCCAGTTCCCTCCCAGTCCCTCAGCCGGTCAGGGCACTCCTGGGCCCCCAGGAATGTCGGGGCTCTCCCAGTTCCATCCCAGTTCCACCACTGGGCCCAGTCTGACCAGTTCCACCCTGCTGGCGTCAGCCACCCCCGGACCAGTTACACCCCAGTTGCCTCCCAGTTCGTCCCAGTTGCGACACTGGGGCTGGCCCCTGCTCCAGTTCCATCCCAGTTCATCCCAATTCCATCCCAGTTCCATCCCAGTTCATCCCAGTTCCATCCCAGTTCCATCCCAGTTTGCCCACTGAGGGCTGGGCTCTACCCCAGTTCCATCCCAGTTCATCCCAGTTTGTCCCAGTTGTCTGGGCCCCGCCGCAGTTCCATCCCAGTTTATCCCAGTTTATCCCAGTTGCGCCAACTGCGACTGGGTCCCCACCCCAGTTGCATCCCAGTTCACCCCAGTTTATCCCAGTTGCGCCACTGGAATTGGGCCCTGCCCCAGTTTATCCCAGTTTATCCCAGTTTATCCCGGTTGCAACACTGGAGTTGGGCCCTGCCCCAGTTGCATCCCAGTTCACTCCAGTTCCATCCCAGTTCACGCACTGGGGATAGACCCTACCCCAGTTACATCCCAGTTCACCCCAGTTACATCCCAGTTGCGCCACTGGGGTTGGGCCCCGCCCCAGTTGCATCCCAGTTCACCCCAGTTACATCCCAGTTGCGCCACCGTGTCTGGGCCCCACCCCAGTTGGATCCCAGTTCACCCCAGTTACATCCCAGTTGCACCACTGGGGTTGGGCCCCGCCCCAGTTGCATCCTAGTTGCATCCCAGTTCCATTCCAGTTCGCCTCTTGGGGTTAGACTCTACCCCAGTTCATCCCAGTTCACCCCAGTTCCATCCCAGTTGCGCCACCGCGTCTGGGCCCTGCCCCAGTTCCATCCCAGTTCACTCCAGTTTCATCCCAGTTGCGTCACTGGAGCTGGCCTCTACCCCAGTTGGATCCCAGTTCATCCCAGTTCCATTCCAGTTCACCCACTGGGGCTGGGCTCCACCCCAGTTCCCTCCCAGTTTACACCAGTACATCTCAGCCCAGCACCCTGTTCCCCCCCCTGGGACCAGTATGACCAGTTACAGCCCAGTCTGAACCAGTAAAGCCCCCAGTCTGGAGCGTTGGCCTTGGTCCCCGTCCCAGTTCCCTCCCAGTATCCCCAGTGGGCCCAGCCCCCACCCCAGTTACATCCCAGTATCCCCAGTATCCCCAGCCCCCATCCCAGTTACATCCCAGTATCCCCAGTATCCCCAGCCCCCATCCCAGTTCCCTCCCAGTATCCCCAGTGGGCCCAGCCCCCATCCCAGTTCCCTCCCAGTATCCCCAGTATCCCCATCCCAGTTCCCTCCCAGTATCCCCAGTATCCCCAGCCCCCATCCCACTTCCCTCCCAGTATCCCCAGTGGGCTCAGCCTCCATCCCAGTTCCCTCCCAGTATCCCCAGCCCCCATCCCAGTTCCCTCCCAGTATCCCCAGTGGGCCCAGCCCCCACCCCAGTTACATCCCAGTTACTTCACTGGGTGTGTTCCGCCCCAGCCCAGTATGACCAGTATGACCAGTATGACCAGTACCCTTCCCCCACACACAGACACTGCTCCATTGACACCTTTATTGACACCAGTAACAGCTCCCAGTACAGACCAGTAACAGCTCCCAGTACACACCAGTAATGGCTCTTAATAAATACCAGTAACAGCTCCCAGTACAGACCAGTAACAGCTCCCAGTACACACCAGTAATGGCTCTTAATAAATACCAGTAACAGCTCCCAGTACAGACCAGTAACAGCTCCCAGTGTAGACCAGTAACAGCTTCCAGTACAGACCAGTAATGCTCCAGTATAGACCAGTAACAGCTCCCAGTACAGACCAGTAACAGCTTCCCGTATGCACCAATAATGGTTCCCAGTACAGACCAGTAACAGCTCCCAGTATACACCAGTAATGCTCCAGTATAGACCAGTAACGGCTCCCAGTACAGACCAGTAACAACTCCCAGTACAGACCAGTAATGGCTCCCAGTATAGACCAGTAATCACTCCCAGTACACACCAATAGCAGCTCCCAGTATACACCAGTCATGGCTCCCAGTACAGAGGCAGTAATGGCTCCCAGTATACACCAGTAATGGCTCGTAATAAATACCAGTAACAGCTCCCAGTACAGACCAGTAACAGCTCCCAGTACAGACCAGTACCGGCTCTTAATGGAGACCAGTAACGGCTCCCAGTACAAACCAGTAACAGCTCCCAGTACAAACCAGTACCGGCTCCCAGTACAGACCAGTAACAGCTCCCAGTACAAACCAGTACCGGCTCTTAATGGAGACCAGTAACGGCTCCCAGTACAAACCAGTAACAACTCCCAGTACAAACCAGTAACAGCTCCCAGTACAGACCAGTAGTGGCTCTTAATAAATACCAGTACCGGCTCCCAGTACAGACCAGTAACAGCTCCCAGTACAGACCAGTAATGGCTCTTAATGGAGACCAGTAACAGCTCCCAGTACAGACCAGTAACAGCTCCCAGTACAAACCAGTACCGGCTCTTAATGGAGACCAGTAACGGCTCCCAGTACAAACCAGTAACAGCTCCCAGTACAGACCAGTAACAGCTCCCAGTACAAACCAGTAACAGCTCCCAGTACAGACCAGTAGTGGCTCTTAATAAATACCAGTACCGGCTCCCAGTACAGACCAGTAACAGCTCCCAGTACAGACCAGTAATGGCTCTTAATGGAGACCAGTAACAGCTCCCAGTACAAACCAGTAACAGCTCCCAGTGCAAACCAGTAACGGCTCCCAGTACAAACCAGTAACGTCTCCCAGTACAAACCAGTACCGGCTCCCAGTACAAACCAGTAACAGCTCCCAGTACAGACCAGTAACAGCTCCCAGTACAAACCAGTACCGGCTCTTAATGGAGACCAGTAACGGCTCCCAGTACAAACCGGTAACAGCTCCCAGTACAAACCAGTAACAGCTCCCAGTACAAACCAGTAACGGCTCTTAATGGAGACCAGTAACGGCTCCCAGTACAAACCAGTAACAACTGCCAGTACACACCAGTAACAGCTCCCAGTACAGACCAGTAGTGGCTCTTAATAAATACCAGTAACAGCTCCCAGTACAGACCAGTAATGGCTCTTAATGGAGACCAGTAACGGCTCCCAGTACAAACCAGTAACAGCTCCCAGTACAAACCAGTACCGGCTCTTAATGGAGACAGTAACAGCTCCCAGTACAAACCAGTAACAGCTCCCAGTACAAACCAGTACCGGCTCTTAATGGAGACCAGTAACGGCTCCCAGTACAAACCGGTAACAGCTCCCAGTGCAAACCAGTAACAGCTCCCAGTACAAACCAGTAACAGCTCCCAGTACAAACCAGTAACGGCTCTTAATGGAGACCAGTAACGGCTCCCAGTACAAACCAGTAACAACTGCCAGTACACACCAGTAACAGCTCCCAGTACAGACAAGTAACAGCTCCCAGTACAAACCAGTAATGGCTCTTAATGGAGACCAGTAACGGCTCCCAGTACAAACCAGTAACAGCTCCCAGTACAAACCAGTACCGGCTCTTAATGGAGACCAGTAACAGCACCCAGTACAAACCAGTAACAGCTCCCAGTACAAACCAGTAACGGCTCCCAGTACAAACCAGTAACAGCTCCCAGTACAAACCAGTAACAGCTCCCAGTACAGACCAGTAACGGCTCTTAATGGAGACCAGTAACGGCTCCCAGTACAAACTGGTAACAGCTCCCAGTGCAAACCAGTAACGGCTCCCAGTACAAACCAGTAACGGCTCCCAGTACAAACCAGTAACGGCTCTTAATGGAGACCAGTAACGGCTCCCAGTACAAACCGGTAACAGCTCCCAGTACAAACCAGTAACGGCTCTTAATGGAGACCAGTAACGGCTCCCAGTACAAACCGGTAACAGCTCCCAGTACAAACCAGTAACGGCTCCCAGTACAAACCAGTAACAGCTCCCAGTACAGACCAGTAACAGCTCCCAGTACAAACCAGTAACGGCTCTTAATGGAGACCAGTAACGGCTCCCAGTACAAACCAGTAACAACTGCCAGTACACACCAGTAACAGCTCCCAGTACAGACCAGTAGTGGCTCTTAATAAATACCAGTACCGGCTCCCAGTACAGACAAGTAACAGCTCCCAGTACAGACCAGTAATGGCTCTTAATGGAGACCAGTAACGGCTCCCAGTACAAACCAGTAACAGCTCCCAGTACAAACCAGTACCGGCTCTTAATGGAGACCAGTAACGGCTCCCAGTACAAACCGGTAACAGCTCCCAGTACAAACCAGTACCGGCTCTTAATGGAGACCAGTAACAGCTCCCAGTACAAACCAGTAACAGCTCCCAGTACAAACCAGTAACGGCTCCCAGTACAAACCAGTAACAGCTCCCAGTACAAACCAGTAACGGCTCCCAGTACAAACCAGTAACAGCTCCCAGTGCAAACCAGTAACAGCTCCCAGTACAAACCAGTAACAGCTCCCAGTACAGACCAGTAATGACTCTTAATGGAGACCAGTAATGGCTCCCAGTACAGACCAGTAACAGCTCCCAGTACAAACCAGTAACAGCTCCCAGTACAAACCAGTACCGGCTCTTAATGGAGACCAGTAACGGCTCCCAGTACAAACCAGTAACGGCTCCCAGTACAAACCAGTAACAGCTCCCAGTACAAACCAGTACCGGCTCTTAATGGAGACCAGTAACAGCTCCCAGTGGGGGTATTTTGGGGTGGGTTTTGGGGTATTTTTGGGTATTTTTGGGTATTTTTGGGGCATTTTGGGGTGGTTTGGGGCTATTTTGGGATATTTTGGGTGTTTTTGGGATATTTCGGGGCTTTTTGGCCCCCTCAGATGGCCACGCCGTTCTCGATGGTTTTGGGGTGTTTTTGGGGTATTTTGGGTGTTTTTTGGGTATTTCGGGGTATTTTCAGGGTATTTTAGGGTATTTTGGGGTATTTTGGGTGTTTTTGGGATATTTCGGGGCTTTTTGGCCCCTCAGATGGCCACGCTGTTCTCGATGTTTTTGGGGTGGTTTTGGGGTGTTTTTTGGGTATTTCGGGGTATTTTCGGGGTATTTTCGGGTATTTTTGAGTATTTTTTTTGTATTTTCAAGTGTTTTTGGGGTATTTCGGGTGTTTTTGGCCCCTCAGATGGCCACGCTGTTCTCGATGTTTTGGGGGAATTTTGGGGTATTTTCGGGGTATTTTGGGGTGGTTTGGGGGTATTTTTGGGGTATTTCGGGGTATTTTCTGGGGTATTTTCAGGGTATTTTTTGGCTATTTTCGGGTGTTTTTGGGGTGTTTCAGGGGGTTTTGGTCCCCTCAGATAACCACGCTGTTCTTGATGTTTTTTGGGAATTTTGGGGTATTTTCGGGTGTTTTTGGGGTATTTTGGGTGTTTTTGGCCCCTCAGATGGCCACGCTGTTCTCGATGGTTTTGGGGCATTTTTTGGGTATTTTGTGGTGTTTTTGGGCTATTTTTGGGTGTTTTGGGGGTATTTTGGGGGCGTTTTTGGCCCCCTCAGATGGCCACGCTGTTCTCGATGTTTTTGGGGTGTTTTTTGGGTAATTTTGGGTATTTTCGGGTATTTTTGAGGTATTTCGGGGGTGTTTTAGGGTATTTTTGGGGTATTTTTGGGGTATTTTGGGGTATTTTTTGGGGTATTTTCAGGGTATTTTTGGGGTGGTTTTGGGCTGTTTTAGGGGTAATTTTGGGTATTTTCAGGTATTTTTGAGGTATTTCGGGGGTGTTTCAGGATATTTTTGGGGTATTTATGGGGAATGTTTGGGGTATTTATGGGGTATTTTTGGGGGTATTTACGGGGTATTTACGGGGTATTTCGGGGGTATTTTTCGGGGTATTTTCAGGGTATTTTTTGGCTATTTTGGGGTGGTTTTGGAGTATTTTGGGGGGGTTTTGTCCCCCTCAGATGGCCACGCTGTTCTCGATGTTTAGCGGGAATTTTTGGGTATTTTCGGGGTGTTTTGAGGTATTTCGGGGGTATTTTTGGGGTATTTTCTGGGGTATTTTTGGGCTATTTTGGGGTGGTTTTGGGGTATTTATGGGGTATTTTTTTGGTATTTATGGGGTATTTCGGGGGTATTTTTTGGGGTATTTTCAGGGTATTTTTGGGGTATTTTGGGCTGTTTTTGGGGCAAATTTGGGTCTTTTTGGGGTATTTTCGGGTATTTTTGAGGTATTTCGGGGGTGTTTCAGGATATTTTTGGGGTATTTATGGGGTATTTCGGGGGTATTTTTGGGGTATTTTTGGGGGTATTTTCGGAGTATTTTTTGGCTATTTTGGGCTGTTTTTTGGGGGTATTTTGGGTGGGTTTTGGCCCCCTCAGATGGCCACGCTGTTCTCGATGTTTTGGGGGTATTTATGGGGTATTTAGGGGGTATTTTTGGGGTATTTTCCGGGGTATTTTTGGGGTGGTTTTTGGCTATTTTGGGCTGTTTTTTGGGGTATTTTGGGGGGGTTTTGTCCCCCTCAGATGGCCACACTGTTCTCAATGTTTTGGGGGTATTTAGGGGGTATTTTGGGGTGGTTTTGGGGTATTTTCGGAGTATTTTTGGGCTATTTTGGGCTGTTTTTGGGGGTATTTTGGGTGTGTTTTGGCCCCCTCAGATGGCCACGCTGTTCTCGATGTTCTCGGGGTCCAGGTAGGGGTAGGGCCGGGCCAGGCCCTGGTTCCGGGCGCGGATCTCGCGGGAGATTCGGCGCAGGCGGCGCCGGAAGCGCCGGATCAGGCGCCGGGGGGGCCCCTCGGTGAAGTGACGGTCGGGGTAGTGGCCCAGGGGCCGCTGCGGGGACAGCGCGGGCACTTACTGGGGGCACTGGGGCCACTGGGTGGGGGTTTGGGGGTCCTGAGGGGGTTTGGGGTGGGTTTGGGGGGTCCCAGGGTGGTTTTGGGGTGGGTTTGGGAGTCCTGGGGTGGGTTTGGGGGTCCCAGGGTGGTTTTGGGGTGGTTTTGGGGTCTCAGGTTGGGTTGTTTTGGGGTTTGGGGTAGGTTTGGGGTCCTAGGGTGGTTTTTGGGGTGGGTTTGGGGTGGGTTTGGGTCTCAGGGTGGGTTTTTTTGGGGTTTAGGGTCCCAGGGTGGTTTTGGGGTGGGTTTGGGAGTCCTGGGGTGGGTTTGGGGTGGGTTTAGGGTGGGTTTGGGCATCTCAGGTTGGGTTGTTTTGGGGTTTGGGGTGGGTTTGGGGTCCCAGAGTGGTTTTGGGGTGGGTTTGGGTCTCAGGTTGGGTTGTTTTGGGGTTTGGGGTGGGTTTGGGGTGGTTGTGGGGTGGGTTTGGGGTCTCAGGGTGGGTTTTTTTGGGCTTTGGGGTCCCAGGGTGGTTTTGGGGTGGGTTTGGGAGTCCTGGGGTGGGTTTGGGGTTGTTTTGGGGTGGGTTTGGGGTCTCAGGGTGGGTTGTTTTGGGGTTTGGGGTAGGTTTGGGGTCCTGGGGTGGGTTTTGGGGTGGGTTTGGGGTCCCAGGGTGGGTTTTTTTGGGGTTTGGGGTGGGTTTGGGAGTCCTGGGGTGGGTTTGGGGTGGGTTTGGGGGTCTCAGGTTGGGTTGTTTTGGGGTTTGCGGTGGGTTTGGGCTCCTGAGGGGGTTTGGGGGTCCCGGGGTGGTTTTGGGGTGGGTTTGGGGTCTCAGGTTGGGTTGTTTTGGGGTTTGGGGTAGGTTTGGGGTCCCAGAGTGGTTTTTGGAGTGAGTTTGGGGTGGGTTTGGGGTCCCAGGGCTGTTTTTGGGGTGGGTTTGGGGTCTCAGGGTGGGTTTTTTTGGGCTTTGGGGTCCCAGGGTGGTTTTGGGGTGGGTTTGGGAGTCCTGGGGTGGGTTTGGGGTGGGTTTAGGGTGGGTTTGGGCATCTCAGGTTGGGTTGTTTTGGGGTTTGGGGTGGGTTTGGGGTCCCAGAGTGGTTTTGGGGTGGGTTTGGGTCTCAGGTTGGGTTGTTTTGGGGTTTGGGGTGGGTTTGGGGGTCCTGGGGTGGGTTTGGGGTGGTTGTGGGGTGGGTTTGGGGTCTCAGGGTGGGTTGTTTTGGGCTTTGGGGTCCCAGGGTGGTTTTGGGGTGGGTTTGGGGTCTCAGGTTGGGTTGTTTTGGGGTTTGGGGTGGGTTTGGGAGTCCTGGGGTGGGTTTGGGGTGGTTTTGGGGTGGGTTTGGGGTCTCAGGGTGGGTTGTTTTGGGGTTTGGGGTGGGTTTGGGAGTCCTGGGGTGGGTTTGGGGTTGTTTTGGGGTGGGTTTGGGGTCTCAGGGTGGGTTGTTTTGGGGTTTGGGGTAGGTTTGGGGTCCTGGGGTGGGTTTTGGGGTGGGTTTGGGGTCCCAGGGTGGGTTTTTTTGGGGTTTGGGGTGGGTTTGGGAGTCCTGGGGTGGGTTTGGGGTGGGTTTGGGGGTCTCAGGTTGGGTTGTTTTGGGGTTTGCGGTGGGTTTGGGCTCCTGAGGGGGTTTGGGGGTCCCGGGGTGGTTTTGGGGTGGGTTTGGGGTCTCAGGTTGGGTTGTTTTGGGGTTTGGGGTAGGTTTGGGGTCCCAGAGTGGTTTTTGGAGTGAGTTTGGGGTGGGTTTGGGGTCTCAGGGCTGTTTTTCGGGTGGGTTTGGGGTCTCAGGTTGGGTTGTTTTGGGGTTTGGGGTGGGTTTGGGGTTGTTTTTGGGGTGGTTTTTGGGGTCCCACCAGGTCCATGGGCTCGTTGCGGAGCACCCAGAGCACGGCCGGGGGGATTTGAGGTCCCAAGGTGGTTTTTGGGGTGGGTTTGGGGTGAGTTTGGGCTCCCGGGGTGGTTTTTGGGGTGGGTTTGGGTTTGGATGGAGTTTGTGGATCCTGGGGGGTTTGGGGTTGTTTTTGGGGTGTTTTTGGGGTGTTTTTGGGGTGGTTTTGGGGTCTCACCAGGTCCATGGGCTCCTTGCGGAGCACCCAGAGCACGGCCGGGGGGATTTGAGGTCCCAGGGTGGTTTTTGGGGTGGGTTTGGGGTGAGTTTGGGGTCCTGGGGTGGTTTTGGGGTGGTTTTTGGGGTGGGTTTGGGTTTGGATGGAGTTTGTGGATTCTGGGGGGTTTGGGGTTATTTTGGGCATGGGTTTGGTGTCCCAGGGTGGGTCTGGGGTCCTGAGGGGGTTTGGGGCAGGTTTGGGGTCCCGGGGTTGTTTTTGGGGTGGGTTTGGGGTGGGTTTGGGTTTGGATGGATCCTGAGGGGTTTGGGGTTGTTTTTGGGGTGGTTTTGGGGTGGGTTTGGGTTTGGATGGAGTTTGTGGATCCTGGGTGGTTTGGGGTTGTTTTTGGGGTGGCTTTGGGGTCTCACCAGGTCCATGGGCTCGTTGCGGAGCACCCAGAGCACGGCCGGGGGGTTTGGGGTGGGTTTGGGTTTGGATGGATCCTGGGGGGTTTGGAGTTGTTTTTGGGGTGGTTTTGGGGTGGTTTTGGGGTCTCACCAGGTCCATGGGCTCGTTGCGGAGCACCCAGAGCACGGCCAGCACCGTGGCCGTGGTGTTCATGGCCGGCAGCGCCGCCAGGAATTCCCGCTCGGACAGCGCGGCCTTGGAGCGCGGCGGCGGCTCCCGCATGGCCGCGGGGGCGTTCGGGGGAAAGGCCGACAGCTCGAACTGAGCCCCAAAACGGGCACGGAGAGACCCCAAAAAGGGCACAGAGAGACCCCAAAAATGTCAGAGACAGAGCCTGAAATGTCCTGGAAAAAAGCCCAAAGGGTCCCGGAGAGAGACCCCAAAAAGGGCACAGAGAGACCCCAAAAAGGGCACAGAGAGACCCCAAAAAGGGCACAGACAGAGCCTGAAATGTCCCCAAGAAACCCCAAAAAGGGTCCCGGAGAGAGACCCCAAAAAGGGCACAGAGAGACCCCAAAGAGCACAGAGAGACCCCAAAGGGCACAGAGAGACCCCAAAAAGGGCACAGAGAGACCCCAAAAACGTCACAGACAGAGCCTGAAATGTCCCCAAGAAACCCCAAAAAGGGTCCCAGAGAGAGACCCCAAAAATGGCACAGAGAGACCCCAAAAAGGGCACAGAGAGACCCCAAAAATGTCAGAGACAGAGCCTGAAATGTCCCCAAGAAACCCCAAAAAGGGTCCCGGAGAGAGACCCCAAAAAGGGCACAGGGAGACCCCAAAAATGTCAGAGAGCCTGAAATGTCCCCAAGAAACCCCAAAGGGCAGAGACCCCAAAAATGGCACAGAGAGACCCCAAAAAGGGCACAGACAGAGCCTGAAATGTCCCCAAGAAACCCCAAAAAGGGTCCCGGAGAGAGACCCCAAAAAGGGCACAGGGAGACCCCAAAATGGGCACGGAGAGACCCCAAAGGGCACAGAGAGACCCCAAAAAGGGCACAGGGAGACCCCAAAGAGCACTGAGAGACCCCAAAAAGGGCACAGAGAGACCCCAAAAAGGGCACAGGGAGACCCCAAAAAGGGCAAGAGACCCCAAAAAGGGCACAGAGAGACCCAGAACGGCCACAGAGAGACCCCAAAAAGGGCACAGGGAGACCCCAAAAATGTCAGAGACAGAGCCTGAAATGTCCCCAAGAAACCCCAAAAAGGGTCCCAGAGAGAGACCCCAAAAAGGGCACAGAGAGACCCCAAAAAGGGCACAGAGGGACCCCAAAACGTCAGAGACCCCCCCAAAACCACTGAAGCCCCCTCAGACCCCCCCCAAATCCCCCCCCCACCCCATCCCCAATACTCCAGGGTTTGGGGGTCCCCCCAGGGTCAGGGGTCACTCAGGGGTCACTGGGGGGGGTCAGTGGTCACTGAGGGGGGGTCAGTGGTCACTGGGGGGGTCAGTGGTCACTGGGGGGGTCAGTGGTCACTACTGGGGGGGTCAGTGGTCACTGGGGGGGTCAGTGGTCACTCCTGGGGGGGTCAGTGGTCACTGGGGGGGCTCGGTGGTCACTGGGGGGGCTCAGCAGTCACTGGGGGGTCAGTGGTCACTGGGGGGTCAGTGGTCACTGGGGGGGTCAGTGGTCACTACTGGGGGGTCAGTGGTCACTGGGGGGGTCACTGGTCACTGGGGGGGGTCAGTGGTCACTGAGGGGGGGTCAGTGGTCACTACTGGGGGGGTCAGTGGTCACTGGGGGGGTCAGTGGTCACTGAGGGGGGTCAGTGGTCACTACTGGGGGGTCAGTGGTCACTGGGGGGGTCAGTGGTCACTGGGGGGGCTCGGTGGTCACTGGGGGGGTCAGTGGTCACTGAGGGGGGTCAGTGGTCACTGGGGGGGTCACTGGTCACTACTGGGGGGTCAGTGGTCACTGGGGGGTCAGTGGTCACTGGGGGGGTCAGTGGTCACTGGGAGGGGGTCAGTGGTCACTGGGGGGGTCAGGGGTCACTGGGGGGGCTCGGTGGTCACTGGGGGGGCTCAGTGGTCACTGGGGGGGCTCGGTGGTCACTGAGGGGGGGGGTCAGTGGTCACTGGGGGGGCTCGGTGGTCACTGGGGGGGGTCAGTGGTCACTGGGGGGGCTCAGTGGTCACTGGGGGGGGTCAGTGGTCACTCCTGGGGGGCTCAGTGGTCACTGGGGGGGTCAGTGGTCACTGGGGGGGCTCAGTGGTCACTGGGGGGGGTCAGTGGTCACTCCTGGGGGGCTCAGTGGTCACTGGGGGGGTCAGTGGTCACTGGGGGGGGTCAGTGCTCACTGGGGGGGTCAGTGGTCACTGGGGGGGGTCAGTGGTCAGTACTGGGGGGTCAGTGGTCACTGGGGGGCTTGGTGGTCACTGGGGGGGGGTCAGTGGTCACTCCTGGGGGCTCAGGGCTCAGTGGTCACCTGGCCGCTGTTGGTGGCCGCGTGGTGGGCGGAGCAGGTGTAGATGATGGTGGTGACGAAGGTGACCAGGCCACGCACGGTGTCCAGGCGGGAGGGCACCCCTGGGGGCACAGGGGGCACCCAGCGGTCACCGGGGCGGTCACTGCCAGCCCCAGGCCCCTCTGCCCACCTGAGGGGGCACCTGAAGGTCCCTGTGCCCACCTGAGGGGTCAGTGCCCACCTGAGGGGTCACCTGTGCCAACCCTCTGCCCACCTGAGCGGTCAGTGCCTCCCCCATGCCCACCTGTGCCCCCCCCGTGCCCACCTGAGGGGTCAGTGCCCACCTGACGGGTCCCCCGTGCCCACCTGTCCCCCCCCGTGTCCACCTGAATGGTCAGTGCTCTCCCCATGCCCACCTGAGTGGTCAGTGCCCCCTCTGTGCCCCCCCCGTGCCCACCTGTGCCCCCCCCGTGCCCACCTGAGTGGTCAGTGCCACTCCTCGTGCCCACCTGAGTGGTCAGTGCCCCCCCTGTGGCCCCCCTGTGCCCCCCCCGTGCCCACCTGAGTGGTCAGCGCCCCCCCGTGCCCACCTCTGCCCACCCCGTGCCCACCTGAGGGGTCAGTGCCCTCCCCATGCCCACCTGAGTGGTCAATGCCCCCTCCCGTGCCCGTGCCTCCCCTGTGCCCACCTGAGTGGTCAGTGCCCCCCCTGTGGCCCCCCTGTGCCCCCCCCGTGCCCACCTGAGTGGTCAGTGCCCTCCCCCGTGCCCCCCCCCGTGCCCCACCGTGCCCACCTGACTGGTCAGTGCCCACCTGACTGGTCAGTGCCATTCCCCTGTGCCCACCTGAGGGGTCCCCCTTGCCCACCTGTGCCCCCCCCCGTGCCCACCTGAGTGGTCAGTGCCCCCCCCGTGCCCACCTGTGTGCCCCCCATGCCCAACTGAGGGGTCAGTGCCCCCAGGGGATCACCTGTGCCAACCTGAGGGGTCCCCCTTGCCCACCGGAATGGTCAGTGCCACTCCCCTGTGCCCACCTGAGTGGTCAGTGCCCTCCCCCGTGCCCACCTGTGCCCCCCCATGCCCACCGGAGTGGTCACCTGTGCCAACCCTCTGCCCACCTGAATGGCCAGTGCCCTACCCGTGCCCACCTGAGTGGTCAGTGGCCCCTCTGCGCCCCCCTCATGCCCACCTGTGCCCACCTGTGCCCCCCCGTGCCCACCTGAGTGGTCAGTGCCCCACCCGTGCCCCCCCGTGCCCACCTGAGCGCCGCCGGCCCAGGAAGCCCCTCCGGAAGATCTCCCTGACCCAGGCCTGGAGCTCGGGGTCCTCCCGGACGGCGCCGTCAGAGGGGTAAAAGAGAGCCAGGAGGGCACCCACGAACCTGGAACGGGCAAACTGGGCAAACTGGGCATACTGGGGGCAAACTGGGCATACTGGGGGCAAACTGGGGTAAAAGAGAGCCAGGAGGGCACCCACGAACCTGGAACGGGCAAACTGGGCATACTGGGGGCAAACTGGGGTAAAAGAGAGCCAGGAGGGCACCCACGAACCTGCAACGGGCAAACTGGGCAAACTGGGCATACTGGGGGCAAACTGGGCGTACTGGGGGTGGCACTGGGGTAAAAGAGAGCCAGGAGGGCACCCACGGAACTGGAATGGGCAAACTGGGCATACTGGGCATACTGGGGGCAAACTGGGGTAAAAGAGAGCCAGGAGGGCACCCACGAACCTGCAACGGGCAAACTGGGCAAACTGGGCATACTGGGGGCAAACTGGGCATACTGGGGGTGGCACTGGGGTAAAAGAGAGCCAGGAGGGCACCCACGAACCTGCAACGGGCAAACTGGGCAAACTGGGCATACTGGGGGCAAACTGGGGTAACAGAGAGCCAGGAGGGCACCCACGAACCTGGAACGGGCAAACTGGGCAAACTGGGCATACTGGGGGCAAACTGGGGTAAAAGAGAGCCAGGAGGGCACCCACGAACCTGCAACGGGCAAACTGGGCAAACTGGGCATACTGGGGGCAAACTGGGGTAAAAGAGAGCCAGGAGGGCACCCACGAACCTGGAATGGGCAAACTGGGCAAACTGGGCATACTGGGGGCAAACTGGGGTAAAAGAGAGCCAGGAGGGCACCCACGAACCTGCAACGGGCAAACTGGGCAAACTGGGCATACTGGGGGTGGCACTGGGGTAACAGAGAGCCAGGAGGGCACCCACGAACCTGGAATGGGCAAACTGGGCATACTGGGCATACTGGGGGTGGCACTGGGGTAAAAGAGAGCCAGGAGGGCACCCACGAACCTGCAACGGGCAAACTGGGCAAACTGGGCATACTGGGGGCAAACTGGGGTAACAGAGAGCCAGGAGGGCACCCACGAACCTGGAATGGGCAAACTGGGCATACTGGGCATACTGGGGGCAAACTGGGCATACTGGGGGTGGCACTGGGGTAAAAGAGAGCCAGGAGGGCACCCATGAACCTGGAACGGGCAAACTGGGCATACTGGGCATACTGGGGGCAAACTGGGGTAACAGAGAGCCAGGAGGGCACCCACGAACCTGCAACGGGCAAACTGGGCAAACTGGGCATACTGGGGGCAAACTGGGGTAACAGAGAGCCAGGAGGGCACCCACGAACCTGCAACGGGCAAACTGGGCAAACTGGGGGCAAACTGGGGTAACAGAGAGCCAGGAGGGCACCCACGAACCTGGAATGGGCAAACTGGGCAAACTGGGCATACTGGGGGCAAACTGGGCATACTGGGGGTGGCACTGGGGTAAAAGAGAGCCAGGAGGGCACCCACGAACCTGGAATGGGCATACTGGGCAAACTGGGCATACTGGGGGCAAACTGGGGTAAAAGAGAGCCAGGAGGGCACCCACGAACCTGCAACGGGCAAACTGGGCAAACTGGGCATACTGGGGGCAAACTGGGCATACTGGGGGTGGCACTGGGGTAAAAGAGAGCCAGGAGGGCACCCACGAACCTGCAACGGGCAAACTGGGCAAACTGGGCATACTGGGGGCAAACTGGGGTAACAGAGAGCCAGGAGGGCACCCACGAACCTGGAACGGGCAAACTGGGCAAACTGGGCATACTGGGGGCAAACTGGGGTAAAAGAGAGCCAGGAGGGCACCCACGAACCTGCAACGGGCAAACTGGGCAAACTGGGCATACTGGGGGCAAACTGGGGTAAAAGAGAGCCAGGAGGGCACCCACGAACCTGGAATGGGCAAACTGGGCAAACTGGGCATACTGGGGGCAAACTGGGGTAAAAGAGAGCCAGGAGGGCACCCACGAACCTGCAACGGGCAAACTGGGCAAACTGGGCATACTGGGGGTGGCACTGGGGTAACAGAGAGCCAGGAGGGCACCCACGAACCTGGAATGGGCAAACTGGGCATACTGGGCATACTGGGGGTGGCACTGGGGTAAAAGAGAGCCAGGAGGGCACCCACGAACCTGCAACGGGCAAACTGGGCAAACTGGGCATACTGGGGGCAAACTGGGGTAACAGAGAGCCAGGAGGGCACCCACGAACCTGGAATGGGCAAACTGGGCATACTGGGCATACTGGGGGCAAACTGGGCATACTGGGGGTGGCACTGGGGTAAAAGAGAGCCAGGAGGGCACCCATGAACCTGGAACGGGCAAACTGGGCATACTGGGCATACTGGGGGCAAACTGGGGTAACAGAGAGCCAGGAGGGCACCCACGAACCTGCAACGGGCAAACTGGGCAAACTGGGCATACTGGGGGCAAACTGGGGTAACAGAGAGCCAGGAGGGCACCCACGAACCTGCAACGGGCAAACTGGGCAAACTGGGGGCAAACTGGGGTAACAGAGAGCCAGGAGGGCACCCACGAACCTGGAATGGGCAAACTGGGCAAACTGGGCATACTGGGGGCAAACTGGGGTAACAGAGAGCCAGGAGGGCACCCACGAACCTGCAACGGGCAAACTGGGCAAACTGGGCATACTGGGGGCAAACTGGGGTAACAGAGAGCCAGGAGGGCACCCATGAAACTGGAATGGGCAAACTGGGCAAACTGGGCATACTGGGGGCAAACTGGGGTAAAAG
Organism: Aphelocoma californica; assembly: GCA_028536675.1. Lineage (NCBI taxonomy): Eukaryota > Metazoa > Chordata > Aves > Passeriformes > Corvidae > Aphelocoma > Aphelocoma californica. Next base: position 996,232 of record JAQMYR010000044.1, read on the forward strand.
AGAGCCAGGAGGGCACCCACGGAACTGGAATGGGCAAACTGGGCAAACTGGGCATACTGGGGGTGGCACTGGGGTAACAGAGAGCCAGGAGGGCACCCACGAACCTGGAATGGGCAAACTGGGCAAACTGGGCATACTGGGGGCAAACTGGGCATACTGGGCATACTGGGGGTGGCACTGGGGTAAAAGAGAGCCAGGAGGGCACCCACGAACCTGCAACGGGCAAACTGGGCAAACTGGGCAAACTGGGGGTGGCACTGGGGTAAAAGAGAGCCAGGAGGGCACCCACGAACCTGGAATGGGCAAACTGGGCAAACTGGGCATACTGGGGGCAAACTGGGGTAAAAGAGAGCCAGGAGGGCACCCACGAACCTGGAATGGGCAAACTGGGCAAACTGGGCATACTGGGGGCAAACTGGGGTAAAAGAGAGCCAGGAGGGCACCCATGAAACTGGAATGGGCAAACTGGGCATACTGGGGGCAAACTGGGCATACTGGGGGCAAACTGGGGTAACAGAGAGCCAGGAGGGCACCCACGAACCTGGAATGGGCAAACTGGGCATACTGGGCATACTGGGGGCAAACTGGGGTAACAGAGAGCCAGGAGGGCACCCACGAACCTGGAATGGGCAAACTGGGCAAACTGGGCATACTGGGGGCAAACTGGGGTAAAAGAGAGCCAGGAGGGCACCCACGAACCTGGAATGGGCAAACTGGGCAAACTGGGCATACTGGGGGCAAACTGGGCATACTGGGGGTGGCACTGGGCTAAAAGAGAGCCAGGAGGGCACCCATGAAACTGGGAATGGGCAAACTGGGCATGCTGGGCATACTGGGGGTGGCACTGGGGTAACAGAGAGCCAGGAGGGCACCCACGAACCTGCAACGGGCAAACTGGGCAAACTGGGCATACTGGGGGCATACTGGGCATACTGGGGGCAAACTGGGCATACTGGGGGTGGCACTGGGGTAACAGAGAGCCAGGAGGGCACCCACGAACCTGGAATGGGCAAACTGGGCAAACTGGGCATACTGGGGGCAAACTGGGGTAAAAGAGAGCCAGGAGGGCACCCACGAACCTGCAACGGGCAAACTGGGCAAACTGGGCATACTGGGGGCAAACTGGGCATACTGGGGGTGGCACTGGGGTAAAAGAGAGCCAGGAGGGCACCCACGGAACTGGAATGGGCAAACTGGGCAAACTGGGCATACTGGGGGTGGCACTGGGGTAACAGAGAGCCAGGAGGGCACCCATGGAACTGGAATGGGCATACTGGGCATACTGGGCATACTGGGGGCAAACTGGGCATACTGGGGGTGGCACTGGGCTAAAAGAGAGCCAGGAGGGCACCCATGAAACTGGGAATGGGCAAACTGGGCATGCTGGGCATACTGGGGGCAAACTGGGGTAACAGAGAGCCAGGAGGGCACCCACGAACCTGCAACGGGCAAACTGGGCAAACTGGGCATACTGGGGGCAAACTGGGGTAACAGAGAGCCAGGAGGGCACCCACGGAACTGGGAATGGGCGAACTGGGCATACTGGGCATACTGGGGGCAAACTGGGGTAAAAGAGAGCCAGGAGGGCACCCACGAACCTGGAACGGGCAAACTGGGCATACTGGGGGCAAACTGGGCAAACTGGGGGTGGCACTGGGGTAAAAGAGAGCCAGGAGGGCACCCACGAACCTGCAACGGGCAAACTGGGCATACTGGGGGTGGCACTGGGGTAACAGAGAGCCAGGAGGGCACCCATGGAACTGGGAATGGGCAAACTGGGCATACTGGGCATACTGGGGGCAAACTGGGGGCAAACTGGGGTAACAGAGAGCCAGGAGGGCACCCACGAACCTGCAACAGGCAAACTGGGCATACTGGGCATACTGGGGGCAAACTGGGGTAAAAGAGAGCCAGGAGGGCACCCACGGAACTGGGAATAGGCAAACTGGGCAAACTGGGCAAACTGGGGGCAAACTGGGGTAAAAGAGAGCCAGGAGGGCACCCACGGAACTGGGAATGGGCGAACTGGGCAAACTGGGCATACTGGGCGTGCTGGGGATACTGGGGATACTGGGAATACTGGGAATACTGGGGATACTGGGGATACTGGGCATACTGGGGATACTGGGGACACTGGGGTTACTGGGGATACTGGGGACACTGGGCATGCTGGGAATACTGGGGGTGGCACTGGGGATACTGGGGATACTGGGGGAGGGGAAATGGGGTGTCCCAGATGTTCCCAGGGGTGTCCCAGGGGTTCCCAGATGTTCCCAGGGGTGTCCCGGGGGTGTCCCAGAGGTTCCCAGGGGTGTCCCAGGGGTTCCCAGGGGTGTCCCGGGGGTGTCCCAGATGTTCCCAGGGGTGTCCCAGGGGTGTCCCAGGGGTGTCCCAGGGGTGTCCCGGGGGTGTCCCAGGGTGTCCCCGCTGTCCCCACCTGCGGATGGCTCCCCACACCTTGGTGGCGTCGTGGCCGAAGTGGTGCCGGGCGGTGCCGGTGACGCCGCGGTGCCGAAGGTCCCTGGGCAGCACCAGCGAGCGCCAGCGCAGCGCCCGCAGCCCCCGGGCCACCAGCGCCAGCAGCCCCCGGCGGCCCAGGGCCACCGCCTGCGGACACGGGGGGGACACGGCGGTGGCACCCAAATCCTGGGAAATCCCACCCAAATCCCGGCAATTCCCACCCAAATCCTGGGAAATCCCACCCAAATCCTGGGAATTCCCACCCAAATCCTGGGAAATCCCACCCAAATCCCGGGAATTCCCACCCAAATCCCGGGAATTCCCACCCAAATCCTGGGAAATCCCACCCAAATCCTGGGAAATCCCACCCAAATCCCGGCAATTCCCACCCAAATCCTGGGAAATCCCACCCAAATCCTGGGAAATCCCACCCAAATCCCGGGAATTCCCACCCAAATCCCGGGAATTCCCACCCAAATCCTGGGAAATCCCACCCAAATCCTGGGAAATCCCACCCAAACCCCAGCAATTCCCACCCAAATCCTGGGAATTCCCACCCAAATCCCGGGAAATCCCACCCAAATCCTGGGAATTCCCACCCAAATCCTGGGAATTCCCACACAAATCCCGGGAATTCCCACCCAAATCCTGGGAAATCCCACCCAAATCCCGGGAATTTCCACCCAAATCCCGGGAAATCCCACCCAAATCCCAGCAATTCCCACACAAATCCTGGGAAATCCCACACAAATCCCGGGAAATCCCACCCAAATCCTGGGAATTCCCACCCAAATCCCGGGAAATCCCACACAAATCCCGGGAATTTCCACCCAAATCCTGGGAATTCCCACCCAAACCCCAGCAATTCCCACCCAAATCCTGGGAATTCCCACCCAAATCCTGGGAATTTCCACCCAAATCCTGGGAAATCCCACCCAAATCCTGGGAATTTCCACCCAAATCCTGGGAAATCCCACCCAAATCCCGGGAATTCCCACCCAAATCCTGGGAATGTCCACCCAAATCCTGGGAATTCCCACCCAAATCCCACCCAAATCCTGGGAATTCCCACCCAAATCCTGGGAATTCCCACTCAAATCCCACCCAAATCCCAGGAATTCCCACCCAAACCCCGGCAATTCCCACCTAAATCCTGGGAATTCCCACCTAAATCCTGGGAATTCCCACCCAAATTCCAGGAAATCCCACCCAAATCCTGGGAATTCCCACCCAAATCCTGGGAATTTCCACCCAAATCCTGGGAATTCCCACCCAAATCCTGGGAATTTCCACCCAAATCCCGGCAATTCCCACCCAAATCCCAGGAAATCCCACCCAAATCCTGAGAATTCCCACCCAATTCCCATCCAAATCCCGCCCCAAATCCCGGGAAATCCCACCCAAATCCTGGGAATTCCCACCCAAATCCCGGGAAATCCCACCCAAATCCCGGCAATTCCCACCCAAATCCCACCCAAATCCTGGCAATTCCCACCCAAATCCCGGGAATTCCCACCCAAATCCTGGGAATTCCCACCTAAATCCTGAGAATTCCCACCCCATTCCCACCCAAATCCTGCCCCAAATCCCGGGAATTCCCACCCAAATCCTGGGAATTCCCACCCAAATCCCACCCAAATCCCGGCAATTCCCACCCAAATCCCAGGAAATCCCACCCAAATCCAGAGAATTCCCACCCAATTCCCATCCAAATCCTGCCCAAATCCCAGGAATTCCCACCCAAATCCTGGCAATTCCCACCCAAATCCCGGCAATTCCCACCCAAATCCCGGACCCCCCCCAGTCCCTTTGGGACCCTCCCAAGACCCCCCAGACCCCTCCCCCATTTCCCTCGTGCCCCCCTCCCGTTTTTACCGACCCCCCCAGACCCCCCAAAGACCCCCCAGACCCCCCCTCATTACTGACCCTGTCGAAGCCCCCAGACCTCCCCAGACCCCCCTGTTACTGACCCCATTGAAGCCCCCAGACCCCCCTTGTTACCGATCCCATCGAAGCCCCCAGACCCCCAGATCCCCCCAGATCCCCTCAGAGTCCCAGACCCCCCCAGACCCCCATTACTGACCCCATCGAAGCCCCCAGACCCCCAGAACCCCCCTCGCTACCGACCCCACTGAAGCCCCCAGACCCCCAGAACCCCCCAAGAGCCCCAGACCCCCCCCATTACCCACCCCATCGAAGCCCCCAGACCCCCCGAGACCCCCCCGTTACTGACCCCATCGAAGCCCCCAGACCCCCCCTGTTACCCACCCCATCGAAGCCCCCAAGACTCCCCCAGACCCCCCTCGTTACTGACCCCATTGAAGCCCCCAGACCCCCAGATCCCCTCAGAGCCCCAGATCCCCCCAGACCCCCCCGTTACTGACCCCACCAAAGCCCCCAGACCCCCCAGACCCCCCCGTTCCCGACCCCATCGAAGCCCCCAGACCCCCCCGTTATTGACCCCATCGAAGCCCCCAGACCCCCCCAGAACCCCCCCGTTCCCGACCCCATTGAAGCCCCCAGACCCCCCCAGACCCCCCTCGTTACTGACCCCACTGAAGCCCCCAGACCCCCAGATCCCCTCAGAGTCCCAGATCCCCCCAGACCCCCCCGTTACTGACCCCATCGAAGCCCCCAGACCCCCCAGACCGCCCCGTTCCTGACCCCATTGAAGCCCCCAGACCCCCCCAAGAGCCCCAGACCCCCCTTGTTACTGACCCCATCGAAGCCCCCAGACCCCCCCAGGACCCCCCCGTTCCCGACCCCATTGAAGCCCCCAGACCCCCCCGTTACTGACCCCATCGAAGCCCCCAGACCTCCCTGTAACCAACCCCATTGAAGCCCCCAGACCCCCCCAGACCCCCCCCCCATTACCGACCCTGTCGAAGACCCCCCCGGGGTTGAGGAGGAAGCGCCGGGCGAGGGCCCCGATCTGCACCGTGAAGCGGATGTGGGGCACCAGCAGCTGGGGGGGCACGGGGGGCACCGGGTGAGGGGGGCACGGGGGGGCACGGGGGGCACAGGGTGAGGGGGGCACGGGGGGGCACGGGGGGCACGGGGTGAGGGGGGCACGGAGGGGCACGGGGAGCACGGGGTGAGGGGGGCACGGAGGGGCACGGGGAGCACGGGGTGAGGGGGGCACGGGGGGGCACGGGGGGCACGGGGTGAGGGGGGCACGGAGGGGCACGGGGAGCACGGGGTGAGGGGGGCACGGGGTGAGGGGGCACAGGGTGAGGGGGGCACGGGGGGCACGGGGTGAGGGGGGGCACAGGGTGAGGGGAGCAACGGGAAATGGGGAGGGGGCACCATGAACCGGGTGTGGGGCACCAGCAGCTGTGGGGGGGCACGGGGGGCACGGGGGGCACAGGGTGAGGGGGGGTACCAGGAAATGGGGGAGGGGGCACAGGGGGCACAGGGGGCACAGAGGGGCACGGGGTGAGGGGGGGCACGGGGGGGCACCGGGAATTGGGGAGGGGGCACGGGGGGGCATCGGGAAATGGGGAGGGGGCACGGGGGGGCACAGGGTGAGGGGGGCACCAGGAAATGGGGGAGGGGGCACAGGGGGCACAGGGGGCACAGGGGGGCACGGGGTGAGGGGGGCACGGGGGGCACAGGGTGAGGGGGGGGCAACAGGAAATGGGGGAGGGGGCACAGGGGGCACGGGGTGAGGGGGGCAACAGGAAATGGGGGAGGGGGCACAGGGGGCACAGGGGGGCACGGGGTGAGGGGGGCACCAGGAAATGGGGGAGGGGGCACAGGGGGCACAGAGGGGCACGGGGTGAGGGGGGGCACGGGGGGGCACCGGGAATTGGGGAGGGGGCACGGGGGGGGCACTGGGAAATGGGGAGGGGGCACGGGGGGCAAAGGCTGAGGGGGGGGCACCAGGAAATGGGGGAGGGGGCACAGGGGGCACAGGGGGCACGGGGTGAGGGGGGCACGGGGGGCACAGGGTGAGGGGGGCACCAGGAAATGGGGGAGGGGGCACAGGGGGCACAGGGGGGCACGGGGTGAGGGGGGCAACAGGAAATGGGGGAGGGGGCACAGGGGGCACAGAGGGGCACGGGGTGAGGGGGGGCACGGGAGGGGCACCGGGAATTGGGGAGGGGGCACGGGGGGGCATCGGGAAATGGGGAGGGGGCACGGGGGGGCACAGGGTGAGGGGGGGCACGGGGGGGGCACCGGGAAATGGGTAGGGGGCACCAGGAAATGGGGAGGGGGCACGGGGGGGCACCGGGAATTGGGGAGGGGGCACGGGGGGCACAGGGTGAGGGGGGGCACGGGGGGCACCGGGAAATGGGGAGGGGGCACGGGGGGGGCACAGGGGGAGGGGGGGCACCTGGAATTGGGGAGGGGGCACGGGGGGCACAGGGTGAGGGGGGGCACGGGGGGGGCACCGGGAATTAGGAAGGGGGCACGGGGGGGGCACTGGGAAATGGGGAGGGGGCACGGGGGGGCACAGGGGGAGGGGGGGCACCTGTAATTGGGGAGGGGGCACCTGGGGCACAGGGGGAGGGGGGGCACCGGGAATTGGGGAGGGGGCACCTGGGGCACAGGGGGAGGGGGGGCACCTGGAAATGGGGAGGGGGCACGGGGGGCACAGGGTGAGGGGGGGCACCGGGAAATGGGGAGGGGGCACGGGGGGCACAGGGTGAGGGGGGGGCACGGGGGGGGCACCAGGAATGGGGAGGGGGCACGGGGGGGGCACTGGGAAATGGGGAGGGGGCACGGGGGGCACAGGGTGAGGGGGGGGCACCGGGAATTGGGGAGGGGGCACCAGGAAATGGGGGGGGGCACGGGGGGGCACCTTCCCCTGGGACCACCCCCACCCCAAAACACACCCGGGGGGGTTCCCAAACCTCGGGGGCTTTTTTAGGTGGGTGAGGGGATTTTTTCAGGTGAGGTTTGGGTTTTAGGACGGAGCTTTTCGAGTGGGGTTTTTTTGTTTAGGGGGGGTTTTGGGGTACCTTGAAGAGGGGGTTCGGGGGGGCACCTTCTCCTGGGACCACCCCCACACCCCAAAACACACGCGGGGGGGTCCCCAAACCTCGGGGGCTTTTTAGGTGGATGAAGGGATTTTTTAAGCGAGGTTTGGGTTTTTTAGGACGGAGCTTTTCGAGTGGGGTTTTTTTTGGTCGGGGGCGGTTTTGGGGTACCTGGAAGAGGGGGTTCGGGGGGGCACCTTCTCCTGGGACCCCCGCCACCCCAAAACACCCCTCGGGAGGGGTCCCCAACCCTCGGGGGGTTTTTTAGGTGGATGAAGGGATTTTTTTAAGCGAGGTTTGGGTTTTTTAGGACGGAGCTTTTCGGGTGGGGTTTTTTTTTGGTCGGGGGCGGTTTTGGGGTACCTTGAAGAGGGGGTTCGGGGGGGCACCTTCCCCTGGGACCACCCCCCACCCCAAAACACACCCGGAGAGGGTTCCCCAAACCTCGGGGGGATTTTTTGGGTGGGGGCGGGGATTTTTTAAGCTTGGCTTTTTTCAGGCAAGGTTTGGGTTTTTTAGGACGGAGCTTTTCGTGTGGGGTTTTTTTGGTCGGGGGCGGTTTTGGGGTACCTTGAAGAGGGGGTTCAGGGAGGGGGGGCACCTTCTCCTGGGACCACCCCCACACCCCAAAACACACCCGGGGGGGTTCCCAAACCTCGGGGGCTTTTTAGGTGGGGGAGGAGGGGATTTTTTCAGGCGAGGTTTGGGTTTTTTAGGACGGAGCTTTTCGGGTGGGGTTTTTTTGTTTAGGGGGGGTTTTGGGGTACCTTGAAGAGGGGGTTCGGGGGGGGCACCTTCTCCTGGGACCCCCCACACCCCAAAATACCCCTCGGGAGGGTTCCCCAAACCTCAGGGGCTTTTTAGGTGGGTGAAGGGATTTTTTAAGCGAGGTTTGGGTTTTTTAGGACGGAGCTTTTCGAGTGGGGTTTTTTTTTGGTCGGGGGCGGTTTTGGGGTACCTTGAAGAGGGGATTCGGGGGGGGCACCTTCCTCTGGGACCCCCGCCACCCCAAAACACACCCGGGGGGGTTCCCAAACCTCGGGTGGATTTTTTGGGTGGATGAAGGGATTTTTTTAAGCGAGGTTTGGGTTTTTTAGGACGGAGCTTTTCGAGTGGGGTTTTTTTGGTCGGGGGCGGTTTTGGGGTACCTTGAAGAGGGGATTCAGGGGGACACCTTCTCCTGGGACCCCCCACACCCCCAAAACACACCCGGGAGAGGGGGGGGGTCCCCAAACCTCGGGGGGATTTTTTGGGTGGATGAAGGGATTTTTTCAGGCGAGGTTTGGGTTTTTTAGGACGGAGCTTTTCGAGTGGGGTTTTTTTTGGTCGGGGGCGGTTTTGGGGTACCTTGAAGAGAGGGTTCGGGGGGGCACCTTCTCCTGGGACCCCCCACACCCCAAAACACCCCTCGGGAGGGTTCCCCAAACCTCGGGGGCTTTTTTAGGTGGGTGAGGGGATTTTTCAGGCGAGGTTTGGGTTTTTTAGGACGGAGCTTTTCGAGTGGGGTTTTTTTGTTTAGGGGGGGTTTTGGGGTACCTTGAAGAGGGGGTTCAGGGAGCGGGGGGGCACCTTCTCCTGGGACCCCCCACACCCCCAAAAAACACCCGGGAGAGGGGGTGGGGTCCCCAACCCTCGGGGGCTTTTTTAGGTGGGTGAGGGGATTTTTTCAGGCGAGGTTTGGGTTTTTTAGGACGGAGCTTTTCGAGTGGGGTTTTTTTTGGTCGGGGGCGGTTTTGGGGTACCTTGAAGAGGCGGTTCGGGGGGGCACCTTCTCCTGGGACCCCCCACACCCCAAAATACCCCTCGGGAGGGTTCCCCAAACCTCAGGGGCTTTTTAGGTGGATGAAGGGATTTTTTTAAGCGAGGTTTGGGTTTTTTAGGACGGAGCTTTTCGAGTGGGGTTTTTTTGGTCGGGGGCGGTTTTGGGGTACCTTGAAGAGGGGGTGCTGGGGGGGCAGCTGGCGGAGGGTGGCCAGGGCGAACACCTCGCCCAGCAGGTGAGCCCGCAGCAGGTGCGTGAGCCCCTCGTGCACGTGGAACTCGGCGCTGCGCACCCAGGCCTTGGCCAGAGCCCAGAGCCACGGAGGGTCCCCGGGCAGGAAAATGGGCGAGTCGGGACCTGGGTGCTGAGAGAGCTGGGGGGGGGCACCCCAAAAATGGTCATGGGAGACCCGAAATGGTCATGGGGAACCCCAAAATGGTCATGAGAGACCCCAAATCATCATAGGAAACCCCAAAATGGTCATGGAGAACCCCAAATCATCATAGGAAACCCCAAAATGGTCATGGAGAAGCCCAAAAGGGTCATGGGGATAGCTGGAAATTCACTGGGAACCCCAAAAGGTTCCTAAAAGACCCCAAAATGGTCATGGGACAACCAGAAATGGTCATGGGAGACCCCAAATCATCATAGGGAACCCCAAAATGGTCATGGAGAACCCCAAATCATCATAGGAAACCCCAAAATGGTCATGGAGAAGCCCAAAATGGTCATGGGGATAGCTGGAAATTCACTGGGAACCCCAAAAGGTTCCGAAAGGACCCCAAAATGGTCATGGGAGCCCCAGAAATGGTCATGGGGATACCTGAGAATGGTTATGGGAGACCCCAAATAGTCATGGGAAACCCCAAAATGGTCATGGGGACACTCAGAAATGGTCATGAGAGACCCCAAATCATCATAGGAAACCCCAAAATGGTCATGGAGAACCCCAAATCATCATAGGAAACCCCAAAATGGTCATGGAGAAGCCCAAAAGGGTCATGGGGATAGCTGGAAATTCACTGGGAACCCCAAAAGGTTCCTAAAAGACCCCAAAATGGTCATGGGACAACCAGAAATGGTCATGGGGATACCTGGAAATTCACTGGGAACCCCAAAAGGTTCCTAAAAGACCCCAAAATGGTCATGGGACAACCAGAAATGGTCAGGGGAAACCCCAAATGGTCATGGGGATACCTGGAAATTCACTGGGAACCCCAAAAGGTTCCTAAAGGACCCCAAAATGGTCATGGGACAACCAGAAATGGTCATGGGAGACCCCAAATCATCATAGGGAACCCCAAAATGGTCATGGAGAACCCCAAATGGTCATGGGAGACCCCAAAATGGTCATGGGGATACCAGGGAATTCACTGGGAACCCCAAAAGGTTCCTAAAGGACCCCAAAAGGGGCATGCGGACGCCCAGAAATGGTCATGGGGAAACCCCAAATCATCATAGGAAACCCCAAAATGGTCATGGAGAACCTCAAAATGGTCATGGGAAACCCTAAATGGTCACAGGGACACCCAGAAATTCACTGGGGACCCCAAAAGGTTCCGAAAGGACCCCGAAATGGTCATGGGAAACCCCAAAATGGTCATGGGAGACCCCAAATCATTATAGGAAAGCCTAAAATGGTCATGGGGATATCCGGGAATACACTGGGAACCCCAAAAGGTTCCTAAAGGACCCCAAAAATGGTCATGGGAGACCCCAAATCATTATAGGAAAGGCTAAAATGGTCATGGGGATAGCTGGAAATTCACTGGGGACCCCAAAAGGACCCAGAAATGGTCATGGGACACCCAGAAATGGTCATGGGGATACCTGGGAATGGCTATGGGAGACCCCAAATGGTCATGGGAAACCCCAAATGGTCATGGGAAAGCCCAAAATGGTCATGGAGAAGCCCAAAAGGGTCATGGGGATAGCTGGAAATTCACTGGGAACCCCAAAAGGTTCCTAAAGGACCCCAAAATGATCACAGTGACACCCAGAAATTCACTGGGAACCCCAAAAGGTTCCGAAAGGACCCCAAAATGGTCATGGGACACCCAGAAATGGTCATGGGAAACCCCAAATGGTCATGAGGAACCCCAAAAGGGGCACGGGGATAGCTGGGAATTCACTGGGAACCCCAAAAGGTTCCTAAAGGACCCCAAAATGGTCATGGGAGACCCAGAAATGGTCATGGGGAACCCCAAATGGTCATGGGGAACTCCAAAATGGTCATGGGAAACCCCAAATTGTTATGGGAAACCCCAAAATGGTCACAGGGCGACCCAGAAATTCACTGGGGACCCCAAAAGGTTCCGAAAGGACCCCAAAATGGTCATAGGAAACCCCAAAATGGTCATGGGAAACCCCAAAGGTTCATTGGGAACCCCAAAAGGTTCAGGTCCCCCCCCATTCTCAGCCCCTCCTGTTGCAGATTCCCCCCCATTTTCTGGGGTTCTCCTCCCCCATTTTTGGGTTCTCCCCCCATTTGTCGGGTCCCCCCTCCATTTTTGGGGTCCCCCCAGGTTTTTGGGGTCCCTCAGGATGGGATAAGAGCCGCTTTCCCCCCAGACCCCCCCATTCCCAGTGGGAATCCCCCCACTCTCAGCCCCCCATTTTTGGGTTCTCCCCCCCTTTTTTGGGGTCTCCCCCCAATTTTTGGGGTCTCCTCCCCCATTTTTGGGGTCCCCCCGGGTTTTTGGGGTCCCCCAGGATGGGACAAGAGCCGCTTTCCCCCCCACACCCTCCCATTCCCAGTGGGAATCCACCCCACTCTCAGCCCCCCATTTTTGGGGTTCTCCCCCCATTTTTTGGGTTCTCCCCCCAATTTTTGGGGTCCCCTCCCCCATTTTTGGGGTCCCCCCATTTTTGGGGTCCCCCAGGATGGGATAAGAGCCGCTTTCCCCCCTACACCCCTCCATTCCCAGTTGGAATCCACCCCCACTTGGGAAATGCCCCCATTCTCAGCCCCCCATTTTTTGGGTTCTCCCCCCATTTTTTGGGTTCTCCCCCCAATTTTGGGGTCCCCCCTCCATTTTTGGGGTCCCCCCTCCATTTTTGGGGTCCCTCCCTCCATTTTTGGGGTCCCCCAGGATGGGATAAGAGCCGCTTTCCCCCCCAGACCCCCCCCCCATTCCCAGTGGGAATCCCCCCACTCTCAGCCCCCCATGTTTGGGTTCTCCCCCCATTTTTTGGGGTCTCCCCCCAATTTTTGGGGTCCCCTCCCCCATTTTTGGGGTCCCCCCGGGTTTTTGGGGTCCCCCAGGATAGGACAAGAGCCGCTTTCCCCCCCACACCCCCCCATTCCCAGTGGGAATCCACCCCACTCTCAGCCCCCCATTTTTGGGTTCTCCCCCCATTTTTGGGTTCTCCCCCCACTTCTGGGGTCCCCCCTCCATTTTTGGGGTCCCCCCGGGTTTTTGGGGTCCCCCAGGATGGGATAAGAACCACTTTCCCCCCTACACCCCCCCATTCCCAGTTGGAATCCACCCCCACTTGGCAAATGCCCCCATTCTCAGCCCCCCATTTTTTGGGTTCTCCCCCCCTTTTTTGGGGTCTCCCCCCAATTTTTGGGGTCCCCTCCCCCATTTTTGGGGTCCCCCCGGGTTTTTGGGGTCCCCCAGGATAGGACAAGAACCACTTTCCCCCCCACACCCCCCCATTCCCAGTTGGAATCCACCCCCACTTGGGAAATGCCCCCATTCTCAGCCCCCCATTTTTTGGGTTCTCCCCCCATTTTTTGGGTTCTCCCCCCAATTTTGGGGTCCCCCCTCCATTTTTGGGGTCCCCTCCCTTCATTTTTGGGGTCCCCCCATTTTTGGGGTCCCCCAGGATGGGATAAGAGCCACTTTCCCCCCCACACCCCCCCATTCCCAGTGGGAATCCACCCCACTCTCAGCCCCCCATTTTTGGGTTCTCCCCCCATTTTTCAGGTTCTTCCCCCATTTTTCGGGGTCCCCCCTCCATTTTTGGGGTCCCCCCGGGTTTTTGGGGTCCCCCAGGATGGGACAAGAGCCGCTTTCCCCCCCACACCCCCCCATTCCCAGTTGGAATCCACCCCCACTCTCAGCCCCCCATTTTTGGGTTCTCCCCCCATTTTTCAGGTTCTTCCCCCATTTTTCGGGTCCCTCCCTCCATTTTTGGGGTCCCCCCAGGTTTTTGGGGTCCCCCCGGGTTTTTGGGGTCCCCCAGGATGGGATAAGAACCACTTTCCCCGCTACACCCCCCCATTCCCAGTTGGAATCCACCCCCACTTGGGAAATGCCCCCATTCTCAGCCCCCCATTTTTTGGGTTCTCCCCCCATTTTTCGGGTTCTTCCCCCAATTTTGGGGTCCCCCCTCCATTTTTGGGGTCCCCTCTCCACTTTTGGGGTCCCCCCAGGTTTTTGGGGTCCCCCAGGATGGGACAAGAGCCGCTTTCACCCCCAGACCCCCCCATTCCCAGTTGGAATCCACCCCACTCTCAGCCCCCCATTTTTTGGGTTCTACCCCCATTTTTCGGGTTCTCCCCCCAATTTCGGGTCCCCCCCCTCCCTTCATTTTTGGGGTCCCCCCGGGTTTTTGGGGTCCCCCAGGATGGGATAAGAGCCACTTTCCCCCCCAGACCCCCCCATTCCCAGTGGGAATCCACCCCCACTCTCAGCCCCCCATTTTTGGGTTCTCCCCCCATTTTTCAGGTTCTCCCCCCATTTTTCGGGTCCCTCCCTCCATTTTTGGGGTCCCCCCAGGTTTTTGGGGTCCCCCCGGGTTTTTGGGGTCCCCCCGGGTTTTTGGGGTCCCCCAGGATGGGATAAGAACCACTTTCCCCCCCACACCCCCCCATTCCCAGTTGGAATCCACCCCCACTTGGCAAATGCCCCCATTCTCAGCCCCCCATTCTTTGGGTTCTCCCATTTTTCAGGTTCTTCCCCCATTTTTTGGGGTCCCCCCCTCCATTTTTGGGGTCCCCCCGGCTTTTGGGGTCGCACCTGGATGGCGAGGGGTCGCAGTTCCCCGTCGGGGCGCTGGTGCAGGAGGCAAAGGGGGGCGGCCACGAAGGTGGGGCGGCCGTCGATGAGGGCGGTGGGGAGCCCATCGAGCACCCCATAATCGGCCAGGTAAACGTTCCCTGCCTGGGGGGACACCGGGGGGTCACCCCAAAAATCCTGGGGCACCCCAAAATCCAGCGGGCACCCCAAAATCCTGGGGACAACCCCAAAATCCTGGGAAGAACCCCTAAAAACTTGGGGGAAACCCCAAATCCCAGCACGTCATAATCGGCCAGGGAAGTGTTCCCTGCCTGGGGGGGCACCGGGGGGTCACCCCAAAAATCCAGCGGGCACCCCAAAATCCTGGGGACAACCCCAAAATCCTGGGAAGAACCCCCAAAAATTTGTGGGGACCCCAAATCCCAGCACCCCATAATCGGCCAGGTAAACGTTCCCTGCCTGGGGGGGCACCGGGGGGTCACCCCAAAAATCCTGGGGCACCCCAAAATCCTGGGGGCACCCCAAAACCCAGGGGTCACCCCAAAATACTGGGGACAACCCCAAAATCCTGGGAAGAACCCCCAAAAGTTTGTGGGGACGCCAAATCCCAGCACCCCATAATCGGCCAGGTAAACGTTCCCTGCCTGGGGGGACACCGGGGGGTCACCCCAAAAATCCTGGGGCACCCGAAAACCCAGGGGGCACCCCAAAATCCAGCGGGGTACCCCAAAATCCTGGGAAGAACCCCCAAAAATTTGTGGGGACGCCAAATCCTAGCACCCCATAATCGGCCAGGGATGTGTTCCCCGCCTGGGGGGGCACCGGGGGGGTCACCCCAAAAATCCTGGGGCACCCCAAAACCCAGAGGGCACCCCAAAATCCAGCGGGGTACCCCAAAATCCTCGGAAGAACCCCCAAAAATTTGTGGGGACCCCAAATCCCAGCACCCCATAATCGGCCAGGTAAACGTTCCCCGCCTGGGGGGGCACCGGGGGGTCACCCCAAAAATCCTGGGGCACCCCAAAATCCTGTGGTCCCCACCCTCCCTGGGACCCCCCTCCCCCCCAAATCCTGGGACCCCCCAAATTCTGGGGTCCCCACCCTCCCTGGGACCCCCCTCAAATCCTGGGACCCCCCCCAAATCCTGGGACCCCCAAACACTTGGGACACCCCAAAACCCTGGAGTCCCCCCCTCCTGGGACCCCCCCCAAATCCTGGGACCCCCCAAACACCTTGGACCCCCCCAAAATCCTGGGTTCCCCAAATCCTGGGACCCCCCCAAATACTTGGGACACCCCAAATCCTGGGACCTCCCAAACACCTGGGACACCCCCAAATCCTGGGACTCCCCAAATCCTGGGACCCCCCAAATACTTGGGACACCCCCCAAATCCTGGGACCCCCCCAAATCCTGGGGTTACCCCAAATCCTGGGACCCACCCAAATCCTGGGACCCCCCAAATCCTGGGTTCCCCAAATCCTGGGACCCCCCCAAATACTTGGGACACCCCAAATCCTGGGACCTCCCAAACACCTGGGACACCCCCAAATCCTGGGACTCCCCAAATCCTGGGACCCCCCAAATACTTGGGACACCCCCCAAATCCTGGGACCCCCCCAAATCCTGGGGTTACCCCAAATCCTGGGACCCACCCAAATCCTGGGACCCCCCAAATCCTGGGACCCACCCAAATCCTGGGACCCCCCAAATCCCGAGGTCCCCACCCTCCCTGGGAGCCCCCCAAATCCTGGGACCCCCAAACACTTGGGACACCCCAAAATCCTGGGGTTACGCCAAATCCTGGGACCCCCCCAAACACCTGGGACCCCCCAAATCCTGGGACCCCCCAAATCCTGCGGTTCCTCCCTCCCTCCCTCCCTCCCTCCAATTTCCTGGTTCCCCTCCCGGATTTGGGGCTTTTCGGGGGGTTTTTGGGGTTTTTTTTTTGGTTTTTTGGGTCTTTTTGGTTTTTTGGGGGGGTTTTGGGGGTATTTTGGCATTTTTGGGGGGGTTTTTGGGGTGTTTTTTTTGGGTTTCTTTTGTTTTTTGGGGGTATTTTGGGGGGTTTTGGATTTTTTTGGGGCGTTTTTGGGGTTTTTTTGGCGTTTTTGGGGATTTTGGCGTTTTTGGGGTTTTTTGGGGTGCCGGGGGTCGCTCACCTCCATCTCCCTGTCCAGGGAGGTGCCGGGGCCGAGGCTGGGGGCCACCATCGGGGGGGTGACGGGGAAGTTGGGGGGCAGGCGGGGGCAGCGGCGCAGCAGGACGGGGTTCACCCCGCTCAGGAACTGCTCCCCGAAAAACGCGTCCTCCTGCCAGTGCTGCACCACGTACTCTGGGGGGCACGGGGACACTTGGGGACACCTGGGGGCACCTGGGGGCACCTGGGGGCACCTCAGGGACACCTCGGGGACCCCCTTGACCCCTTCATGGGATCCCCCAAATTCCTGGGACACCCCCAGTGTCCCCCTCCAACGTCCCCTCAGTTCCCTCTCGTGTCCCTGTGTGTCCCCCCCAATGTCCCCAATCCCTCCGATGTCCCCAATCCCCCCAATGTCCCCAATCCCTCCGATGTCCCCAATCCCCCCAATGTCCCCAATCCCCCCGATGTCCCCAATGCCCCCAGACCCCCCCCCCCCCAGTGTCCCCCCATGTCCCCAATATCCCAAATCCTCCCGATCCCCCTCCAATGTCCCCAATGCCCCAAGACCTCCCCCATGGCCCTGCTGTCCCCAATGTCCCCAATCCCCCCAACATCCCCAACATCCCAAATCCCCGCCAACCCCCACAACGTCCCCCCAGTGTCCCCAATGTCCCCAATGCCCCCAGTGTCCCCAATGTCCTCAATCCCCCCAGATCCCCCAGTGTCCCCAATCCCCAAAATGTCCCCAATGTCCCCCCAGTGTCCCCAAGACCCCAATGTCCCCCATATCCCCCATATCCCGAATGCCCCCAATGCTCCCATACCCCCTAACGTCCCCAATGTCCCTGCCGTCCCTGCTGTCCCCAATGCCCCCAATGTCCCCCATGCCTTCAACGCCCCCAGACCCCCCAGTGTCCCCAATGTCCCCAATCCCCCCAATGCCCCCAGACCCCACAGCGTCCCTGCTGTCCCCAATGTCCCCAATCCCCCCCATTTCCCCAGTGCCCCCAGACCCCCCAGTGTCCCCAATGCCCCAATGTCTCCAGGCCCCCCGATGTCCCCAACCCCCGCAATATCCCAATGTCCCCAATCCCCCCCAATGTCCCCCCAGTGCCCCCAAACACCCAATGTCCCCAATGCCCCTGCTGTCCCCGCTGTTGCCAATGTCCCCAATGTCCCCACTGTCCCCAGTGTCCCCAGTGTCCCCGCTGTCCCCAGTGTCCCCACTGTCCCCAGTGTCCCCAATGCCCCCACTGTTCCCAGTGTCCCCCATGTCCCCAATGTCCCCCATATCCCCAATGTCCCCACTGTCCCCACTGTCCCCAACGTCCCCACTGTCCCCAATGCCCCTGCCATCCCCAATGTCCCCAATGCCCCCACTGTCCCCAGTGTCCCCGCTGTCCCCAGTGTCCCCAATGCCCCTGCTGTCCCCAGTGTCCCACTGTCCCCGCTGTCCCCGCTGTCCCCAATGTCCCCAGTGTTCCCAATGCCCCACTGTCCCCAGTGTCCCCAATGTCCCCAGTGTCCCCGCTGTCCCCAATGTCCCCAGTGTCCCCAGTGTCCCCAATGCCCCCACTGTTCCCGCTGTCCCCAGTGTCCCCAGTGTCCCCGCTGTCCCCAACATCCCCAGTATCCCCAATGTCCCCAGTGTCCCCTCCATGTCCCCAATGTCCCCCATGTCCCCGCTGTCCCCACTGTCCCCAATGCCCCTGCCATCCCCAATGTCCCCAATGCCCCACTGTCCCCAATGTCCCCAGTGTCCCCAGTGCCCCCAATATCCCCCGTGTTCCCAGTATGCCCAGTGTCCCCAGTGTCCCCACTGTCCCCGCTATCCCCAGTGTCCCCGCTGTCCCCAATGTCCCCACTGTCCCCAGTGTTCCCAATGCCCCACTGTCCCAGCTGTCCCCAGTGTCCCCACTGTCCCCGCTGTCCCCAATGTCCCCAGTGTTCCCAATGCCCCACTGTCCCCAATGTCCCCAATGCCCCCACTGTCCCCAGTGTCCCCAATGTCCCCAGTGTCCCCAGTGTCCCCACTGTCCCCAATGCCCCCGCTGTCCCCACTGTCCCCAGTGTCCCCGCTGTCCCCAATGCCCCACTGTCCCCGATGTCCCCAGTGTCCCCAGTGTCCCCAGTGTCCCCAGTGTCCCCAGTGTCCCCGCTGTCCCCACCGGTGACGGGGGTGTGGAAGCAGCGGAACACGCGCGTCATGGCCTCCACGCTGGGCCAGGAGCTGGGCCGGGCCAGGAACCCTCGCAGCTTGGCCTCCAGGTTCCTGGGGGGGACATTGAGGGGACATTGGGGACAGCGGGGGGGACAGGAGGGCATTGGGGGTCACAGGGCAGCACTGGGGACTTGGGGGGACATGGGGACATGGGGGGACACAGGGACTTGGGGGGTCTTGGGGACATGGGGGATACTGGGGACTTGGTGGGACATGGGGACATTGGGGGGAATATGGGGACATTGGGGGTCTTGGGGACATTGGGGACTGGGGGGATATTGGGGACATTGGGGGGACACGGGGACATTGGGGACAGTGGGGATATTGGGGTGACATTGGGGACACTGGGGGGACATAGGGACATTAGGGACATTGGGGACTTGGTGGGGACATGGGGACACTGAGGTGGTCACAGGGACATTGGGGACTGGGGGGGACATTGGGGACATTGGGGACATATGGGGACTTGGGGGGACATGGGGACACTGAGGTGGTCACAGGGACATTGGGGACATTGGGGACTTGGTGGAGACATGGGGACATTGGGGGGACATTGGGGACTGGGGGGGACATTGGGGACACTGGGGACATTGGGGACTTGGTGGGGACATGGGGACATTGGGGTGGTCACAGGGACATTGGGGACTGGGGGGGACATTGGGGGGACATGGGGACACTGAGGTGGTCACAGGGACATTGGGGACTTGGGGGACATTGGGGACGGGGGGACATGGGGACATTGGGGGGACATGGGGACACTGAGGTGGGCACAGGGACATTGGGGACATTGGGGACTGAGGGGGACATTGGGGGGACATGGGGACTTGGGGACATTGGGGACTTGGGGGGACACAGGGACACTGAGGTGGTCACAGGGACATTGGGGACATTGGGGTGGTCACAGGGACACTGGGGACTTAGCAGGGACATGGGGACATTGGGGGGACATTGGGGACTTGGCAGGGACATGGGGACATTAAGGGGACATTGGGGACTGGGGGGGACATTGGGGACTTGGCAGGGACATGGGGACATTGGGGGGACATTGGGGACATTGGGGGGACATTGGGGGGACATTGGGGACTTGGCAGGGACATGGGGACATTGGGGGGACATTGGGGGGGACACTGGGGACAGTGGGGGGGCAGGTGGAGCAGACCAGGGGACGCAGGAGGGGACAGGAGGACACGGAGGGGACAGGGATGGGTGGGGGGGGGGACACACCCGAGGGGGCTCGGTGGGGGTGGGGGTGGGGCTGGATTTTGGGGTCCGGAGAGGGGTCAGAGGTCATTGGTCAGTCAGGGGTTGGGGTCAGGAACGGTCAAGGGCCAGACAAGGGGTCAGTGGTCAGGCAGGGGTCAGCCAGAGGTCAAGGGTCAGGCAGGGATTGGGGGTTCAGGGCTGGGTCAGGGGTCACTCAGTGGTCACTCAGGGGTCCCTCAGCCGTCACTCAGGGGTCAGTGGTCACTCAGTCACTCAGTGGTCACTCAGTGGTCACTCACGCGGCGCTGCCCCGCAGGTAGAAGGCCGTGGCCTTGGGCAGGGAGCAGCTCAGGGGTCAGACAGGGGTGAGGGACGGGTCAGGGACTGGGGGTCAGTGGTCACTCAGCGATCAGTGGTCACTCAGTGGTCACTCAGTGGTCACTCAGGGGTCACTCAGCGGTCACTCACGCGGCACTGCCCCGCAGGTAGAAGGCCGTGGCCTTGGGCAGGGAGTAGCTCAGGTCAGGGTCCAGCGGTGTCCCCTGGGGCAGCGCCCAGGGCAGGCCGGGGGCAAACGGGGCCAGCCTGGGGGGACACGGGGACAGCGAGGGGTCACGGGGGGTGGGGGGACAACACTGAGGAGGGGACAGAGACACACCTGGGGACACAGGGACACACCTGGAGGGACACAGGGACACACCTGGGGACACGGGGACAGCGAGGGGTCACAGGGGGGGACAACACCGAGGAGGGGACAGGGAAACAGCTGGGGACACAGGGACACACCTGGGGACACAAACACACCTGGAGGGACACCAGGGACACACCTGGGGGTGACAGGGACACACCTGGAGAGGGACAGGGACACACCTGGGGGGGGACACAGGGACAGGGGTCACAGGGGGGTGACAACACCGGGAAGGGGACAGGGACACACCTGGAGAGGGACAGGGACACAGCTGGGGGGACACAAACACACCTGGAGGGACACAGGGACACAGCTGGGGACACAGGGACAGGGGTCACGGGGGGGACAACACCGGGGAGAGGACAGGGACACAGCTGGGGACACAAGGACACAGCTGGGGACACAAGGACACAGCTGGGGGGGACAGGGACAGGGGTCACAGGGGGGTGACAACACCGGGAAGGGGACAGGGACACACCTGGGGACACAGGGACACAGCTGGGGGGACACAAACATACCTGGAGAGGGACAGGGACACACCTGGGGAGGGACACAGGGACACAGCTGGGGGGACACAAACACACCTGGAGAGGGACAGGGACACACCTGGGGAGGGACACAGGGACACAGCTGGGGGGACACAAACACACCTGGAGAGGGACAGGGACACACCTGGGGAGGGACACAGGGACACAGCTGGGGACACAGGGACACACCTGGAGAGGGACAGGGACACACCTGGGGAGGGACACAGGAACAGGGGTCACAGGGGGGTGACAACACTGGGGAGGGGACAGGGACACACCTGGAGAGGGACAGGGACACAGCTGGGGGGACACAAACACACCTGGAGAGGGACAGGGACACACTTGGGGGGGACAGGGACACACCTGGGGGGTGACACAGGGACACAAGTGGGGAGGGACAAGGACACACCTGGGGGGACACAAGGACACACCTGGGGGGGGGACACAAGGACACACCTGGGGACACAAACACACCTGACGGGTGACAGGGACACACCCCTGGGCGTGCCACACCCCTGCAGGTGACACGATGCCACCTGTCCCTCACCTGTAGCGCCGGCGCTGCTGCACCAGGTGCCTCCGGCGCTGCCGCTGCAGCCGCGGGTGCCGCTCCATGGCCGGCGTGGTGGCTGCGGGGACATCGTCGGGGACATCGTCAGGGACGGGGGGGGACAGTCAGGTGTCCCCAGGTGTCCCCCGGGTGTCCCCTGGGTGTCCCCACCTGTGCCCTCGGGCAGCTCCCAGGTGCCGTAGCCCTCGAGCCAGCGGTAGCACGGGAAGTGGAAGGGCCCGGGCTGGGCGGCGTCATCGGGGTCACCTGCGGTGGCAGCGGTGTCACCTGCGGGGGTGACGTCACCTCTCACATCACAGGGGTCACCTGCGGCGGTGACGTCACCTCTCACATCACAGGTGTCACCTGCGGCGGTGACGTCACCTCTCACATCACAGGGGTCACCTGCGGCGGTGACGTCACCTCTCACATCACCGGTGTCACCCGCGGGGGTGATGCCGCCTGTACTGTCACAGGTGTCACCTGTGGCAGTGACGTCACCTCTCACATCCCTGGGGTCACCTGTGGCGGTGACGTCACCTCTCACATCCCAGGTGTCACCTGTGGCAGTGACATCACCTCTCACATCCCTGGGGTCACCCCCGGGGGTGACGTCACCTCTCACATCACGGGTGTCACCCGCGGGGGTGACGCCGCCTGTACTGTCACAGGTGTCACCTGCAGTAGTGACGTCACCTCTCACATCACCGGTGTCACCTGTGGGGGTGATGTCACCTCTCACATCACTGGTGTCACCTGTGGTGGTGACGTCACCTCTCACATCACAGGTGTCACCTGTGGGGGTGACGTCACCTACAGTGTCCCAGGTGTCACTTTTAGAGCCGGTGACATCCCCTAAAATAGCACAGGTGTCACCTACAGAGATGACATCATCTATAGTGTCACAAGCGTCCCCCACAGAGATTGTGATGTCACCCGCAGCGCCACAGGTGTCACCCACGGAAATGACGTCACCTGCGGTGTCACAGCTGTCACCTGCGGAGGTTGTGACACCACCCACAGCGTGACAGGTGTTGCTTCCGTGGGTGGTGACATCACCTGTGCCAACGCAGGTGTCACCTGTGGCACTGCCGATGCCACTTACGGTATCACACCTGTCACCTAATGTCACCTGTGCCATCACAGATGTCACCTGTAGTACTGCCAGTGTCACCCGGACCATCACAGGTGTCACCTGTGGCACTGCCAATGCCACCTGTGCCATCGCAGGTGTCACCTGTGGCAGTGCCGATGTCACCTGGACCACCACAGGTGTCACCTGTGGCACTGCCAATGCCACCTGTGCCATCGCAGGTGTCACCTGTGGCAGCGCTGATGTCACCTGTGCCACCACAGGTGTCACCTGTGGCACTGCCAATGCCACCTGTGCCATCGCAGGTGTCACCTGTGGCAGTGCCGATGTCACCTGGACCACCACAGGTGTCACCTGTGGCACTGCCAATGTCACCTGTGGCATTGCCAATGCCACCTGTGCCATCGCAGGTGTCACCTGTGGCAGCGCCGATGTCACCTGTGGCACTGCCAATGTCACCTGTGCCATCGCAGGTGTCACCTGTGGCAGCGCCGATGTCACCTGGACCACCACAGGTGTCACCTGTGGCACTGCCAATGCCACCTGTGCCATCGCAGGTGTCACCTGTGGCAGCGCCGATGTCACCTGGACCACCACAGGTGTCACCTGTGGCACTGCCAATGCCACCTGTGCCATCGCAGGTGTCACCTGTGGCAGCGCTGATGTCACCTGTGCCATCACAGGTGTCACCTGTGGCACTACCGATGTCACCTGGACCACCACAGGTGTCACCTATGGCACTGCCAATGTCACCTGTGGCACTGCCAATGCCACCTGTGCCATCGCAGGTGTCACCTGTGGCACTGCCAATGTCACCTGTGGCACTGCCAATGCCACCTGTGCCATCACAGGTGTCACCTGTGGCACTACTGATGTCACCTGGACCACCACAGGTGTCACCTGTGGCAGCGCCGATGTCACCTGGACCACCACAGGTGTCACCTGTGGCACTGCCAATGTCAGCCGGACCATCACAGGTGTCACCTGTGGCACTGCCAATGTCACCTGTGGCATTGCCAATGCCACCTGTGCCATCGCAGGTGTCACCTGTGGCAGCGCCGATGTCACCTGGACCACCACAGGTGTCACCTGTGGCACTGCCAATGCCACCTGTGCCATCGCAGGTGTCACCTGTGGCAGCACTGATGTCACCTGTGCCATCACAGGTGTCACCTGTGGCACTACCGATGTCACCTGGACCACCACAGGTGTCACCTATGGCACTGCCAATGTCACCTGTGGCACTGCCAATGCCACCTGTGCCATCGCAGGTGTCACCTGTGGCACTGCCAATGTCACCTGTGGCACTGCCAATGCCACCTGTGCCATCGCAGGTGTCACCTGTGGCAGCGCCGATGTCACCTGGACCACCACAGGTGTCACCTGTGGCACTACCGATGTCCCTGCAGTGTCACCGCCCTCACCTGTGGTGGCAGTGCCGATGTCACCCGCGGTATCCTCAGGCTCCTCCTCCTCCTCCGGCTCCTCCTCCAGCTCCTCCTCCTCTGGCTCCTCCTCCTCATCGGTGTCCCCTGTCCCCTCACTGTCCCCTGTCCCCTCGTCCTCCGTCCCCTCATCCTCCGTCACCTCGTCCTCGCTGTCCCCTTCCTCCTCCTCGCTGTCCTCGCTGTCCCCGCTGTCCCCGCTGTCCTCGCTGTCCCCGTGCTCCGCGGTGTCCCCGGCGGTGTCCCCGGCAGTGTCCCCAAGCTGTCCCCACACGCTGAGGGTCTCCAGGTACCAGGAGCTCTCGGGGAGGCCCCCGCAGGGCCCCTTGTGCACCTGCACGAGCAGCAGCCGCCCCAGGGGACGGGGGACACGGACGGTGTACTCTGTCACCTGTGGGGGGACAGTGGGGACAGCGTTACTGTGTCAGTGTGTCACTGGCGCTGTGTCACTGGCACTGTATCGCTGTCACTCAGTGTGTCACCGTCACTGTGTCACTGACAGTGTCACTGTGTCACTGTCACTGTATCACTGCATCACTGTCAGTGTGTCACTGTGCCACTGGCGCTGTGTCACTGCATCACCGTCACTGTGTCACCGTCACTGTGTCACTGTCACTGTGTCACTGCATCACTGTCAGTGTGTCACTGTGCCACTGGCGCTGTGTCACTGCGTCACCGTCACTGTGTCACCGTGTCACCGTCACTGTGTCACCGTCACTGTCACTGTGTCACTGTCACTGTATCACTGCATCACCGTCAGTGTGTCACCGTGTCACATCTCTGTGTCACTGTCACTGCGTCACCGTCACTGCGTCACCGTCACTGTGTCACCGTCAGTGTGTCACTGTGTCACTGTTGCTGTGTCCCCTTTTTGGGGGTCTTGGGGACACCTGGGTCCCTTTTAGGGGTCTTGGGGACATCTGGGTCCCTTTTGGGGGTCTTGGGGACACTGTCAGTGTGCCACTGTCACTGTGTCACTGTGTCACTACCACAATGTCACTGTCACTATCCCTGTGTCACTGTCTCTGTCTCACTATCACTATGCCACTGTGTCACTTTCACTGTGTCACTTTCACTGTATCACTGTCACTGTGTCACTGTGCCACTGTGTCACCGTGTCACATCTCTGTGTCACTGTCACTGTGTCACCGTCACTGCATCACCACGTGTCATTGTTACTGCGTTGCTTTCACTGTGTCACTATCAGTGTGTCACTATCAGCATATCACTGTATCGCTATCACTGTGTCACCAGGTCACTATCACTGTGTCACTGTCACTGTGTCACTATCAGTGTGTCACTGTGTCACTGTCACTGTGTCACTTTCAGTGTGTTATTGTCACTGTGTCACTGTGTGCCACTGTCGCTGTGTCACTGTCAGTGTGTCACCGTCACTGTCAGTGTGTCACCATCTCTGTCTGTGTCACTGTCCCTGTGACACCGTCACTGTGTCACCATCTGTGTCATTGTCACTGTGTTGGTGCCACTGTGTCGCTGTCACTGTGCCACTGTCAGCATGTCACTGTGTCACTATCAGTGTGTCACCGTGTCACTGTCACTGTGTCACTCAGTGTGTTATTGTCACTGTGTTGCTGTCATTGTGTCACTGTGTGTCACTATCGCTGTGTCACTGTCAGTGTGTCACTATCACTGTGTCACCGTCACTGTGTCACTGTCACTGTCGTTGTGTCACTGTCACTGTGTCACTGTCACTATGTCACTGTCACTGTCGCTGTCACTGTCACAGTGTCACTGTGTCACTATCAGTGTATCACCGTGTCACTATCACTGTGTCACTGTCACTGTCAGCGTGTCACTGTGTCGCTGTCACTGTGTCACTGTCAGTGTGTCAGTGTGTCACTGTCACTGTCTCACTCTCAGGGTGTTATTATCACTGTGTCGCTGTCATTGTGTCACTGTGTGTCACTGTCCCTGTGTCACTGTCAGTATCTCACTGTCACTGTCCCTGTGTCACCGTCACTGTGCTGCTGTCACTGTCGCTGTGTCACTGTCACTGTATCACTGCATCACCGTCAGTGTGTCACTGTGTCACTGGCGCTGTGTCACTGCGTCACCGTCACTGCGTCACCGTCACTGTGTCACCGTCACTGTGTCACTGTGTCACTGTTGCTGTGTCCCCTTTTTGGGGGTCTTGGGGACATCTGGGTCCCTTTTAGGGGTCTTGGGGACATCTGGGTCCCTTTTGGGGGTCTTGGGGACACTGTCAGTGTGCCACTGTCACTGTGTCACTGTGTCACTACCACAATGTCACTGTCACTATCCCTGTGTCACCGTCTCTGTCTCACTATCACTGTGCCACTGTGTCACTTTCACTGTGTCACTTTTGCTGTATCACTGTCACTGTGTCACTGTGCCACTGTGTCACCGTGTCACATCTCTGTGTCACTGTCACTGTGTCACTGTCACTGCGTCACCACGTGTCATTGTTACTGTGTTGCTTTCACTGTGTCACTATCAGTGTGTCACTATCAGCACGTCACTGTATCGCTATCACTGTGTCACCGTGTCACTATCACCGTGTCACTATCACTGTGTCACTGTCACTGTCAGCGTGTCACTGTGTCGCTGTCACTGTGTCACTGTCAGTGTGTCAGTGTGTCACTGTCACTGTCTCACTCTCAGGGTGTTATTATCACTGTGTCGCTGTCATTGTGTCACTGTGTGTCACTGTCCCTGTGTCACTGTCAGTATCTCACTGTCACTGTCCCTGTGTCACTGTCACTGTGCTGCTGTCACTGTCGCTGTGTCACTGTCACTGTATCACTGCATCACCGTCAGTGTGTCACTGTGTCACTGGCGCTGTGTCACTGCGTCACCGTCACTGCGTCACCGTCACTGCGTCACCGTCACTGTGTCACTGTGTCACTGTTGCTGTGTCCCCTTTTTGGGGGTCTTGGGGACATCTGGGTCCCTTTTAGGGGTCTTGGGGACATCTGGGTCCCTTTTGGGGGTCTTGGGGACACTGTCAGTGTGCCACTGTCACTGTGTCACTGTGTCACTACCACAATGTCACTGTCACTATCCCTGTGTCACCGTCTCTGTCTCACTATCACTATGCCACTGTGTCACTTTCACTGTGTCACTTTCACTGTATCACTGTCACTGTGTCACTGTGTCACCGTGTCACATCTCTGTGTCACTGTCACTGTGTCACTGTCACTGCATCACCACGTGTCATCGTCACTGCGTTGCTTTCACTGTGTCACTATCAGTGTGTCACTATCAGCACGTCACTGTATCACTATCACTGTGTCACCAGGTCACTATCACTGTGTCACTGTCACTGTGTCACTATCAGTGTGTCACTGTGTCACTGTCACTGTGTCACTCTCAGTGTGTTATTGTCACTGTGTGCCACTGTCGCTGTGTCACTGTCAGTGTGTCACCGTCACTGTCAGTGTGTCACCATCTCTGTCTGTGTCACTGTCCCTGTGTCACCGTCACTGTGTCACCATCTGTGTCATTGTCACTGTGTTGCTGCCACTGTGTCGCTGTCACTGTGTCACTGTCAGCGTGTCACCGTGTCACTGTCACCGTGTCACTCAGTGTGTTATTGTCACTGTGTTGCTGTCATTGTGTCACTGTGTGTCACTGTCGCTGTGTCACTGTCAGTGTGTCACTGTTAGTGTGTCACTATCACTGTGTCACCGTCACTGTGTGTCACCGTCTCTGTCTCACTGTGTCACTGTCACTGTCCCTGTGCCACTGTCACTGTGCTGCTGTCACTGTCGCTGTGTCACTGTCACTATCACTGTGTCACCGTCACTGTGTCACCGTCACTGTGTCACCATCTGTGCCATTGTCACTGTGTTGCTGTCGCTGTCGCTGTCACTGTGTCACTGTCACTGTGCTGCTGTCACTGTCGCTGCATCACCATCACCATGTCACCGTCACTGTGTCACCATCTGTGTCATTGTCACTGTGTTGCTGTCAGTGTGTTGCTATCACTGTGTCGGTGTGTGTCACTGTTGCTGTGTCACTGTTAGTGTGTCACTATCACTGTGTCACCGTCACTGTCAGTGTGTCACCGTCTCTGTCTCACTGTGTCACTGTCACTGTCCCTGTGCCACTGTCACTGTGCTGCTGTCACTGTCGCTGTGTCACTGTCACTATCACTGTGTCACCGTCACTGTGTCACCATCTGTTCCATTGTCACTGTGTCACTGTCACTGTGCTGCTGTCACTGTCGCCGTGTCACCGTCACCGTGTCACCGTCACTGTGTCATTGTCACTATGTCATTGTCACTGTCACTATCACTGTCACTGCCACAGTATCACTGTGTCACTGTCAGCGTGTCACCGTGTCACTATCACTGTGTCACTGTCAGTGTGTCACTGTGTCACTGTCAGTGTGTCACTGTGTGTCAGTGTGTCACTGTCACTGTCTCACTCTCAGTGTGTTATTATCACTGTGTCGCTGTCATGGTGTCACTGTGTGTCACTGTCACTGTGTCACTGTCAGTGTGTCACTGTCAGTATCTCACTGTCACTGTCCCTGTGTCACTGTCACTGTGCTGCTGTCACTGTCGCTGTGTCACTGTCACCGTGTCAGCATCACTGTCACCATCCATGTCACTGTCACCATCCGTGTCACTGTCACTGTGTTGCTATCACTGTGTCACTGTCGGTGTATCGCTGTGTCACTATCAGTGTGTCACTGTCACTATCAGCGTGTCACTGTGTCAGTGTGTCACTGTCAGTGTCACCGTGTCACTCTCAGTGTGTTATTGTCACTGTGTCACTGTCATTGTGTCACTATCACTGTGTCACCGTCACTGTCACTGTCAGTGTGTCACTGTCCCTGTGTCACTGTCCCTGTGCTGCTGTCACTGTCACTGTGTCACCGTCTCTGGCACTGTGTCACTGTCACTGTGTCACTGTCACTGTCAGTGTGTCACTGGCCCTGTGTCCCTGTCACTGTCACCGTCTCTGTCTCACTGTCACTATCAGCATGTCACTGTCCCTGTGTCACTGTCACTGTGCTGCTGTCACTGTCATTGTGTCACCATCTCTGTCACTGTGTCACTGTCACTGTGTCACTGTCCCTATGTCCCTGTCACTATCACCGTCTCCGTCTCACTGTCACTATCAGCATGTCACTGTCTCTGTGTCACTGTCACTGTGTCACCATCTCTGTCTCACTGTCTCTGTGTCACTGTATCACTTTTATTGTGTCACTATCACTATGTCACTGTGTCGCTGTCACCGTCGCTGTCATTGTCACTGTGTCACTGTCAGTGTGTCACTATCACTGTGTCACTATCACTGTGTCACTGTCACTGTCAGCGTGTCACTGTGTCACCGTTTCTGTCACTGTGTCACTGTCACTGTGTCACTATCACTGTGTCACTGTCACTGTCAGCGTGTCACTGTGTCACCGTTTCTGTCACTGTGTCGCTGTCACTGTGTCCCTGCAGCTCATACTGTGTCACCTGTACAGGGAACATCAACAGGGACACTGGGGACAGCGTCACTGTCACACCTCATACTCTGCCACCTGTGAGGACAATGGGGACAGTGGGTACAGTGTCAGTGCCTCAGTGTGTCACCTGCACAGGGGACGTCAATGGGGACGTTGGGGACAGCATTGTCCGTGTGTCATTGTCACCAAACCAGGTACCTGGTCACCTGTACAGGGGACACAACTGTCACCGTGTCACCGTGTCCCTGTCACCGAGCCAGGCACTCAGTCACCTGAGGGGACACTGGGGACATCAGTGGGGACACTGTCACCAAAGCGGGTACTTGGTCACCTGTGGGGACACAGGGACTATCACTGCAGCGCTGCCACCATCACCAGGCCACCGTTGTCACCATCGCTGTGCCACCATCACCGTGCCACCGTTGTCACCATCGCTGCGTCCTCTTTGTCCCCATCACCAGGCCACCGTTGTCACCATCGCTGCGTCACCTTTGTCACCATCACCAGGCCACCGTTGTCACCATCGCTGCGTCACCACCACTGTGCCACCGTTGTCACCATCACCGTGTTACTGCCACCATGTCACCACTGCTGCCACCATCACCAGGCCACCATTGTCACCATTGCTGTGCCACCTTTGTCACCACCGTGCCACCATTGCCACCATCGCTGTGTTACCGTCACCACGTCACCACCGCTGCCACCATCACCAGGCCACCATTGTCACCATCGCTGCGTCACCTGTGTCACCATCACCGTGTCACCGCTGCCACCACCACCGTGCCACCGCTGTCACCATCACTGTGTCACTGCTGTCACCACCACTGTGCCACCGTTGTCACCATCTCTGTGTCACCTCCGTCACCACTCTGCCACTGCTGTCACCGCCACCGTGCCACCATTGTCACCATCGCTGTGTCACCGTTGTCACCACCACCGTGCCACCACCACCACGCCACCGCTGTCACCATCGCTGTGCCACCACTGTCACCACCACCATGTCACCACTGTCACCATCGCTGCGTCACTGCTGTCACCACCACTGTGCCACCGCTGTCACATCGCCGTGCCACCACCACCACGTCACCGAGCCACCGTCACCCGCTGCGGAAGTGTCACCGGTGTCACCGTCGTTGCGTCACCGCTGCTGTGGCCCCACCACCGGGCCAGCACTGCTGTGTCACCGCTGTCCCCAGCACCCACTGGGCGACGGTGCCACCGTGCCACCGCCCTGCAGCGGCGCTGTCCCGCCACTGTGCCACCACCCCCGTGGCCCCGTGTGCCCTGCCCCACCCTGCCGGCGATGGCGACACCGTCCCCGTGTCCCCAGGGCCACCCACGGAGGTTCACCTGCCACAGCCCCGCCCTGGGTGTCACCTCCACGTCACCGAGTGTCCCCCACCCCCCTCAATGCCCACGTCCCCTTTTTGGGGGGGCCTGGGGGACATCTGGGTGCCTTTTGGGGGGGTCTTGGGGACACCTGGGTCCCTTTTTGGGGGTCTTGGGGACATCTGGGTCCCTTTTGGAGGGGCTGGGGGACACCTGGGTCCCTTTTGGGGGGGCTGGGGGACACCTGGGTGCCTTTTTGAGGCTCTTGGGGCCACCTGGGTCCCTTTTGGGGGGGCTGGGGGACATCTGGGTCCCTTTTGGGGGGGCTGGGGGACATCTGGGTCCCCTTTTGGGGGGCTGAGGGACATCTGGGTCCCCTTTGGGGGTCTTGGGGACACCTGGGTCCCTTTTGGGTGTCTTGGGGCCACCTGGGTCCCTTTTGGGGGTCTTGGGGACATCTGGGTCCCTTTTGGGGGGTGCTGCTGCTTCCTGAGGGGACCCAGATGTCCCCCAAAATCCCCCAAAGGGACCCAGGTGTCCCCCAGCCCCCCCCCAATCCCGCTAGGACCGTCCTGCCCCCCCTCCCCCTCCCCCAGAGGTGACACAGCCCCCCCAAACATCCCCCAGACCCCCCCAAACACCCCCCAAGTCCCCCTAAGACCCCCCTGACCCCCCCAGAAGTGACACAGCCCCCCCCAAAGTCCCCCAGACCCCCCAGCTCCCCCCAAGTCCCCCTAAGACCCCCCCGCTCCCCCAGAGGTGACACAGCCCCCCCAAAATCCCCCAGACCCCCCCCAAACACCCCCCAGCTCCCCCTAAGACCCCACTGACCCCCTCAAAGGTGACACAGCCCCCCAAAAGTCCCCCAGACCCCCCAAGTCCCCCTAAGACCCTCCTGACCCCCTCAGAGGTGACACAGCCCCCCCAAACATCCCCCAGACCCCCCCAAACACCCCCCAGCCCCCCCCAAGACCCCACTGACCCCTTCAGAGGTGACACAGCCCCCCCAAACATCCCCCAGACCCCCCCAAACACCCCCCAGCCCCCCCCAAGACCCCACTGACCCCTTCAGAGGTGACACAGCCCCCCCAAAGTCCCCCAGACCCCCCAAATCCCCCCAAGTCCCCCTAAGACCCTCCTGACCCCCTCAGAAGTGACACAGCCCCCCCAAACATCCCTCAGACCCCCCCAAACACCCCCCAGCTCCCCCTCAGAGGTGACACAGCCCCCCCAAAGTCCCCCAGACCCCCCAAATCCCCTCCCTGCACCCCCCCCGCCGCCCCCTCCCCTCAGAGCAGCCCAGGGCCCCCCCCCACTCCCCTCACGCACCCCCCCCTTGTCCCCCTCCCCGTTTCTCACCGCGCCGCAGACGAAGTCGGGCCCCCAGCGGTCGAGGGGCGTTTTGGGGCTGCGCCCGCGGGTCCCCACGAGCGTCACGGCGATGGCGTCGCTGGTACCGGCGGCGGGAGCGGTTCCGGTGCGGACCCGCACCCGGTACGCGGCCATGGCGGCGGCTGAGGCGGTGATTGACGCGGGGCGGAGCCAATGGCGGCGGGCCTCACGCGCGCTCCAGCCAATCAGAGCGCGGCGCGCAGGGGAGCGGCCAATAGCGGCGAGGGGAGGGGAAAAGGGGCGGGGATAAGCCGTCACGTCCGCCTTCACTTCCGGCGCCGCTTCCGGGTGCGATGGACCCCGAGTTCGACGATGTGGTGGCGGTGGAGGATCTGATGGTGAGGCCACGCCCCTCAGCGCCTGGACACGCCCCTTTTTGGCGACCACACCCACCCCATGGACCCCCCCCAACAGCCGCGACCCCCCCCGGGCCACGCCCCTTTTGTACCCGGCCCGCGCCCCCCCGCCCCCGCTGTGCCCGCCGTGGCCACGCCCCCTCCGCCGTGGCCACGCCCCCTCCGCCGTGGCCACGCCCCTCCGCCGTGGCCACGCCCCCTCCGCCGTGGCCACGCCCCCTCAGGGACCCCTCCTCCCCCGCCCCCCCCCCGCGGCTCTGGGTTTGGCCCCGCCCATTTTCGGGGTAACCCCGCCCCCAACACGGCCTGACCCCGCCCACTAAGCAAGCCCCGCCCCCCAGTACCCCCCCACTACTCCCAGTATCTTGTCAGTATCCTTCCCAGTGTGCCCAGTCTCCTCCCAGTGTCCTCCCAGTATCCTCCTTCCAGTGCTCCCAGTGTCCTCCCAGTATCCTTCCAGTATCCTCCCAGTTACCGCCCTCCAGTGCTCCCAGTGTCCTCCCAGTTACCGCCCTCCAGTGCTCCCAGTGTCCTCCCAGTATCCTCCTTCCAGTGCTCCCAGTGTCCTCCCAGTTACCGCCCTCCAGTGCTCCCAGTGTCCTCCCAGTTACCGCCCTCCAGTGCTCCCAGTGTCCTCCCAGTATCCTCCCAGTTACCGCCCTCCAGTGCTCCCAGTGTCCTCCCAGTATCCTCCCAGTATCCTCTCTCCAGTGCTCCCAGTGTCCTCCCAGTTACCGCCCTCCAGTGCTCCCAGTTTCCTCCCAGTGTCCTCCCAGTATCCTCCCAGTATCCTCCCTCCAGTGCTCCCAGTGTCCTCCCAGTATCCTCCAGTATCCTCCCTCCAGTGCTCCCAGTATCCTCCCAGTTACTGCCCTCCAGTGCTCCCAGTATCCTCCCAGTATCCTCCCTCCAATGCTCCCAGTATCCTCCCAGTGTCCTCCCGCCAGTGCTCCCAGTGTCCTCCCAGTTACCTCCCTCCAGTGCTCCCAGTGTCCTCCCAGTTACCGCCCTCCAGTGCTCCCAGTTTCCTC
Source organism: Aphelocoma californica (assembly GCA_028536675.1). NCBI lineage: Eukaryota > Metazoa > Chordata > Aves > Passeriformes > Corvidae > Aphelocoma > Aphelocoma californica. The sequence continues at coordinate 1,029,822 of JAQMYR010000044.1, forward strand.
CCAGTATACTCCCAGTATCCTCCCAGTATCCTCCCAGTATCCTCCCCACTGCCCCCAGTGTCTCCCCATATCCCCCATGACCTCAAGTGACCCCTCCAGACCCCTGATCCCTTTGACCCCCCCATGACCTCTGACCCCACGACCCCCGGCCTGCCGTGACCCCAGAACTCCTGACCCCGTGACCAAGTGACCACGCGGCTCCTGACTCCTCCCCTGTGACCCCGTGACCCCGTGACCCCGATACCTCCTGACCCCACTGACCCCCAAATCCCCCATAACTCCCTACCCACAGCGACCCTGACCCCTGTAACCCCTGATGACCCCTGACCCCATAACCCTTGACCCCGTGTCCCCATGATGGTGCCACACCCGCTGACCCTTGTCCCCGTGACCCCCTGGTGACCCCTGACCGCCTTGACCCCTGACCCCACATGATCCCTGCTGACCCCCCCCATCCTCCTGATGTCCCCCGGTGTCCCCCGTGACCCCATGACCCCTGACAACCCCGGTGTCCCCCGTGACCCCATGACCCCCCTGACCCCTGACAACCCCGGTGTCCCCCTGACCCCGATGACCCCGCTGACCCCCATGACTCCCGACGACCCCGCTGTCCCCCTGACCCTGCTGACCCCCATGACCCCCGACAACCCCAGTGTCCCCCTGACCCCCCTGACCCCACTGTCCCCCCTGACCCCCGACAACCCCGCTGTCCCCCTGACCCCCATGACCCCTGACAACCCCAGTGTCCCCCTGACCCCCAACAACCCCGGTGTCCCCCTGACCCTGATGACCCCACTGACCCCCTGACCCCGCTGTCCCCCCTGACCCCCAACAATCCTGGTGTCCCCCTGACCCTGATGACCCCACTGACCCCCTGACCCCACTGTCCCCCCTGACCCCCAACAACCCTGGTGTCCCCCTGACCCCAGTGACCCCGCTGTCCCCCCGACCCCCAACAACCCTGGTGTCCCCCTGACCCCCTGACCCCGCTGACCCCCATGACCCCCAACATCCTCGCTGTCCTCCTGATGCCCCCCCGACCCCCCTGATGCCCCCCGGTGCACCCCTGACCCCGCTGACCCCCCCAACCCTGGTGTCCCCCCATCCCCCCCCTGACACCCCTGACCCCGATGCCACCCCTGACCCCCCACTGACCCCTCCTGACCCCGCTGACCCCCCCCGACCCCGGTGTCCCCCCCACTCCCCTGCTGTCCCCCCTGACCCCGCTGACCCTCCCATCCCCCCAATACCCCCTGGTGCCCCCCTGATCCCGCGGACCTCCCCAGTGTCACCCCCACCCCCCACTGACCTCTCCTGACCCCTCTGACCCCGGTGTCCCCCCGGACCCCACTGACCCCTCCTGACCCCGGTGACCTCTCCTGATCCCAATGCTCCCCCCAACCCCCCGCTGACCCCCCCAACCCCGGTGTCCCCCCCTGACCCCACTGACCCCTCCTGACCCCAGTGCCCTCCCCACCCCCCTGCTGACTCCCCCTGACCCCAGTGTCCCCCTTGACCCCGGCGCCCCCCCCATACCTGTCCTGACCCTGATGCCCCCCCCCCCACCCCTCTGGTGTCCCCGCTGGCCCCACTGACCCCCCCTGACCCCCCTGACCCTGCTGACCCCGCTGACCACCCTGACCCCGCTGACCCCTCTGCTGTGTGCAGGCGCTGGAGCGGCGCTACGCTGCGGAGCGCCAGCAGGGGGCGCTGTCGCGGCAGTGCCGGTTCGAGTACGGCTGGGGGCTCGTCCGGAGCCGCTACCAGGAGGACATCGCCCGCGGGGTGACGCTGCTGTCTGGTGAGGGGCGGGGCCAACACAGGGGGCGGGGCTAACACAGGGGGCAGGGCTAATACAGGGGGCGGGGCTAACGGAGGGGGTGGGGCTAATACAGGGGGTGGGGCTAATGCGGGGGCGGGGCTAACACAGCACTGCCATCGCCTGTGGGGTGGGACTGATACAGGGGGCGGGGCTTACACAGGGGGCGGGGCTAACGCAGCACCGCCATCGCCTGTGGGTGGCGCTGCTGGCTGGTGAGGGGCGGGGCTAACACAGGGGGCAGGGCTAACACAGGGGGCAGGGCTAACACAGGGGGCGGGGCTAACACAGGGGGCGGGGCTAACACAGGGGGCAGGGCTAACACAGGGGGCAGGGCTAACACAGGGGGCGGGGCTAACACAGGGGGCAGGGCTAACACAGGGGGCGGGGCTAACACAGGGGGCGGGGCTAACGCAGGGGGCGGGGCTAACGCAGCACTGCCATCGCCCATGGGGGGGCGCTGCTGAGCGGTGAGGGGCGGGGCTAACACAGGGGGTGGGGCTAACACAGGGGCGGGGCTAACACAGGGGGTGGGGCTAACACAGGGGCGGGGCTAACACAGGGGGTGGGGCTAACACAGGGGCGGGGCTAACGCAGGAGGTGGGGCTAACACGGGGCGGGGCTAATATGGGGCGGGGCTAACACGGGGCGGGGCTAACGGAGGGGGCGGGGCTAACGGAGGGGGCGGGGCTAACGCAGGGGGCGGGGCTAATGCAGGGGGTGTGGCTAATACAGGGGGCGGGGCTAACGGAGGGGGCGGGGCTAACACAGCACCGCCATCGCCTGTGGGTGGCGCTGCTGGCCGGTGAGGGGCGGGGCTAACACAGGGGGCAGGGCTAACACAGGGGGCGGGGCTAACGCAGGGGGCGGGGCTAACACAGGGGGCAGGGCTAACACAGGGGGCGGGGCTAACGGAGGGGGCGGGGCTAACGGAGGGGGCGGGGCTAACACCGCACCGCCATCGCCTGTGGGCAGTGCTGCTGGCCGGTGAGGGGCAGGGCTAATGCAGGGGGCGGGGCTAATACGGGGGTGGGGGCTAATGCAGCATCACCATCGCCCACGGGGTGGCGCTGCTGGCCGGTGAGGGGCGGGGCTAACACAGGGGGCGGGGCTAATACGGGGCGGGGCTAATACGGGGTTGGGGCTAATGCAGCACCACCTTTGCCCACGGGGTGGTGCTGCTGAGCAGAGGGGGCGGGGCTAATGCAGGGGGTGGGGCTAATACAGGGGCAGGGCTAACGCGGGGGCGGGGCTAACGCAGTACCGCCATCGCCCTTGGGGTGGCGCTGCTGGCCGGTGAGGGGTGGGGCTAATGCAGGGGGTGGGGCTAACGCAGGGGGTGGGGCTAACGCGGGGGGTGGGGCTAACGTGGGGGGCGGGGCTAACACAGGGGGCGGGGCTAACACAGCACCGCCATCGCCCACGGGGGGGCGCTGCTGGCCGGTGAGGGGCGGGCCTAACGCAGGGGGCGGGGCTAACGCAGGGGGCGGGGCTAATACAGGGGGCGGGGCTAATATGGGGCGGGGCTAACACAGGGGGGTGGGGCTAATGGGGGGCGGGGCTAATGCAGGGGGCGGGGCTAATACGGGGGCGGGGCTAACGCAGCACCGCCATCACCCACGGGGTGGCGCTGCTGAGCAGAGGGGGGCGGGGCCAGGCAGGAGGCGTGGCCATGGTGAGCCCATGGCGGGGCTATGAGGGGGCTCTGGGGGCGTTATGGGGGCGCTATGGGGGAAATATTTGGGGGTTGGCGTCTCTGGGGGGGGTTCATGGCCCTGTTCCTGTCCCCTTTTCCCCCCCCCAGAGCTGCTGCCCGAGACCCCCCCGGAGGAGCAGCGCGATGTCCTGTTCTACCTGGCCCTGGGCAACTACCGGCTCAAGGTGGGCACACGGGGACAGCGGGGGGGACGGCGGGAGGATCGGGGACATTGGGGGGACAGAGAAGAAACGTGGGGGGCTCGGGGAGGTGACAGAGGTGACAGGAGGTGGCAGGGAGGTGTCAGGGAGGTGGCAGGAGGTGACAGAGGTGACAGGAGGTGACAGAAGGTGGCAGGAGGTGGCAGGAGGTGGCAGGGAGGTGGCAGGAGGTGACAGGAGGTGACAGGAGGTGACAGGGAGGTGACAAAGGCGGCAGGAGGTGGCAGAGGTGGCAGGAGGTGGCAGGGAGGTGAAGGGAGGTGGCAGAGGTGACAGGAGGTGGCAGGAGGTGGCAGGAGGTGGCAGAGGTGACAGGAGGTGACAGGGAGGTGACAGGGAGGTGGTAGGAGGTGAAGGGAGGTGACAGGAGGTGGCAGGAGGTGGCAGGAGGTGACAGGAGGTGACAGGGAGGTGACAGGGAGGTGACAGGGAGGTGACAGGAGGTGGCAGGAGGTGGCAGAGGTGACAGGAGGTGACAGAGGTGGCAGGAGGTGACAGGGAGGTGACAGGGAGGTGACAGGAGGTGGCAGGAGGTGGCAGGAGGTGGCAGAGGTGACAGGAGGTGACAGGAGGTGGCAGGAGGTGACAGGGAGGTGACAGGGAGGTGACAGGGAGGTGGTAGGTGGTGAAGGGAGGTGACAGGAGGTGGCAGGAGGTGGCAGGAGGTGGCAGAGGTGGCAGAGGTGACAGAGGTGACAGGGAGGTGACAGGGAGGTGGCAGAGATGACAGGCAGGTGGCAGAGGAGACAGGAAGTGGCAGGAAGTGAAGGGAGGTGACAGAGGTGGCAGGAGGTGGCAGAGGTGACAGGAGGTGACAGAGGTGGCAGGGAGGTAGCCGAGGTGGCAGGAGGTGGCAGAAGGCGCCAGGAGGTGGTAGAAGATGCCAGGGAGGTGCCAGACGGTGCCAGGAGGTGCCAGGGAGGTGCCAGGGAGGTGCCAGACGGTGCCAGGAGGTGCCAGGAGGTGCCCCAGGATGCCAGGAGGTGCGGCGGGTGTCCCCACAGGAGTACGAGCGCTCCCTGGAGCACCTGGAGCGGCTCCTGGCAGCGGAGCCCCAGAACCCGCAGGTGCTGCGCCTGCGGAGCCGCGTCCGGAGCCGCCTGAGGCGCGGTGAGGGGACGGCGGGGACGGGGGGGGGGGGCGTGACGTGGGACCCCCAGGGACCCCCAGGGACCCCCAGGGACCCCACAGTGACCCCACAGTGACCCCCCCGAGTGACCCTTAAAGCCCTCCCAGTGACCCCCAGTGACCCCCAGGGACCCCAGAGTGGCCCCAGAGTGACCCCACAGTGACCCCCAGTGACCCCCCAGTGACCCCCAGTGGCCCCCAGTGACCCCAGAGTGGCCCCAGAGTGACCCCAGAGTGACCCCCCAGGGACCTCCCCAAGTGACCCTTAAAGCCCTCCCAGTGACCCCCAGTGACCCCCAGGGACCCCCAGGGACCCCAGAGTGACCCAAATGACCCCAGGGACCCCCCAGTGACCCCAGAGTGACCCCACAGGGACCTCCCCGAGTGACCCTAAAGCCCCCCCCAGTGACCCAAATGACCAAAAGTGACCCCACAGGGACCCCCCCGAATGACCCCAGGGACCCCCCAGTGACCCAGAGTGACCCCACAGGGACCCCCCCGAATGACCCCAGGGACCCCCCAGTGACCCAAATGACCAAAAGTGACCCCACAGGGACCCCCCGAATGACCCCAGGGACCCAAATGACCACGAGTGACCCCAGAATGCTCCTTCGAGACCCCAGGGACTGCCCTGAGTGACCCCAGTGACCCAGAGTGACCCATAAGAACCCCCAATGACCCCCCCAGTGACCCCCCCCAGTGACCCCAGAGTGACCCTCAGTGAACCCCCCCCACCAAGAGTGACCCCCAGTGACCCCAGAGTGACCCCCAGTGCCCCCCCAGTGACCCCCAGTGATACCAGAGTGACCCTTAAAGCCCCAAAGTGACCCCCCAGTGACCCCACAGTGACCCCAGTGACCCACAGTGACCCCAGAGTGACCCTCAGTGACCCCAGAGTGACCCTCGCTGACCCCCACCACCAAGAGTGACCCCAGTTACCCCAGAGTGACCCCAGTGACCCCAGAGTGACCCTCGGTGACCCCCACCACCAAGAGTGACCCCAGTTACCCCAGAGTGACCCCAGTGACCCCAGAGTGACCCTCGGTGACCCCCACCACCAAGAGTGACCCCCAGTGACCCCAGAGTGACCCCCAGTGCCCCCCCAGCGACACCCCATGACCCAGAGTGACCCTTAAAGTAACCCAAAGTGACCCCTCAGTGACTCCCCTCAGTGACCCCCAGTGACCCCAGAGTGACCCTCGCTGACCCCCACCACCAAGAGTGACCCCCGGTGACCCCAGAGTGACCCTTAAAGCCCCAAAGTGACCCCTCAGTGACCCCCCCCGAGTGACCTCTGTCCCCTCCCCCCCTCTCCAGATGGGCTGGTGGGCGCGGCCATCGTGGGGGGCGTGGTCATGGGCGTGGCCGGGCTGCTGGGCGTGGCCATCTCGCGCGCCACCCGGCACTGACCCCGCCCCCCGCCCGGCCCCGCCCCTCCCCCCACCGCCGGCACGTGGCGGTGACGTCACGGGGGGGACCCCCGCGAACGTGGGACTGACGTCATCAGAGGGACACCACGGGCGGCGCGGTGACGTCGCGGTGACGTCGCGGTGACGTCACGGTCGCTGCCGACCCCCCCCCTCCTCCCCCGGTGCCTTGGGGACACCCGTGTCCCCCCCCCCTCCCCTCCCCCACCCCCACCCCCCCACTGTCCCCTCCCCCCGCTGTAAATAAACCTCGTTGGGCTCCGTGTGACGTCACTGATGGGGGAGGGGCGGGGCAGCGCCCATCCCCCACCGCGGGGGGGTGGGGGGGACACGGGGACGTTGGGGGGGGGAGGGGGGAGGTGACGCTGCGAGTGACCATCCCCACGGTGACCGTGGCCACCCCAGGTGACCACCCCCATGACTCGTGGTGGCCGTGACCCCACAGGTGACCGTGGCCATCCCCACCCCCACGGATGACCATCCCCACGGTGGCCAGGACCCCACCACAGCTGATGGTCCCCGTGGTGGCCAGGCCACCACCCCCCCCTGGTTGACCACCCCCACAGTGGCCACCACCTCCCAGCTGACCACTGCCCTGCTGCCCACGCCTCATGGTGGCCTCGCCGTCCCTGTCCCCATGTCCCCTCTGTCCCTGTCCCCTCCCCCTTGTCCCCGTGACCTCCCCCCCCGTCCCTGTCCCCTCCCCCTGTTCCTGTCCCCCTGTCCCCTCCCCTGTCCCCCTGTCCCCGTCCTTGTCCCCTGTCCCCGTGTCCCTTCTCCCTTCCCTGTCCCCTCCCCCCGTCCCCTGTCCCTGTCCTTGTCCCCTCTCCCTGTTCCCTTGTCCCCTCCCCCTGTCCCTGTCCCCGTCCCCGTGCCCTCCCCTTGTCCCCCTGTCCCTGTCCCCCTGTCCCTCCCTGTCCCCTCCCCCCTCCCCGTCCCTGTCCCCTCCCTCTCCTGTCCCCTCTCCCTGTCCCTGTCCCCTGTCCCTATCCCGTCCCTTGTCCCTTGTCTGTCCCTTGTCCCTCTGTCCCTCCCTGTCCCCTCCCCCTGTCCCCGTCCCTGTCCCCCTGTCCCGTCCCTGTCCCCTCTCCCGTCTGTCCCTTGTCCCCCTGTCCCCTTGTCCCCCTGTCCCTCTGTCCCTCTCCCCTGTCCCCCTATCCCTCCCCGTCCCCTCTCCTTGTCCCTGTCCCCTCTCCCCCTCTCCCGTCTGTCCCTGTCCCCCTGTCCCTCTGTCCCTGTCCCCCTGTCCCCTGTCTGTCCCTGTCCCCCTCTCCCCGTCTGTCCCTGTCCCCTCTCCCCGTCTGTCCCTGTCCCCCTGCCCCTCTGTCCCTATCCCCTTGTCCCCTCTCCCCCTGTCCTGTCCCTCTCCCCCTGTCCCTCTGTCCCCCTTCCCCTCTCCCCCTGTCCCTCTTCCCCTGTCCCCCTGTCCTGTCCCTTGTCCCCCTGTCCCTGTTCCCTCTCCTCCTGTCCCTGTCCCCCTGTCCCCTCTCCCCCTGTCCCCTTGTCCCCCTGTCCCTCTGTCCCTCTCCCCCGTCCCCCTATCCCTGTCCCCCTGTCCCTCCCCCGTCCCCTCTCCTTGTCCCTGTCCCCTCTCCCCCTCTCCCCTGTCTGTCCCTGTCCCCCTGTCCCCTGTCCCTCTCCCCCGTCCCCTATCCCTGTCCCCATCCTGTCCCTCTCCCCCTGTCCCTCCGTCCCCCTTCCCCTCTTCCCCTGTCCCCCTGTCCTGTCCCTTGTCCCCCTGTCCCTCTGTCCCTGTTCCCTCTCCCCCTGTCCCTCCCCCTGTCCCTCTGTCCCTGTCCCCCCGTCCCTGTCCCCCTGTCCCCTGTCCTGTCCCTGTCCCCTCTCCCCTGTCCTGTCCCTTGTCCCCCTGTCCCTGTTCCCTCTCCCCCTGTCCCTCCCCCTGTCCCCCTGTCCCGAGCCCCCCCAGGCCACTTCGGAGCCGGGTGCCGTAGCCAAGGATCCGGGGTTTATTCGCTGCGGTTAAACAAGAGCCCGAGCCCGGGTTGGGGGGCGGGGGGGGGGGTGGGGGTGGGGGGGCCCTGGGGACCCCGAGGGGACCCCCGCGGGGCCCGGCTGGGGACCCCCCCCGCCCGGGGATATATTCATATTTATATATTCATATTTATAATCGCAGTGGTCCTCGCCCCCCCCCCAACCACAACCCCCTCCCCACCAAAAAAAAAAAAACCGCCCCCAACCCCCACCCCGGGGCGCTGCCCCTCCCCTCCTCCCCCCCCCCACCCCCTCCGCCGGATTTGGGGTGAATTCGGGCGTTTCTGGCAATGGGGGGAGGAGGTCGGGGGGGGGGGGGGGGTCCCCGGGCCGGGGGGGGGGGGGCCCCCCCAGGGCCCCCCTTGATCTCAGTCGTCGATGCAGATCACCTCCCCCCCCCGCGGCTCCTTCTTCTCCAGCCCTTCGGCCTCGCGCTCCCGCTTCACCAGCACCGGGGGCCCGTTGGCGGCTGGGGGGGCACGGGGGGGGGGGACGGGTCGGGGGAGGGCACGGAGACCCCCGGGGACACCCCAGGGACCCCTCCCCACCCCCCTCCGCCACCCACGGAAACCCCTCCCGCCTCACCAGCACCGCGGGGCACGGAGACCCCTCCCCCGGAGAGGTGACACCCACGGGGACACCCCAAGGATGTCCCACCCAGGGACCCCCCCCAGGGACCCCTCAATGACCCCCCACCCACGGACCAGAGCCCTCCCCCCACCATGTCCCCATTTTGGGATCCCCCGCTTTGTCCCCAGGTTTTGGGACTGTCCCTAAATGTCCCTATTTCAGGGACCCCCCCCCCAATGTCCCCAGGTTTGGGGAACCCCCTCAATGTCCCCCATTTTTGGGCTCCCCCCACAATGTCCCCATTTTAGGGACCCCCCCAATGTCCCCAGGTTTTTGGGCCCCCCAGTGTCCCCAGGTTTCGGGGACCCCCCCAGTGTCCCCAGGTTTTTGGGTCCCCCCCCAATGTCCCCGGGTTTTTGGGTCCCCCAATGTCCCCAGGTTTTTGGGCCCCCCCAATGTCCCCAGGTTTTTGGCCCCCTCCATGTCCCCAGGTTTTGGGGACCCCCCCAATGTCCCCAGGTTTTTGACCCCCCCAATGTCCCCAGGTTTTTGGGCCCCCCAATGTCCCCAGGTTTCGGGGACCCCCCCAGTGTCCCCATTTTAGGGACCCCCCCCAATGTCCCCAGATTTTGGGTCCCCCCAATGTCCCCCATTTTTGGGCTCCCCCCACAGTGTCCCCATTTTAGGGACCCCCCCAATGTCCCCAGATTTTGGGCCCCCCAGTGTCCCCAGGTTTTGGGGACCCCCCCAATGTCCCCAGGTTTTTGGGTCCCCCAATGTCCCCAGGTTTTTGGGCCCCCCAGTGTCCCCATTTTAGGGACCCCCCCAATGTCCCCAGATTTTGGGCCCCCCCCCAATGTCCCCTATTTCTGCCCCCCCCCCCAAAGTGTCCCCGTCTCTGGGGACCCTCACCGGAGATGAAGGAGCCGGGTGGCATCTGGCTGTAGTTGGCTCCCCCGGGGGGGGGGAGGGCTCCGGCCGGGGGGGTCCCGAAGGTGCCCCCGTAGCTCGGGGGGGTGGCGTAGGGCCCCGGCGGGAAGGTCTGGGGACAAGGGGACACCGCTGTCACCTCCCGCTGCCACCAGAACCCCCCCCCAAGCTGAGGGGGATCCCCAAGGTGCAGGGGTGGCCGGTGAGGGGTGGCCCCAAGGTACAGGGGTGTCCCCAGGGTGCAGGGGTGGCCCCAAGGTGCAGGGGTGGCCCCAAGGTGCAGGGGTGTCCCCAAGGTGAGGGGTGTCCCCAAGGTGAGGGGGGTCCCCAAGGTGCAGGGGTGGCCCCAAGGTGAGGGGTGGCCCCAAGGTGAGGGGTGTCCCCAAGGTGCAGGGGTGTCCCCAAGGTGAGGGGTGTCCCCAGGGTGAGGGGTGTCCCCAAGCTGAGGGGTGGCCCCAAGGTGAGGGGTGGCCCCAAGGTGAGGGGTGGCCCCAAGGTTCAGGGGTGTCCCCAAGGTGAGGGGTGTCCCCAAGGTGAGGGGTGTCCCCAAGGTGAGGGGGGTCCCCAAGGTGCAGGGGTGGCCCCAGGGTGAGGGGTGGCCCCAAGGTGCAGGGGTGTCCCCAAGGTGAGGGGTGGCCCCAAGGTGCAGGGGTGTCCCCAAGGTGAGGGGTGTCCCCAAGGTGAGGGGTGTCCCCAAGGTGCAGGGGTGTCCCCAAGCTGAGGGGTGTCCCCAAGGTGCAGGGGTGTCCCCAAGGTGCAGGGGTGCCCCAGGGTGAGGGGTGTCCCCAAGGTGAGGGGTGTCCCCAAGGTGAGGGGTGTCCCCAAGGTGCAGGGGTGTCCCCAAGGTGCAGGGGTGCCCCAGGGTGAGGGGTGTCCCCAAGGTGAGGGGTGTCCCCATGGTGCAGGGGTGCCCCAGGGTGAGGGGTGTCCCCAAGGTGAGGGGTGGCCCCAAGGTTCAGGGGTGTCCCCAAGGTTCAGGGGTGTCCCCAAGGTGAGGGGGATCCCCAAGGTGCAGGGGTGTCCCCAGGGTGGGGGGGATGTCCCCGGGGAGGGGTGGAGGATGTCCCCAAGGCAGGTGGTCGGTCCCCAAAGTGGTGGGGATGTCCCCAGGACACACTGGCCACGTCCCCAGGACAGGGTGGCCATGCCCTGGGGCAGAGTGGCCACATCCCAGGACAGAGCGGCCGTGCCCCCAGGACAGAGTGGCCACATTCTGGGTCAGAATGGCCAAATCCCAGGACAGAGTGGCCACGTCCCCAGGACAGAGTGGCCACATCTCAGGACAGAGTGGCCATGCCCCCAGGACAGAGTGGCCACATCCCAGGACAGAGTGGCCATGCCCCAGAACAGAGTGGCCACATCTCAGGACAGAGTGACCATGCCCTTGGGGCAGAGTGACCACATCTCAGGACAGAGTGGCCACATCTCAGGACAGAGTGGCCACATCTCAGGACAGAGTGGCCATGCCCCCAGGACAGAGTGGCCACATCCCAGGACAGAGTGGCCACGCCCCCAGGACAGAGTGACCATGCCCTGGGGCAGAGTGACCACATCTCAGGACAGAGTGGCCACAGGACAGAGTGGCCACATCCCAGGACACAGTAGCCACATCCCAGAACAGAGTAGCCACATCCCAGAACACAGTAGCCACACCCCAGGACAGAGTAGCCACACCCCAGAACACAGTAGCCACACCCCAGGACAGAGTGGCCACATCCCAGGACACAGTGGCCACACCCCAGAACACAGTAGCCACACCCCAGAACAAAGTGGCCACATCCCAGAACAGAGTAGCCACACCCCAGAACACAGCAGCCACACCCCAGAACACAGTAGCCACATCCCAGAACACAGTAGCCACATCCCAGAACAAAGTGGCCACATCCCAGAACAGAGTAGCCACACCCCAGAACACAGTAGCCACATCCCAGAACACAGTAGCCACACCCCAGAACACAGTAGCCACACCCCAGAACACAGTAGCCACACCCCAGGACAGAGCGGCCACGTGCCCAGGGCGTGTTCGGGGGGGGGGGGGGCGGGGAAGGGGGGGGCGACTTACGGGCGGGGGGTGGCTCTCGGTGCCCTTGCTGGCCAGGCGGCTGAGGATGCTGCGCTCGGACATCTGGAGGCGGGCGGCGATGGGGGGGATGCGGGACAGGGTGGCCGGCAGGCGCGTCACGTCCGCCTTCATGTCACTCAGCAGCTCCTCCAGCTGGTTCAGCACTGCCAGCGGGGCCGGGGGGGGGACAGAGAGAGAAAAACAGGGGCGGGGGGGGCCCGTCAGCGCCGGGGGGCCGTCCCGCACCTACTCGCAGCTTACTCGCAGGTTACTCACGGGTTACTCAGGGGTTACTCGGGGGTTACTCGGGGGTTACTCCCGGGTTACTAATGGAACACGGGGAGAGGGGGGTGGGTGGGAGATACTCACGTGAGGAGGGGGAGTGGGGAGGGGGAGAGGGAGGAGCCTGGGAGGTACTCAGGGGATACTCAGAGCCTACTCAGGGGCTGCTCCTGCGCGGGGGGAGTGGTGCATGCTTGGGGGGGGGGGGAGGGGGGCTTGGAGTAGGGTGGGAGTACTCGGGGGGTGCTCCGGGGTTACTCTGGGGGTACTCGTGGCTTGCTCTGGGAGTACTCTGGAGTTACTCTGGGTTTACTCCTGACTTACTCAGGGTATGCCTCACTCACTTGGGAGGTACTCCAGGGTTACTCTGAGTATCTCCTCAGGTACTGTAGAGATACTCCGGGGTTGCTTTGAGTACCTCCTCGGGTACTCCAGAGATACTCCAGGGTTACTTTGAGTACCTCCTCGGGTACTCCGGAGATACTCCGGGGTTACTTTGAGCATCTCCTGGGGTACTCTGGAGATACTCCGGGGTTACTTTGAGTATCTCCTGGGGTACTCTGGAGATACTCCGGGGTTACTTGGAGTATCTCCTGGGGTACTCCAGAGATACTCCAGGGTTACTTTGAGCATCTCCTCAGGTACTCCGGAGATACTCCAGGGTTACTTTGAGCATCTCCTCGGGTACTCCGGAGATACTCCAGGGTTACTTTGAGCATCTCCTCGGGTACTCCGGAGATACTCCGGGGTTACTTTGAGTATCTCCTCGGGTACTCCAGAGATACTCTGGGCCTGCTCCTCAGATACTCCGGGTTTACTCCTCAGCCACACTAAAGACCTGGGACGCACCAGGGATCCTCCACAGCCACACCAGAGCTACTCGGGGCAGCCTCATCCCCTACTCCGGGGTTACTCCTGCCACGGGCGCCAGGGCCCAGCGCTACTCCTCGCTTCCTCCGGGGATACCCCTGGCATTAAACGCACCGGGGATACTCCGGGCTTACACCGGGGGCGCTCCGGCGCATGCAGACACCGGCGCTACTCCAGCCTTACTCCCGGCATGCACCGCGGCCACTCCGCCCGCGGGGATACTCGGGGGATACTCCGCAAAAACACCCCCGGGGTGGGGAGGGGAGGGGAGGGGAGGGAAGGAGGGGAATCGAGGCATGAACTACTCCAGAGATACACACAGGACGGCACTAGGGACATACTCCAGGTTTACACCACAGATACTCAGCAGCGACACCTCAGCGCCAAGCCACAGCCCCGGGAGCCCCTCAATCCGCGCCCGGCCTTACTCCGGCTTTACTCCGGCTTTACTCCGGCTTTACTCCGACTTTACTCGCACCCCCAAAAAAAACACCCGCGGGCAGCTCGCGGCCCCTCCCCGGCGTGCCCCAGGCCCCCAGAAAGCACACGCAGAGCAAGGATACACCGGGAGGCGGCGGTTGGGAGCAGAACCCCTCTTTAATGGTTGCTGGACGCGTACAGAGGTGCGAGGCGCTACACGGGGCGTCCGCGCCGGGCGCGCCGGCCCCCCCGCCTCTTACCCTTGTGCAGGACGGCGTTCGCGGGCTTGTTGCCCGCCAGCGACTCCTTGGACAAGTGCTGGTGGCTCTCGGCCAGGCACTCGACCTCGGCGAAGCGCGTGTTGAGGGCCATGGCGGGGTGGCTGGGGTCCTGCGTCATGTTCAGGTAGGCGGCGCGGCGCAGCTGCTCCTCGATCACCAGCGCCTGCTCCAGCAGCTGCGGGGGCGGCGGGGAAGGGGTTAAACGGGGGGGAGGGGGGGGGGTGGGAGAGGGGGGAGGGGGTCAGGCAACAGCTGGAGGGGGTCAGGTTTGGGTGAAGGCAACAGCTGGAGGGGGGTCAGGGGTCCGCGCAGTACAGCCCTGACTTCATCGGCATCTGGAGGGTCCAGGTGTTGGGGGGGCCTGGCCCTGATCTCATCAACATCTGGAGGGTCCAGGTGTTGGGGGGTCCAACCCTGATCTCATCAACATCTGGAGGGTCCAGGTGTTGGGGGGTCTGGCCCTGACCTCATCAACATCTGGAGGACCCAGGTGTTGGGGGGCCGGCCCTGATCTCATCAACATCTGGAGGGCCCAGGTGTTGGGGGGGGCCTGGCCCTGATCCCATCAACATCTGGAGGACCCAGGTGTTCATGTGTCCAATTCTGATGTTGCCCAACATCTGGAGGGCCCAGGTGTTGGGGGGGCCTGGCCCTGATCCCATCAACATCTGGAGGATCCAGGTGTTGGGGGGTCTGGCCCTGATCTCATCAACATCTGGAGGACCCAGGTGTTCATGTGTCCAATTCTGATGTTGCCCAACATCTGGAGGGCCCAGGTGTTGGGGGGTCCAACCCTGATCTCATCAACATCTGGAGGATCCAGGTGTTGGGGGGCCAGCCCTGACCTCATCAACATCTGGAGGGTCCAGGTGTTGGGGGGGCCGGCCCTGATCTCATCAACATCTGGAGGACCCAGGTGTTCATGTGTCCAATTCTGATGTTGCCCAACATCTGGAGGGTCCAGGTGTTGGGGGGCCGGCCCTGATCTCATCAACATCTGGAGGATCCAGGTGTTGGGGGGTCTGGCCCTGATCTCAACATCTGGAGGACCCAGGTGTTCATGTGTCCAATTCTGATGTTGCCCAACATCTGGAGGGTCCAGGTGTTGGGGGGTCCAACCCTGATCTCATCAACATCTGGAGGGTCCAGGTGTCCGAGCACCCAACCCTGATGTCACCCAACACCTGGAGCACCCACCCAGGTGTGTCCGAGCACCCTCGGCCTCCTTCCCGCCCTTGCCAGCCCCTCGTGCAAGGCCAGCCCTCGTGTGACCCTCACCGTCACCTCTGTGCCACCCTCACCGCCACCTCTGTGCCACCCTCACCGTCACCCCTGTGCCACGGTCACCGTCACCCCTGTGCCACCCTCACCGTCACTCCTGTGCCACCCTCACCGTCACCTCTGTGCCACCCTCAGTGTCACTCCTGTGCCACCCTCACCGTCACCCCTGTGCCACCCTCACCGTCACCTCTGTGCCACCCTCACCGTCACCCCTGTGCCACGGTCACCGTCACCCCTGTGCCACCCTCACCGTCACTCCTGTGCCACCCTCAGTGTCACCCCTGTGCCACCCTCACCGTCACCTCTGTGCCACCCTCACCATCACCCCTGTGCCACCCTCACCGTCACTCCTGTGCCACCCTCACCGTCACCTCTGTGCCAGCCTCAGTGTCACCCCTGTGCCACCCACAGTGTCACCCCCATGCCACCCTCACCGTCACCCCTGTGCCAGCCTCAGTGTCACCCCTGTGCCACCCTCACCGTCACCCCTGTGCCACCCTCACTGTCACCTCTGTGCCACCCTCACCATCACCTCTGTGTCACCCTCACCATCATCCCCATGCCACCCTCACCGTCACCTCCTGCCACCCTCACCGTCGCCTCAGTGACACCCCTGTGCCACCCTCATTGTCACCCTCCTGCCACCCTCACCGTCACCCCCGTGTCACCCTCGCTGCCACCCCTGTGCCACCCACACTGTCACCCCCATGCCACCCTCACTGTCACCCCCGTGTCACCCTCGCTGCCAGCCCTGTGCCACCCACGCTGTCACCCCCATGCCACCCTGTCACCCCCGTGCCACCCATATTTTCACCCCCGTGTCACCCTCGCTGCCACCCCTGTGCCACCCACACTGTCACATCTCTGCCACCCCCGTGCCACCCTGTCACCCCCGTGCCACCCTCACCACCACCCCCGTGTCACCCTCACCCCCATGCCACCCACACTGTCACCCCTATGCCACCCACACTGTCACCTCCATTGCCACCCCCGTGCCACCCTCACTGCCACCCCCGTGCCACCCCCGTGCCACCCCCGTGCCACCGCGGGCGCTGACCTTGAAGCGGCGTGCGAGGAACTTGTTCTTCATCTCCAGGAAGTTCCCTTTGGAGGCTTCGCCCTTGAAGGGTTCGTTGATGACCCCGAAGGCGCCGTCGTTCTGGATGTCGGTCCAGCGCGCGTAGCCGTGGCTGCACGCTAAGGACTGGCACCGTGTACCCATGGCACTGGCACCGTGTACCTACGGCACTGTCACCGTGTACCCATGGCACCCTGGCACTGGCACCGTGTCACTGCATCACCCTGCCTCCCAACATCCCCCACATCCAGCGCGCGTAGCCGTGGCTGTACACTAAGGACTGGCACCGTGTACCCGTGGCACTGGCACCGTGTACCCGTGGCACTGGCACCGTGTACCTGTGGCACTGGCACTGTGTACCCATGGCACCCTGGCACCCTGGCACCGTGTACCCGTGGCACTGTCACCGTGTCACCCTGGCACCCTGGCACCGTCACCCTGTCACTGCATCACTGCCTCACCCTGCCCCCCAACATCCCCCACATCCAGCGCGCGTAGCCGTGGCTGCACGCTAAGGACTGGCACTGTGTACCCATGGCACTGGCACCGTGTACCTGTGGCACCCTGGCACCCTGGCACTGTCACCGTGTCACCGCATCACCCCGTCCCCAACATCCCTCACATCCAGCACACATAGCCGTGGCTGCGCGCTAAGGACTGGCACTGTGTACCCGCGGCACCCTGGCACTGGCACCGTGTACCCGTGGCACTGTCACCGTGTCACCCTGGCACCCCGGCACCGTCACCCTGTCACTGCATCACTGCCTCACCCTGCCCCCCAACATCCCTCACATCCAGCGCGTGTAGCCGTGGCTGCGCGCTAAGGACTGGCACCGTGTACCCGTGGCACTGGCACCGTGTACCCGTAGCACTGGCACCGTGTACCTGTGGCACCCTGGCACCCTGGCACTGTCACCGTGTCACCGCATCACCCCGTCCCCAACATCCCTCACATCCAGCGCGCGTAGCCGTGGCTGTGCGCTAAGGACTGGCACCGTGTCCCCATGGCACTGGCACCGTGTACCTGTGGCACCCTGGCACCCTGGCACTGTCACCGTGTCACCGCATCACCCCATCCCCAACATCCCTCACATCCAGCGCGCGTAGCCGTGGCTGTGCGCTAAGGACTGGCACCGTGTCCCCATGGCACTGGCACCGTGTACCCGTGGCACTGGCACCGTGTCACCGTGGCACTGGCACCGTGTACCCGTGGCACCCTGTCACTGCATCACTGCCTCACCCTGCCCCCCAACATCCCTCACATCCAGCGCACGTAGCCGTCGCTGCGCGCTAAGGACTGGCACCGTGTACCCATGGCACTGTCACCGTGTACCCATGGCACTGTCACCGTGTACCCGTGGCACTGTCACCGTGTACCTGTGGCACTGGCACCGTGTACCCGTGGCACTGTCACTGTGTACCCATGGCACCCTGGCACTGTCACCATGTACCCATGGCACTGTCACCGTGTACCTGTGGCACCCTGGCACCCTGGCACCGTCACCCTGTCACTGCATCATCGCATCACCCCGTCCCCAACATCCCTCACGTCCAGCGCGCGTAGCCGTGGCTGCACGCTAAGGACTGGCACCCTGGCACCGTGTCACCGTGGCACCCTGTCACCATGTCACTGTCACCGTGTACATGTGGCATCCTGTCACCCTGGCACCGTGTCACTGTCACCGTCTACCTGTGGCACCCTGGTACCATGGCACTGTGTCACTGTGTCACCCTGAACTCGTGGCACCCTGGCACCCTGTCACTGTCACCCTGTACTCGTGGCACCCTGGCACCCTGTCACCATGCCACTGTGTCACTGCGTCACTGTCACCGTGTACCCGTGGCACCCTGGCACCATGGCACTGTGTCACTGTCACCATGCCACCATCACTGTCAGCCTGTCACCATCACTGTCACCATGTCACCATCACTGTCACCTTGTCACCATGCCACCATCACTGTCACCATGTCACCATCACTGTCACCTTGTCACCATCAGTGTCGTATGCCACCATTGCTGTCACCGTGCCACCATCGTTGTCACCTTGTCACCATCAGTCACTGCGTCACCATCGCTGTCACTGCGTCACCATCACTGTCACCATGCCACCATCACCGTCACCATGTCACCATCGCTGTCACCTTCTCACCATCACTGTCACCTTCTCACCATCAGTCACTGTGTCACCATCGCTGTCACCGTGTCACCATCACTGCCACCGTCACTGTCACCTTGCCACCATCAGTGTCACCATGCCACCATTGCTGTCACCGTGTCACCATCACTGTCCCTGTGTCACCATCACTGTCCCCATGTCACCATCACTGTCACCATGTCACCATCGCTGTCACCGTACCACCATCGCTGTCACCTTGTCACCATCAGTCACTGTGGCACCATCACTGTCACTGTGTCACCATCACTGTCACCATGCCACCATCGCTGTCACCATCAATGTCACTGTGCCACCATCACTGTCACCATCACTGTCACCGTGCCACCATCACTGTCCCTGTGTCACCATCACTGTCCCCATGTCACCATCGCTGTCACCTTGTCACCATCACTGTCACCATCACTGTCACCATACCACCATCACTGTGACCTTATCACCATTGCTGTCACCATGCCACCATCGCTGTCACCATGCCACCATCACTGTCACCATGTCACCATGCCACCATCACTGTCACCATGCCACCATCACTGTCACCATGCCACCATCACTATCACCATGCCACCATCGCTGTCACCATGCCACCATCGCTGTCACCGTGTCACCATGCCGCCATCACTATCACCGTGTCACCATCACTGTCACCATGCCACCATCGCTGTCACCGTGCCACCATCACTATCACCGTGCCACCCAAGCCCCGATGTCCCCATTGCCACCCACTGCACAGAGCCACCAAGGACTGTCCCCGTGTCGCCGCCACAACGTCCCCGCCTCACCATCGCCACGTCGCTGCCACCACACCACCGTGCCCACGGCGCCCTCGCGGTGTCACCCCGTCCCCAGCGTCCCCCCCGTCCCCTCCCGGGTCGGCGCACGGAGCCGCGGCAGCGCGCTGGGGACTGTCACCGTCACGGTGTCACCGCGTCACCGCCGCCACCCTCAGCCCGGCCTTCAGGCCACGGTGTCACCACGACGCCGGCACCACCTCCTCCCCCTGGGGAGCGTCCCCAGTGTCACCGTCACCATCGTCACCGTCACCACCGTCACCACCGCACACGTCACCCACCCCTGCGTCACCCTCACCGTGGGGTCACCCTCTCTGATCTGGGGACACCTCAAATTCCCACGGGGACACCCCAAATTCCCACAGGGACACCCCGATTTCCTGCAGGGACACCCAGAATTCCTGTGGGGACACCCAGAATTCCTGCAGGGACACTCCAATTCCCACGGGGACACCCCAAATTCCTGCAGGGACACCCCAAATTCCCACGGGGATACCCCAAATTCCTGCGGGGACACCCCAATTCCTGCAGGGACACCCCGAACCTCCAAAGGATACAGGACGATGCCGGCCAGCAGCACCGTGCTGGCACCGGGGTGTCACCCTCACCGTGCTGTCACCCTCACCTCAGCCCCAGGGACACCCCAATTCCCACGGGGACACCCCAATTCCCGCAGGGACACCCCGAACCCCCGAAGGATACAGGACGATGCCAGCCAGCAGCACCGTGCTGGCACCCTCACCGTGCTGTCACCCTCACTGTGATGTCACCGTCACCGTGCTGTCACCCTCACTGTGCCATCACCCTCATTGTGGTGTCACCCTCACCATGCTGTCACCCTCACCGTGATGTCACTGTCACTGTGCTGTCACCTCCCCAGCCCCAGGGACACCCCAATTCCCGCGGGGACACCCCAATTCCTGCAGGGACACCCCAATTCCCACGGGGACACCCCGAACCCCCGAAGGATACAGGACGATGCCGGCCAGCAGCACCGTGCTGGCACCCTCACCGTGATGTCACCGTCACCGTGCTGTCACCCTCACTGTGCCATCACCCGCATTGTGGTGTCACCCTCACCATGCGGTCACCCTGACCGTGCTGTCACCCTGACCGTGCTGTCACCCTCACCTCAGCCCCAGGGACACCCCAATTCCCGCAGGGACACCCCAATTCCCGCAGGGACACCCCGAACCCCCGAAGGATACAGGACGATGCCGGCCAGCAGCACCGTGCTGGCACCGGGGTGTCACCCTCACCGTGCTGTCACCCTCACCTCAGCCCCAGGGACACCCCAATTCCCACGGGGACACCCCAATTCCCGCAGGGACACCCCGAACCCCCGAAGGATACAGGACGATGCCAGCCAGCAGCACCGTGCTGGCACCCTCACCGTGCTGTCACCCTCACCGTGATGTCACCGTCACCGTGCTGTCACCCTCACTGTGCCATCACCCTCATTGTGGTGTCACCCTCACCATGCTGTCACCCTCACCGTGATGTCACTGTCACTGTGCTGTCACCTCCCCAGCCCCAGGGACACCCCAATTCCCGCGGGGACACCCCAATTCCTGCAGGGACACCCCAATTCCCACGGGGACACCCCGAACCCCCGAAGGATACAGGACGATGCCGGCCAGCAGCACCGTGCTGGCACCCTCACCGTGATGTCACCGTCACCGTGCTGTCACCCTCACTGTGCCATCACCCGCATTGTGGTGTCACCCTCACCATGCGGTCACCCTGACCGTGCTGTCACCCTGACCGTGCTGTCACCCTCACCTCAGCCCCAGGGACACCCCAATTCCCGCAGGGACACCCCAATTCCCGCAGGGACACCCCGAACCCCCGAAGGATACAGGACGATGCCGGCCAGCAGCACCGTGCTGGCACCGGGGTGTCACCCTCACCGTGCTGTCACCCTCACCTCAGCCCCAGGGACACCCCAATTCCCGCAGGGACACCCCAATTCCCACGGGGACACCCCAATTCCCACAGAGACACCCCAAATTCCCGCAGGGACGCCCCGAACCCCCGAAGGATACAGGACGATGCCGGCCAGCAGCCAGTAGTCGTGGCGCCGGTGCCAGATCTCGTTGAGCTTCCCCGAGGAGATGGCGGCGCGCTCCTCGTTCTGCCACAGCGTGTGCAGCTCTGGGGGGGACGGCAGCGCCTCAGCCGGACCCTCCCGGGGCCGCGTGTCCCCTCTGCGTCCCCCGGTGTCCCCCCCCGGTGTCCCCCTCCCCACCCCGGTGTCCCCCCCCCTCACCCGTGAAGCCGCCGTCGGCGATGTTGAACATGAACCGCGGCTTCTCGGCTTTGTCGTCCCGCCGGCCGTTGGGCCGGGGGTCCGGCCTGGGCTCCTTCTCGGCCTTCACCTCCTCTGTGGGGGGGAGGGGGACACGTTTGGGGGGGGGTCGGTCAAGGACACGTTTGACCCCCCTCAGCCCCCCTTGGACCCTCCCCCAAACCCCACTGATAAGCAGGAAGATTTCCCAGGCATCAGTCAATGAGATAAGGGTTAAGCCCCGCCCTCTCTGGATTAGGCCACGCCCCCCGAGGAGAGAACACTCATATGGGGGGGGGGTCAGTGACACGTTTGACCCCCCCTTGGACCCCCCAAAATTCTCCCACACCCCCCAATAAGCGGGAAGATTTCCCAGCTATTGAATGGGAATGAGATAAGGGTTGGGTTAAGCCCCACCCTCTCTTACTTAGGCCACGCCCCCTGAGGAGAGGACACTCATAGGTGGGGGGGGTCAGTGACACGTTTGACCCCCCCTTGAACCCCCCAAAATTCCCCCAGCTCCCCCTCCCCCTCCCTGATAAGCGGGAAGATTTCCCAGCTACTGAATGGCAATGAGATAAGGGTTGGGTTAAGCCCCGCCCTCTCTGGCTTAGGCCACGCCCCCTGAGAAGAGGACACTCATGGGTGGGGGGGGTCAGTGACACGTTTGACCCCCCCTTGGGCCCCCCAAAATTCTCCCACACCCCCCAATAAGCGGGAAGATTTCCCAGCTATTGAATGGGAATGAGATAAGGGTTGGGTTAAGCCCCGCCCCATTAAGCCCCACCCCCGTTAAGCCCCGCCCCATTAAGCCCCGCCCCCATTAAGCCCCGCCCCCGTTAAGCCCCGCCCTCGTTAAGCCCCGCCCCTGTTGAGCCCCGCCCCGTCAAGCCCCGCCCCGTCAAGCCCCGCCCCGTCAAGCCCCGCCCAATTATGCCCCGCCCCTTTAAGCCCAGCCCCCGTTAAGCCCCGCCCCCGTTAAAGCCCCGCCCCCCGTTAAAGCCCCGCCCCACCCCCCGCACCTCTTTTGGGGTCGGGGTCTCCCGGGCGCTCCTTGGGCTCCTCCTCGGGGGGTTTCTCGTCCCCTTTCTCCAGCCCCGGGCCCTTCTCGGCCTCGGCGCCTGCGGGGCGGGAGCAGGGATTGGGGTTTGGGGTTCCTGGTTTGGGGTTTCTGGAATTTCGGGTTTGGAGTTCCCGGGTTTGGGGTTTCTGGGATTTGGGGCTCCTAGGGTTTTGGGTTCCTGGGTTTGGGGTTCCTGGGTTTGGGGTTTCTGGAGTTTGGGGTTTGGGGTTCCCGGGTTTTGGGTTCCTGGTTTGGGGTTCCTGGGTTTGGGGGTTCCTGGTTTGGGGTTTCAGGGGTTTGGGGTTCCTGGGGTTTGGGGTTTCTGGGATTGGGGGTTCCTGGTTTGGGGTTTCAGGGCTTTGGGGTTTCTGGGATTGGGAGTTTCAGGGATTTGGGGTTCCTGGTTTGGGGTTTTCAGGGGTTTGGGGTTTCTGGGATTTGGGGTTCCTGGGTTTGGGGGTTCCTGGTTTGGGGTTTCTGGGGTTTGGGGTTCCTGGGTTTGGGGTTTCTGGGGTTTGGGGTTTCTGGGATTTGGGGTTCCTGGTTTGGGGTTTCAGGGGTTTGGGGTTTCTGGTTTGGGGGTTCTTGGTTTGGGGTTTCTGGGGTTTGGGGTTCCTGGTTTGGGGTTCCTGGGGTTTGAGGTTTCTGGGATTTGGGGTTTCCTGGGGTTTGGGGCTCCTGGGTTTGGGGTTTTCAGGGGTTTGGGGTTTTCAGGGGTTTGGGGTTCCTGGTTTGGGGTTTCAGGAGTTTAGGGTTCCTGGGATTTGGGGTTTCAGGGGTTTGGGGTTCCTGGTTTGGGGTTTCAGGGGTTTGAGGTTTCTGAGATTTGGGGTTTCCCAGGATCTGGGGGGGGGGTCTCACCTGGCCGCTCCTCACGGGCTGGGACCCCTTCAGCCTCGGGGTCCCTGTGGCCGGGCCCCTCCTCATCGTCCCCCTTGCGCGGCCCCTCGGCCTCGCTGCCATCGCCCGGGGACGGCGGCGCCTCGGGGACCGGAGGCTGCGGGAGAGGCTGGGGCGTCACCGCCGCGCGTCCCCGAGGGGACGTGGGGACAGAGGAGGGACGGGGACAGGAGGGGGAGGACGGCTTTGGGGTCAGGGACAGGGCTGGGGACAGGGACAGGGCTGGGGACATGATGGGGACAGGGTTGGGGACAAAAAGGACAAAAATGGGGACAGGGTTGGGGACAGGGACAGGGCTGGGGACAGGGACAGGGCTGGGGACATGATGGGGACAGGGTTGGGGACAGAAAAGACACAAATGGGGGCAGGATTGGGGTCAGGGACAGGGCTGGGGACAGGGACAGGGCTGGGGACATGATGGGGACAGGGCTGGGGACAGAAAGGACACAAATGGGGACAGGGTTGGGGACAGGGACAGGGCTGGGGACAGAAAAGACACAAATGGGGACAGGGTTGGGGACAGGGTTGGGGACAGAAAGGACACAAATGGGGACAGGGTTGGGGTCAGGAACAGGGTTGGGGACATGATGGGGACAGGGCTGGGGACAGGAACAGGGTCAGGGACAGGGCTGGGGACAGAAAGGACACAAATGGGGGCAGGGCTGGGGACAGGAACAGGGTTGGGGACATGATGGGGACAGGGCTGGGGACAGAAAGGACACAAATGGGGACAGGGTTGGGGTCAGGGACAGGGTTGAGGACAGGCTTGGGGACAGAAAGGACACAAATGGGGACAGCGTTGGGGACAGGCTTGGGGACAGCCCCGTCACTCACATCTGTCTCCATCTTCTCGGGCCCTTTGGGCTCCTTCTCGTCCCTGGTGTCACCGTCGTCCCTGTCCGGGGGTGGCCCTGGCCCGTCCCCGCGCTCGCTGGGCGCCGGCGTGGCTGGGGACAGGGGACATCAGGCCATCGGTCCCCATCCTGTCCCCATCCTGTCCCCATTGGCCCCCCCTCCCATCTCCCATCCCCTGTTCCCACCCCGGCTCCTGAATCCTCCCCAGTCCCTTGTCCCTCTGTCCCCATCCTGTCCCCCATGTCCCCAACCCATCCTGACCCCTTTCCCCATTCCCCTCCCTTGTCCCATCCCCGTGTCCCCTCCTCCATCCCATCCCCTGTCCCTCTGTTCCCATCCCCTGTCCCTCTGTCCCCATCCTGTCCCCTCTCCCCCTTCCCATCCCATGTCCCCGTGTCCCCCCTCCACCCCAATCCCCATCCAGTCCCCATTCCCTGTCCATGTCCCCATTCCCTGTCCCCATTCCCTGTCCCTGTCCCCATTCCCTGTCCCTGTCCCCATTCCCTGTCCCTGCCCCCTGTCCCCATTCCCTGTCCCCATCCTGACCCCTTTCCCATTCCCCTCCCTTGTCCCCACCCCATCCCCATGTCCCGTCCCCATGTCCCCATCTCCATCCCACCCCTCTGTCCCCATCCTGTCCCCTCTCCCTCTGCCCCCATCCTGTTCCCTCTCCCTCTTCCCATTCCATGTCCCCATGTCCTCCCCTCCACCCCAATCCCCATCCTGTCCCCATCCTGTCCTCATCCCCATCCCCTGTCCCCATCCCATCCCCATCCCCTGTCCCCATCCCCCGTCCCTATCCCCATCCTGTCCCCATCCCCTGTCCCTGTCCCCATCCTGTCCCTCTGTCACCATCCTGTCCCTGTGCCCTGTCCCCATCTTGTCCCCACCCTGTCCCCATCCTGTCCCTGTCCCCATCTTGTCCCTGTCCCCACCCCCCGTCCCTATCCCCATCCTGTCCCCATCCCCTGTCTCTCTGTCCCCATCCTGTCCCTGTCCCCATCTCCTGTCCCTGTCCCCATTCCCCCTCTCATCCCCCGTGTCCCCTGCTCCACCCCAATCCCCACCCCAAACCCCATGGTGTCCCCACGGTGTCCCCCTATCCCCACCCCGTCCCCCTGGTGTCCCCCCACAGTGTCCCCACGGTGTCCCCAGCCATGTCCCCACGGTGTCCCCATAGTGTCCCCCCAGTGTCCCCACGGTGTCCCCACAGTGTCCCCACAGTGTCCCCAGCCGTGCCCCCACGGTGTCCCCACAGTGTCCCCCTGGTGTCCCCCCCCAGTGTCCCCACGGTGTCCCCACAGTGTCCCCACGGTGTCCCCCCCCAGTGTCCCCAGCCGTGTCCCCACAGTGTCCCCATGGTGTCCCCAGCCGTGTCCCCACGGTGTCCCCACAGTGTCCCCCCAGTGTCCCCACGGTGTCCCCCCACCCCATCCCTCTGGTGTCCCCACGGTGTCCCCCCCCGGTGTCCCCACAGTGTCCCCAGCCATGTCCCCACAGTGTCCCCACAGTGTCCCCACGGTGTCCCCACGGTGTCCCCCCCCGGTGTCCCCACGGTGTCCCCATGGTGTCCCCACGGTGTCCCCCTATCCCCACCCCGTCCCCATGGTGTCCCCACAGTGTCCCCCCAGTGTCCCCATGGTGTCCCCACAGTGTCCCCACGGTGTCCCCACGGTGTCCCCCTATCCCCACCCCGTCCCCCTGGTGTCCCCACAGTGTCCCCACGGTGTCCCCACAGTGTCCCCACAGTGTCCCCACAGTGTCCCCATGGTGTCCCCGCGGTGTCCCCAGCCATCCCCCCACCCTGTCCCCACGGTGTCCCCACAGTGTCCCCAGCCGTGCCCCCATGGTGTCCCCACGGTGTCCCCCCACCCTGTCCCCCTGGTGTCCCCACGGTGTCCCCACGGTGTCCCCCTGGTGTCCCCCCCCAGTGTCCCCAGCCGTGTCCGGTACCGGGCGTGGGGGGGCCGGGGCTGGGGGGGCCGCTCTGCTCGGGGCTGGGGGGGCCGGTCTTGGCGGGGGAGGAGGCGCGGGACGAGCGCTTGGAGTCGGCGCTGGGCTCCGGGGCCAGCTCGGGCAGGGACCAGCGCCCGTTGATGTGCTCGAACTCCTGCACCTGGGCAAGGGGTAAAGGGGGTCAGGGGCACCCCAAAAATCCCCAAAAGGGACCCCAGAAACTTCCCTGGGGAGCCTCCAAAAAAATCCACAAAAAATCCACCAAGGTGACCCCAAAAGGGACCCCAGAAACCTCCCTGGGGATCCCCCAAAAAAATCCACCGAGGTGACCCCAAAAACCCCAAAAGGGACCCCAGAAACCTCCCTGGGGAGCCCCCAAAAAATCCACCGAGGTGACCCCAAAATCCCCAAAAGGGACCCCAGAAACCTCCCTGAGGAGCCCCCAAAAAATCCACCAAGGTGACCCCAAAAGGGACCCCAGAAACCTCCCTGAGGAGCCCCCAAAAAATCCACCAAGGTGACCCCAAAAGGGACCCCAGAAACCTCCCTGGGGAGCCCCCAAAAAAATCCACCGGGGTGACCCCAAATCCCCAAAAGGGACCCCAGAAACTTCCCTGAGGAGCCCCCAAAAAAATCCACCAAGGTGACCCCAAAAACCCCAAAAGGGACCCCAGAAACCTCCCTGAGGAGCCCCCAAAAAATCCACAAAAAATCCACCAAGGTGACCCCAAAAGGGACCCCAAAAACCTCCCTGGGGAGCCCCCAAAAAAATCCACCAAGGTGACCCCAAAAACCCAAAAGGGACCCCAGAAACCTCCCTGAGGAGCCTCCAAAAAAATCCCCAAAAAATCCACCAAGGTGACCCCAAAAGGGACCCCAGAAACCTCCCTGGGGAGCCCCCAAAAAAATCCACCAAGGTGACCCCAAAAACCCCCAAAGGGACCCCAGAAACCTCCCTGAGGAGCCCCCAAAAAAATCCCCAAAAAATCCACCAAGGTGACCCCAAAAGGGACCCCCGAAACCTCCCTGAGAAGCCCCCAAAAAATCCACCCAAGTGACCCCAAAACCCCCAAAAGGGATCCCAGAAACCTCCCTGGGGAGCCCCCAAAAAATCCACCGAGGTGACCCCAAAATCCCCAAAAGGGACCCCAAAACCCCCAAAAGGGACCCCAAAATCCCCAAAAGGGATCCCAGAACCCTCCCTGGGGAGCCCCCCAAAAAAATCCACCAAGGCGACCCCAAAATCCCCAAAAGGGACCCCAAAATCCCCCGAAGGGACCCCAAACCCGCCCAGGGCCCCGCTCGGGCAGGGCCCAGCGCCCGCTGATGCGCTCCAGCTCCTGCACCCGGGGCATGGAGGGGACAGGGGACCCCAAAAACCTCCCTGAGGACCCCAAAACCCCAGTGGTGGTGGGGGTCCCACATGCTCAGGGTGTCCCCAGGTGTCCGAGGGTGTTCCCAGGAGCCCGGGGGTGTCCTCAGGTGTTCAGGGATGTCCCCAAGATGTCCCCAGGATGTCCCCAGGTGTCCCCAGGTGCCCAAGGGTGGGTGTCCCCAGGTGTTCAGGATGTCCCCAGGTGCCCAGGGCTGTCCCCAGGTGTCCCTGGGTGTCCCCAGGATGTCCCCAGGTGTCCCCTGGTTGTCCCCAGATGCCCAGGTATGGGGGTGTCCCCAGGCGTTCAGGATGTCCCCAGGTGCCCAGGGCTGTCCCCAGCATGTCCCCAGGTGTTCAGGATGTCCCTGGGTGTCCCCTGGGTGTCCCCAGGGCTGTCCCCAGGATGTCCCCAGGTGCCCACAGCTGTCCCCAGGTGTCCCCTGGGTCTCCCCAGATGCCCAGGTATGGGGGTGTCCCCAGGCGTTCAGGATGACCCCAAGTGCCCAAGGCTGTCCCCAGGATGTCCCCAGGTATCCCCAGGTGCCCAGGGCTGTCCCCAGCATGTCCCCAGGTGTTCAGGATGTCCCCAGGATGTCCCTGGGTGTCCCCAGATTTCCCTGGGTGTCCCCAGATGCCCAGGTAGGGGGGGATCCCCAGGTGCCCGGGGCTGTCCCCAGGATGTCCCCAGGATGTCCCCAGGTGCCCAGGGATGTCCCCAGGTGTCCCTGGGTGTCTCCAGGATGTCCCCAGGTATCCCCAGGTGCCCGGGGCTGTCCCCAGGTGTCCAGGGCTGTCCCCAGATGTCCCCAGGATGTCCCCAGGATGTCCCCAGGTGCCCAGGGATGTCCCCAGGTATCCCCAGGATGTCCCCAGGATGTCCCCAGGTGTCCCTGGGTGTCCCCAGGTGCCCAGGGCTGTCCCCAGATGTCCCCAGGATGTCCCCAGGTGCCCAGGGATGTCCCCAGGTATCCCCAGGATGTCCCCAGGATGTCCCCAGGTGCCCAGGGATGTCCCCAGGTATCCCCAGGATGTCCCCAGGATATCCCTGGGTATCCCCAGGTGCCCGGGGTTGTCCCCAGATGTCCCCAGGATGTCCCCAGGTGCCCAGGGATGTCCCCAGGTATCCCCAGGATGTCCCCAGGATGTCCCTGGGTATCCCCAGGTGTCCAGGGCTGTCCCCAGGATGTCCCCAGGATGTCCCCAGGTGCCCGGGGCTGTCCCCAGATGTCCCCAGGATGTCCCCAGGTGCCCAGGGATGTCCCCAGGTATCCCCAGGATGTCCCCAGGTGCCCGGGACTGTCCCCAGATGTCCCCAGGATGTCCCCAGGATGTCCCCAGGTGCCCAGGGATGTCCCCAGGTGTCCCTGGGTGTCTCCAGGATGTCCCCAGGTGCCCGGGGCTGTCCCCAGATGTCTCCAGGATGTCCCCAGGATGGTCCCAGGTGCCCAGGGATATCTCCAGGATGTCCCCAGGATGTCCCTGGGTATCCCCAGGTGCCCAGGGCTGTCCCCAGGATGTCCCCAGGTGCCCGGGGCTGGATATCCCCAGCTATCCCAGGATGTCCCAGGTGTGCCCAGGGATGTCCCCAGGTATCCCCAGGTGCCCAGGGCTGTCCCCAGGATGTCCCCAGGTGCCCAGGGATGTCCCCAAGTATCCCCAGGTGCCCAGGGCTGTCCCCAGGTATCCCCAGGTGCCCAGGGCTGTCCCCAGCTATCCCAGGATGTCCCAGGTGTGCCCAGGTACCTTTTTCTTGACGAGGGACATGACGCCGATGCGGGTCAGCACCTGCTGCCGGGACAGCCCCTCGCGGGGGACGCCGTCCGCGAACGTCTCGGAGCCGTCGGCGCCCGGCTCGCACAGGTGGCGCATGAACAGGGACACGTAGGCCCTGGGGACAGCGCCAGGGCCACCGCCCGCTGCCACCTCCTGCTGCCACCGCCAGGGCCACCGCCCGCTGCCACCACCCACTGCCACCTCCTGCTGCCACCTCCTGCTGCCACCGCCCGCTGCCACCGCCCGCTGCCACCGCCCGCTGCCACCTCCTGCTGCCACCGCCAGGGCCACCGCCCGCTGCCACCGCCCGCTGCCACCTCCTGCTGCCACCACCCGCTGCCACCTCCTGCTGCCACCGCCAGGGCCACCACCCGCTGCCACCGCCCGCTGCCACCTCCTGCTGCCACCACCCGCTGCCACCTCCTGCTGCCACCGCCAGGGCCACCGCCCGCTGCCACCGCCCGCTGCCACCACCCGCGGCCACCACCCGCTGCCACCTCCTGCTGCCACCGCCAGGGCCACCACCCGCTGCCACCGCCTGCTGCCACCGCCAGGGCCACCACCCGCTGCCACCGCCAGGGCCACCACCCACTGCCACCTCCCACGGCCACCTCCCGCTGCCACCGCCCGCTGCCACCACCCGCTGCCACCACCCACTGCCACCGCCCGCTGCCACCTCCTGCTGCCACCGCCAGGGCCACCTCCCGCTGCCACCTCCCGCTGCCACCGCCCGCTGCCACCTCCTGCTGCCATCGCCAGGGCCACCACCCACTGCTACCGCCCGCTGCCACCGCCCGCTGCCACCGCCCGCTGCCACCGCCAGGGCCACCACCCACTGCCACCGCCCGCTGCCACTGCCCGCTGCCACCTCCTGCTGCCACCGCCAGGGCCACCGCCCACCGCCACCACCAGGGCCACCGCCCGCTGCCACCTCCTGCTGCCACCTCCTGCTGCCACCTCCTGCTGCCACCGCCAGGGCCACCGCCCGCTGCCACCTCCTGCTGCCACCGCCCCGCCCGCTGCCACCGCCCGCTGCCACCGCCCGCTGCCACCTCCTGCTGCCACCTCCTGCTGCCACCGCCCGCTGCCACCGCCCGCTGCCACCTCCTGCTGCCACCTCCTGCTGCCACCGCCCGCTGCCACCGCCAGGGCCACCGCCCGCTGCCACCTCCTGCTGCCACCGCCCCGCCCGCTGCCACCGCCCACTGCCACCGCCAGGGCCACCACCTGCTGCCACCGCCCGCTGCCACCGCCAGGGCCACCGCCCGCTGCCACCACCCCAGTGGCCCCATCCCCACGGGGCCTGTCCCCAGTGTCCCCTGTCCCCATAGAACCTGTCCCCAGGGTCCCTGTCCCCATAGATCGCATCCCCAAGGTCCCCTGTCCCCATAGATCTCATCTCCAGTGTCCCTTGTCCCCATGGGTCCTGTCCCCAGTGTCCCTTGCCCCCATAGATCTCATCCCCAGTGTCCCCTGTCCCCATAGAACCTGTCCCCAGTGTCCCCTGTCCCCATAGATCTCATTTCCAGGGTCTCTGTCCCCATAGATCTCATCCCCAGTGTCCCTTGTCCCCATAGATCTCATCTCCAGTGTCCCTGTCCCCATAGATCTCATCCCCAGTGTCCCCTGTCCCCACAGATCTCATCCCCAGTGTCCCTTGTCCCCATGGGTCCTGTCCCCAGGGTCCCCTGTCCCCATAGATCTCATCCCCAGAGTCCCTTGTCCCCATGGGTCCTGCCCCATAGATCTCACCCCAGTGTCCCCTGTCCCCACAGGTCCTGTCCCCAGTGTCCCATCCCCATAGATCCTGTCCCCAGGGTCCCTGTCCCCATAGATCGCATCCCCAGTGTCTCCTATCCCCAGTGTCCCTTGTCCCTGTAGATCTCATCCCCAGTGTCCCCTGTCCCCATAGATTTCACCCCAGTGTCCCCTGTCCCCATGGGTCCTGTCCCCAGTGTCCCCTGTCCCCATAGATCTCACCCCAGTGTCCCCTGTCCCCATGGGTCCTGTCCCCAGTGTCCCTTGTCCCCATAGATCTCACCCCAGTGTCCCTTGTCCCCATAGATCGCATCCCCAGGGTCCCCTGTCCCCGTAGATCTCATCTCCAGGGTCCCCTGTCCCCATAGATCTCATCCCCAGTGTCCCTTGTCCCCATGGGTCCTGTCCCCAGTGTCCCTTGCCCCCATAGATCTCATCCCCAGTGTCCCTTGTCCCCATAGATCTCACCCCAGTGTCCCCTGTCCCCATAGATCGCATCCCCAGTGTCCCCTGTCCCCATGGGTCCTGTCCCCAGTGTCCCCTGTCCCCATAGATCTCACCCCAGTGTCCCCTGTCCCCATAGATCGCATCCCCAGGGTCCCTTGTCCCCACAGCCCCCGATGTCCCCACTGTCCCCAACCCTGGGTCTCTGCCCTACCCTCCGGTGTCCCCGTTGTCCCCATCGCTGTCCTTGTCCCCAGTGTCCCCATCTCCAAGGACTTCGTCCCCGAGGTCCCCACTGTTCCCATCTCCAGGTGTCCCTGATGTCCCCAAGTGTCCCCAAAAGTCCCTGGTGTCCCCGATGTCCATGGTGTCTGAAATGTCCCCAAATGTCCCCAGTGTCCCTGATGTCCCCAATGTCCCCAGTGTCCCGGGTGTCCCCAAATGTCCCTGGTGTCCTCAAGTGTCCCCGATGTCCGCAAGCGTCCCCGATGTCCCCAAATGTCCCCAATGTCCCTGGTGTCCCCAATGTCCCCAGATGTCCCTGGCGTCTCCAAGTGTCCCCAGATGTCCCCAGATGTGCCTGATATCCCCAAATGTCCCTGGTGTCCTCAAGTGTCCCTGATGTCCTCAAGTGTCCCTGATGTCCCTGGTGTCCCCAATGTCCCCGATGTCCCCAAATGTCCCCGATGTCCCTGGTGTCCCCAATGTCCCCAGATGTGCCTGATATCCCCAAATGTCCCTGGTGTCCTCAAGTATCCCTGATGTCCCTGGATGTCCCCAATGTCCCTGATGTCCGCAAGCGTCCCCGATGCCCCCAAATGTCCCTGGTGTCCTCAAGTGTCCCTGATGTCCCTGGTGTCCCCAATGTCCCCAGATGTACCTGATATCCCCAAATGTCCCTGGTGTCCTCAAGTATCCCTGATGTCCCTGGATGTCCCCAATGTCCCCCATGTCCGCAAGCGTCCCCGATGCCCCCAAATGTCCCTGGTGTCCCCAATGTCCCTGGTGTCCCCAAATGTCCCTGGTGTCCTCAAGTATCCCTGATGTCCCTGGATGTCCCCAATGTCCCCAATGTCCGCAAGCGTCCCCGATGCCCCCAAATGTCCCTGGTGTCCCCAAATGTCCCCAAGCGTCCCCGACGTCCCCGCACCATCAGCCCGTCCCCTCGTCACGGCGCCCGTTGGGGCTGTGCCGGTCACGGCGGGGACCTGCCACCGCTCTGGCGTCCCCTGAGCCAGACCCGGCCCCCCGAGGGGACACGGGGACGTCCCCGGGGGTGGCTCTGTGTCGGGCTGAGGGGGACACGGCCTCGTCCGCTCCCCAGGAACTCCGACAGCGACGGCGCTCGGCTGAGTAAGGGCTCATCACGTGGCGCGGGGACAGCGGGGACAGCGGGGGGACAACAGGGACATGGGGACAAACAGGGACATGGGGACATCACGAGGATGCGAGGGGACGCGTGGGGACGTGCGGGGGCACGTGGCTACCTCGCTCTCCGGCCACCACCCGTCCCTGGTGCCACCATCTGTGCCTGACGTCAGCTGTCCCTGGTGCCACCGTGTGGTGTCAACCTCTGTCCCCGATGTCACTGCCTGTCCCCAGTGCCACCACCTGTCCCTGATGTCACCCCTCATCCCCAGTGTCACCACCTGTCCCCAGTGCCACCACCTGTCCCTGATGTCACCCCTCATCCCCAGTGTCACCACCTGTCCCCAGTGCCACCACCTGTCCCTGATGTCACCCCTCATCCCCAGTGCCACCACCTGTTCCCAGTGCCACCACCTGTCCCTGATGTCACCCCTCATCCCCAGGGCCACCACCTGTCCCCAGTGCCACCACCTGTCCCTGATGTCACCGCCTGTCCCCAGTGCCACCACCTGTCCATGGTGGCACTGCCTGTCCCCAGTGCCACCACCTGTCCATGGTGGCACTGCCTGTCCCCAGTGCCACCACCTGTCCCCAGTGCCACCACCTGTCCCTGATGTCACCGCCTGTCCCCAGTGCCACCACCTGTCCCCAGTGCCACCACCTGTCCCTGATGTCACCCCTCATCCCCAGCGTCACCACTTGTCCCCACCAGCACCGCCTGTCCCTGATGTCACCGCCTGTCCCTGATGTCACCTGTCCCCGATGCCACCACCTGTTCCCAGTGCCACCACCTGTCCCTGATGTCACCCCTCATCCCCAGTGCCACCATCTGTTCCCAGTGCCACCACCTGTCCCTGATGTCACCCCTCATCCCCAGTGCCCCTGTCCCCAGTGCCACCACCTGTCCCTGATGTCACTGCCTGTCCCCAGTGCCACCACCTGTCCCTGATGTCACCCCTCATCCCCAGTGCCACCACTTGTCCCCAGTGCCACCACCTGTCCCTGATGTCACCCCTCATCCCCAGCGTCACCACTTGTCCTCACCAGCACCGCCTGTCCCTGATGTCACCTGTCTCTGATGCCACCACCTGTTCCCAGTGCCACCACCTGTCCCTGATGTCACTCCTCAACCCCAGTGCCACCACTTGTCCCCAGTGCCACCACCTGTCCCTGATGTCACCCCTCATCCCCAGTGCCACCACTTGTCCCCGATGCCACCACCTGTCCCTGATGTCACTGCCTGTCCCCAGTGCCACCACCTGTCCCCAGTGCCACCACCTGTCCCTGATGTCACCCCTCATCCCCAGCGTCACCATTTGTCCCCACCAGCACCGCCTGTCCCTGATGCCACCGCCTGTCCCTGATGTCACCTGTCTCCGATGCCACTGCCTGTCCCCAACACCACCGCCCCTCCCCGGTGCCACCACCCCTCCCCGGTGCCACCACCTGTCCCCAACACCACCGCCCCTCCCCGGTGCCACCGCCTGTCCCCAGTGCCACCACCCATCTCCAATGCCACCGCTTGTCCCTGACATCACCTGTCCCCGATGCCACCGCCAGTCCTCGATGCCACCGCCTGTCCCCAGTGCCACCGTCCCTCCCCGGTGTCTCCGATGTCCCTGGTGTCCCCAAGTGTCCCCAGTATCCCAATGCCCCCAATGTCCCCAGTGTCCCCCCATGTCCCCGCTGTCCCCAATGTCCCCAGTGTCTCTGATGTCCCCACTGTCCCCGGTGTCCCCACTGTCCCCAGTGTCCCCAGTGTCCCTGATGTCCCCAGTGCCCCCAGTGCCCCTGCTGTCCCAGTGTCTCTGATGTCCCCAAGTGTCCCCGATGTCCCCAGTGCCCCTGCTGTCCCTGGTGTCCCTGATGTCTCCGATGTCCCCAATGTCCCCAGTATCCCCAGTGTCCCCAATGTCTCCGGTGTCCCCAATATCCCCAGTGTCCCCAGTGCCCCGCTGTCCCCGGTGTCCCTGATGTCCCCGATGTCCCCGATATCCCTGCTGTCCCAGTGTCTCTGGTGTCCCCAAGTGTCCCCAATGTCCCCAGTGCCCCTGCTGTCCCTGATGTCTTCCCCTGGGTGTCCCCAATGTCCCCAGTATCCCCAGTGTCCCTGATGTCTCCAGTGTCCCCACTGTCCTCAGTGTCCCCAGTGCCCCGCTGTCCCCGGTGTCCCTGATGTCCCCGATATCCCTGCTGTCCCAGTGTCTCTGATGTCCCCAAGTGTCCCCAGTGCCCCTGATGTCCCCAGTGTCCCCAATGTCTCCACTGTCCCCAGTGTCCCCAATGTCCCCAGTGTCCCCAGTGTCCCCAATGCCCCCAATGTCCCCACTGTCCCCAGTGTCCCCGGTGTCCCCCCATGTCCCCAGTGTCCCCAATGTCCCCAGTATCCC
The DNA here is from genome assembly GCA_028536675.1 of Aphelocoma californica. NCBI lineage: Eukaryota > Metazoa > Chordata > Aves > Passeriformes > Corvidae > Aphelocoma > Aphelocoma californica. Next base: position 1,065,013 of record JAQMYR010000044.1, read on the forward strand.
CAGTGTCCCCAGTGTCCCCGATGTCCTCAGTGTCCCCAGTGTCCCCGGTGTCCCCGATGTCCTCAGTGTCCCCAATGCCCCCACTGTCCCCAGTGTCCCCAGTGTCCCCCCATGTCCCCAGTGTCCCCAATGTCCCCAGTATCCCCAGTGTCCCCGATGTCCTCAGTGTCCCCAATGCCCCCAATATCCCCAATATCCCCAATGTCCCCACTGTCTCCGGTGTCCCCCCATGTCCCCAATGTCCCCACTGTCCCCAATGTCCCTGGTGCCCCCACTGTCCCCGATGCCCCCGATGCCCCCAATGTCCCCGCTGTCCCCAGTGTCCCCGATGCCCCTGATGTCCCCATGTCCCCGCTGTCCCCCGCTGTCCCCCCGCTGTCACCTACTTGAACTCCTTCTCGGTTTTGCCGCGCAGGTCCCGCACGAGCCACTGGGAGGTGAAGGCGTCCTGGGGGGGCATCCCCCAGCGCATCACCGCGTTCAGGAACGCCTTGCGCTGCCGCGTGTTGAACCCCAGCACCTGCGGGGGACCCCGGGGACATCAGGGGACATCGGGGGACACGGGTGGCCCCCCCCAGCAGGGGGACAGGGGCCTCCAGCTGACCCCTGACCCCTCTGATTTGGGGGACCCAGGTGCTGAGGGGTCACACTCAGCTGTCCGAGCACCCCCTGACCCCTCCTGGAGGTGACACAGGTGGCCTTGGGGTGTCCCCAAGCCCCCTGAGGTGTCCCCAAGCCCCCTGGGGGTGTCCCCAAGCCCCCTGAGGTGTCCCTGAGCCCCCGGGGGTGTCCCCAAACCCCCTGAGGTGTCCCTGAGCCCCTGAGGATGTCCCCAAGCCCCTGAGGTGTCCCCAAGCCCCTGAGGTGTCCCCAAGCCCCCTGGGAATGTCCCCAAGCCCCTGAGGTGTCCCCAAGCCCCCTGGGGATATCCCCAAGCCCCCAAGGTGTCCCCAAGCCCCCTGGGGGTGTCCCCAAGCCCCCTGAGGTGTCCCCGAGCCCCCGGGGGCGTCCCCAAACCCCCTGAGGTGTCCCCAAGCCCCCTGAGGTGTCCCTGAGCCCCCTGAGGTGTCCCTGAGCCCCCTGAAGTGTCCCCAAGCCCCTGAGGTGTCCCCGAGCCCCCTGAGGTGTCCCCAAGCCCCTGAGGTGTCCTCAAGCCCCTGAGGTGTCCCCAAGCCCCCTGGGGATATCCCCAAGCCCCCAAGGTGTCCCCAAGCCCCCTGGGGGTGTCCCCAAGCCCCCTGAGGGGTCCTCAAGCCCCTGAGGTGTCCCCAAGCCCCTGAGGATGTCCCCAAGCCCCCTGAGGTGTCCCCAAGCCCCCTGAGGACGTCCCCAAGCCCCCTGGGAATGTCCCCAAGCCCCTGAGGTGTCCCCAAGCCCCTGAGGATGTCCCCAAGCCCCCTGAGGTGTCCCCAAGCCCCCTGAGGACGTCCCCAAGCCCCCTGGGAATGTCCCCAAGCCCCTGAGGTGTCCCCAAGCCCCTGAGGTGTCCCCAAGCCCCCTGAGGGGTCCTCAAGCCCCTGAGGTGTCCCCAAGCCCCCTGAGGATGTCCCCAAACCCCCTGAGGGGTCCTCAAGCCCCTGAGGTGTCCCCAAGCCCCCTGAGGATGTCCCCAAGCCCCCTGAGGTGTCCCCAAGCCCCCTGAGGTGTCCCCAAGCCCCTGAGGTGTCCCCAAGCCCCCTGAGGACGTCCCCAAGCCCCCTGGGAATGTCCCCAAGCCCCTGAGGTGTCCCCAAGCCCCTGAGGTGTCCCCAAGCCCCCTGAGGGGTCCTCAAGCCCCTGAGGTGTCCCCAAGCCCCCTGAGGATGTCCCCAAACCCCCTGAGGGGTCCTCAAGCCCCTGAGGTGTCCCCAAGCCCCCTGAGGATGTCCCCAAGCCCCCTGAGGTGTCCCCAAGCCCCCTGAGGTGTCCCCAAGCCCCTGAGGTGTCCCCAAGCCCGTGGTGTCCCCTCACCTCGATGTTGCCGCCCACTCGGGCCAGCAGTGGGGGGAGGGGTTTGTCCTTCTCGTTCCGCAGCTGCCGCTTGGACTGACGCCGGCCTGGGGGAGGGGAGGGGTCAGGACCCCCCCACGGCACCCTGACCCCCCCCTTGGGGTGCCCCAAACCCCCTTGGGACACCCTGACCCCCCCTTTGGGACACCCTGACCCCGCTCTTGGGACACCCTGACCCCCCCTTGGGACACCCTGACCCCCCTTTAGGGCCACCCTGACCCCCCCTTTAGGGCCACCCTGACCCCCCCTTTGGGACACCCTGACCCACCTTGGGACACCCTGACACCCCCTTGGGGTGCCCCAAACCCCCTTGGGACACCCTGAGCCCCCCTTGGGACACCCTGACCCCCCTTGGGCCACCCTGACCCCCCTTTAGGGCCACCCTGACCCCCCTAGGGACACCCTGACCCCACCTTGGGACACCCTGGCCCCCCTTGGGACACCCCAAACGCCCTTGGGACACCCCAAACCCCCTTGGGACACCCTGACCCACCTTGGGACACCCTGACCCCTCCCCTGCACCCTGACCCCATCTTGGGACACCCTGAAACCCCCCCAGGGGACACTGAGGGGACACTGAGGGGACACAGAGGGGACACAGAGGGGACACAGAGGGGACACTGAGGGGACACAGGGGACACAGAGGGGACACACAGGGGACACTGAGGGGACACTGAGGGGACACTGAGGACACTGAGGGGGACAGTGAGGGGACACAGAGGGGACACAGGGGGGACACAGGGGACACAGGGGACACAGGGGACACTGAGGGGACACTGAGGGGACACAGAGGGGACACTGAGGGGACACAGAGGGGACACTGAGGGGACACAGGGGACACACGGGGGACACTGAGGGGACACTGAGGGGACACTGAGGGGACACAGGGGACACAGAGGGGACACAGGGGACACAGGGGACACACGGGGGGACACACGGGGGGACACAGGGGACACTGAGGGGACACAGGGGGGACAATGAGGGGACACAGGGGACACTGAGGGGACACTGAGGACACACAGGGGACACACAGGGGACACAGGGGACACTGAGGGGACACAGAGGGGACACTGAGGGGACACTGAGGGGACACTGAGGGGGACACAGGGGACACAGGGGACACAGGGGACACTAAGGGGACACACAGGGGACACTGAGGGGACACAGGGGACACTGAGGGGACACTGAGGACACACAGGGGACACACAGGGGACACAGGGGACACTCAGGGGACACACAGGGGACACTGAGGGGACACTGAGGGGACACAGAGGGGACACTGAGGGGACACTGAGGGGGACAGTGAGGGGACAGTGAGGGGACACTGAGGGGACAGAGGGGACAGAGGGGACAGAGGGGACACTGAGGGGACACTGAGGGGACACTGAGGGGACAGAGGGGACACAGGGGACACAGGGGACACTGAGGGGACACTGGGGACACAGGGGACACACAGGGGACACTGAGGGGACACTGAGGGGACACAGAGGGGACACAGGGGGGACACTGAGGGGACAGAGGGGGGACACTGAAGGGACACAGGGGACACTGAGGACACACAGGGGGGACACTGAGGGGACACTGAGGGGACACTGAGGGGACACTGAGGGGACACAGGGGACACTGAGGGGACACTGAGGGGACACTGAGGGGACACTGAGGGGACACAGGGGACACTGAGGGGACACTGAGGGGACACACAGGGGACACAGGGGACACTGAGGGGACACTGAGGGCACACAGGGGACACTCACCCTCCGGCCGCTCGTCGAAGTCCTCGTCCTCCTCCTCGGAGCCCACCGAGTACTCGGACTGGTTGTCTGGGGGACACGGTCAGCGTTGGGGACACTGCACCCCCAGTGCCTCCCAGTCTGTACCAGTGCCTCCCAGTGCACTCCCAGTGCCTCCCAGTCCCATCCCAGTGCATCCCAGTGGCTCCCAGTGCCCACCTTGGTCCTCCTGGGTGGCAGCGTTGTGGTTGCCCCACTTCCGGATGTGCTTGCCCTTGCCCAGGTTTCCCCCCAGCACCATCCCAGTCCCTCCCAGTCTGTCCCAGTACCATCCCAGTGCCCACCTTGGTCCTCCTGGGTGGCAGCGTTGTGGTTGCCCCACTTCCGGATGTGCTTGCCCTTGCCCAGGTTTCCTCCCAGCACCATCCCAGTGCCTCCCAGCTCCTCCCAGCACCATCCCAGTGCCTCCCAGTCCCTCCCAGTCCCATCCCAGTCCCTACCTTGGTCCTCCTGGGTGGCAGCGTTGTGGTTACCCTGCTTGCGGACGCGCTTGCCCTGCTTGCGGACGCGCTTGCCCTTGCCCTTCTGCACCAGCTCCTCCCAGCACCATCCCAGTGCCTCCCAGTGTGT